>RHGH01000012.1:0-395548 GCA_005281585.1 Taphrina pruni | reverse complement strand
AGAAATTGAGCAAGGAACAGACCGATGTATTGTATGAAGTGGTCAATTCGTTCGACATGTGGAATGGTATCGGGTGTCTGAACACCGGCGCCGAAATGACCATGCCTATCAAAGAGGAATTCCGTGGAAAGCAGTCTCTTTCCGTGGCCTACCCGCTCTCACAACACAAGCGGAATTTGATGGACCCAATACTCAACCAGCTTGAAGAGGCTGGCATCATCGAAGATTCCGAGGCGGCTGACTTCTCTTCTCCGAGCCTGCTGGTGGTGCAAAAGGGAAAGCCGCGCTTTTGTATCGACTTCCGCAAGATCAACGACAGAACACCACTGGACGTGTATCCATTGCCTCGCCAAGACGAAATTTTCAATGCAATTCAAGGGTCCGAGTACATCTCGTTATTCGACATTAGAAAGGCGTTCTTCCAGATGCCGATAGCGAGGGAGGACCGTCACAAGACGACGTTTCTGACACCTCATCGGGGAGCAAAGCAGCTCACCAGAGCCCTGATGGGGTACGTTAATTCTCCCGCCTTTTGCCAGCGGAATCTGGATAAGCTACTGGGCAAGTACAAGTGGGATTTTGTAGTCGTCTACGTTGACGATATCGTCATCTACAGTCGAAATTGGAACGACCACGTCAAACACGTCAGGTGGACATTGAAGACAATTTCGGATGCCGGACTCACTCTGGATAAAGAGAAGGCCTATCTGGGTTTCCAGTCGGTGAATCTTCTGGGCCACGTAGTGAACCGCTTCGGTTTGAGGACACAAGAAAGCAAAATCGCAGCCATGAAGGACATGCCTTTACCAAGATGCGTGAAGGATTTGGAATCCCAGCTGGGGTTCTTTGGCTACTACAGGCTCTTCGTTGAGAACTACGCCCAACTATCTCATCGTCTGTCAGAACACCTAGCTATGAGCAAAAAGACAGACAATCCTTTCGAACTCCCGGAGGATTGCGAGAAGGCAATCGCCACTTTGAAGGACAAGCTCGCCAAGTCGATCACGCGAAGTCACGCTGCCGCTACAGACGAATCTCGCTACGTTTTGTATGTTGACGCTTGTAAGCTTGGGTTCGGAGCCGCAATCCACCTGGTACTTAGAGGAGCACAACAAAAGTGGAAAAAATCCGATGAGCTGCCAGTATGCTTCATATCACGCAAGTTGAAGAAGAATGAACTGAACTACTGGCCTACAGAATTGGAAGCCGGCGCTCTGGTCTGGGCACTCGACAAAGTGGAACACATTCTGGAAGGTCGACTGCTGACCATTTACACGGACCACAGTGCTTTGACTTGGCTTTTCAATGCCACGTCAATAAAATCTCGGGCGAATCAGAGGTTGACCTTGTGGGCGCTAGCGCTACAAAAGTGGAAACCCACGACGAAGATCGTTCACCGCGCTGGCAGATCTCACTGCAACGCAGACGTGTTATCGCGATACCCCATCGCGAGTCAATTCCCAGACGAATTGAGATTGGATTCGATCGATTCCCAACCGAATCGCTCGAGAACGAACGTCGCCACGATTTCCACACAGATCGGAATGAACGCATCTTTTCGCGAGAGATTAATCAAAGCTTACCAGACTGACAAGCATTTCAAGGCGATTTATGAAGCGATGCGAAAAGACAATTTGAAGGAGCACGTGTCGTACGTGCTGCGGGATGGATTATTGTGGCTGAAATCTCGAACACGAGAACGACTAGCTCTCCCTGAGGAGCTTCACCAAGAGATCTTCAAAGCTTGTCACGACGACGCTGGACACTTTGGATTCGCCAAATCGCACGCTCGCCTGGAATGCTATTTCATTCCGAGAGTCACCGAGCGACTACGCAATTACATTGCTACTTGTCCGAAGTGCTCAGTAATTCGAAACAAAAGCCAGCAACTCGGCTTGCTACATCCGATCGAGACCGAAGGCGAATGCTTCCACACTGTCGCGATGGACTTCATCACCGGCTTGCCTAGCTCCCCGGGCGAAATGGATGCAATTCTGACAATAACGGATAAATTCTCCAAAGTCGTTACCTTAATTGCTTGCAAAACAACTGACACTGCTCCAGACACTGCCAAGCGATTCTATTCCTCCTTTTACTGCCGATATGGTCTTCCGAACGCGATTATCAGCGACCGCGACGTAAAATTCACGTCCAGGTTCTGGCAGGCTCTTTTCACTCAAATGAAGACGAAACTGTTAATGTCCACCGCATTCCATCCACAAACGGACGGCCTGAGCGAGCGAACTAATCAGACGGTGGAGAATTGCCTTCGCTCTTTAATAGGCTACGGGCTGGATGAGAAATGGCAGTCGAAGTTGAGCGAAATAGAGCTGTACATCAATACTTCACGACATCGAGCCACAGGGCACTCTCCGTACCAAGTCCTGTACGGTCAGCAACCGCGGCTAGTGCTAAACGAAATGACCCAGTGTCTGAATCCTGTGGCTGGAACGATGGCCGAAGAACGTTCGATGTTGCGAAAGGAGGTACAAGACGCCATTTTGGACTCCGCTTCAACCATGAAAAGAGTTCACGATCTGTCCAGGGTCGACACGCACTTCCAAGAGGGCGACATGGTCTATATCGAAGGCCGTCCCAACCTGAAGATACCTGGTTTCGACCACTCCAAGATAGGAGCTCGACGTTTTGGTCCCTTCAAAATCTTGAAACGGATTGGCCTTTCAGCTTACAAGTTAGACCTTCCGGAGGGCTATCGCATGCACAACGTTCTGAATCTTCAACATTTGACGAAAGCTCCACCAGACGTTTACGGTCGCACAGAGGTGCAACCTCCTCCATTGGCTATCGAACACGGCGAAGAAGTTTACGAAGCAGAAGCTGTGATCGATTCTGAAACAAGACGAGGTAGAAAACGCTACCTGGTGAAATTCGTTGGCTACCCCGTGACCGACTCGATATGGTATGACGAAGCCGACTCGTCGACGTTCTCCGAACTCGTCAAAGATTACGAAAACCGCACTCTCTCTGGCCAGGTCAAGCCTAGACGAAAATCAACTCGAAAACGTAGACCTTGACGACAAGTCTACTCCATCAACAATTCATTGTATATCTTATTCACGACATCTATATCTTCAACACCATGCGAGGACGCATACATCTTTAACCCGGGGCACCTGTTAGAGGAGCTCTAGCTGCGCTCGCTGGTAGCAGATCACTGCTCGAGCTACCTCTCGTCCACTACTTCTCGGTAGCTTTCCTAGGACGAGCTAGATAGACTATCTTTTTCATCCATTCATTCGTTGCACTACTTGCTCGGCGTGACCGTGGACGCGAGGGTCACTCGCCGTACTGCGACAGGTGCCTTGCTTCTGGTATTCGCCGGCTCATAGGTGATTTGAGGTGTTGCTTTGGATCCAAAGTTGACTTCACTTTGTTCAGGAGTAGTTACGCTTTCATCCGTGTCCGATGTTGCGTCAGTTAGTTCTCCGTCCTGTTCGTCCGCCCAGGTTGCCACTTCTTGTTTTTCCGCTTCTGACAGAGATCCTGTCCCAGGAAATATGTGAGGGAAAAACTTAACGTTTCGAGAGCGATGGAATTTGCGGGAGACTGGATCAAACACCTCCCAGCCAATTGAGTCTTCCAAGTATCCTGTGAATATGCATCTAAGACCAGATGGTTGGAAACTTTTTGCATGTTTTACTTTCATTACGCAAAGGCAACCCCAGGGCTTCAGCTCAGAGAGCGAGATCTTTGAGTTGTGCAGCTGCTCCCATGGTACAACCATGTTCGAGTTCAAAGTCCTGTTGCTGCAATAGAGCATTGCTCCAACTGCCTTTGCCCACCAAGTAATTGGTAGATTTGCCGTTGAAAGTAACGATCTGGATTTGTCTAAAATGGTTCTGTTCCATCTTTCCGCCCTGCCGTTCTGTTCAGGCGTGTCGGGGATTGTTGTTTGGTGGACAACCCCCAAGCTTGCTAGCCAGGTCTTCATGGCAACTGATGTAAATTCCCCTCCATTGTCGGTACGAAATGTTTTCCACTCAATATCAAATTGGGTCTTGCACATTTCATACCATGACTTCATAGAGTTCAAGGTGTCACTTTTCGAGGCCATACATCGACCCCAGACATATCCAGAATATGAGTCAATTATCGTGTGAAGATAGGGCCGTGGACCACCCAGGTCGGTCTTTAGATCCGAGACCACCATCTCTCCAACCAATGTGTATTTTGGATAGAGTTTCTGGGGAAATGGTGCTGCATGTGCCTTACCTACAGCACAGTCCAAGCAATTCTGAACATGTGTTTTTGCTCTGTCAACGTCATCGTGTGTCAGAGGTATTTTACCATCTTTAGCCATCTGGAGCATAGTATTCCACGAGGGATGTGCTAGAGCACGGTGCCATTCGACAACCTTATCGATTCCAGATTCCGCTGACAGTGCTGCGGTCTCAGTTTCGGTGAGTAACCTATTGTACTCCAGTTCGTACAGGTTTGAGGCAAATGGTCGACCTATCATGATGGTTTTCTTTAGAGCCACGGACTCTAGGTATAGTCCTGTTCTGTCCCCTCGCGATTGCATATTCTGGTGATTAATCAATGTTCCAACCGAGATGAGGTTCTTTGCCCATGGAGCATATAAAACGCCTTCCAGACGGACCATCATCAATTCATTTTGGAGCTGAATCTCAAATAGCAGATCACCAACGAGTTCTGTGTGACGAGACTTGCCGTCTGCAAAGAAAACTTCAATACGCCGGTCTTCAACATTGAGGAGTTGTTCTTTGCAGTTTGTGAGGTGGCAGGAAGCACCTGTGTCCAGTAGAAAAGTGGTCCTTTGTCTCGAAACAGACATGACAACTTCACAATCCTTGAAAGTGTGGAGGTTCATTGTTTGGTGTTCACGCTTCCTGAATGATCGTTCCAGTCGCGCCTGCATATCGGAGAACGTACGCGGTGGTGAGCTTGGTCTAGGACCAAAGAGTGATCCACGTATGTCTCTGGACGTTGGCTGCTCGTAGTTTGCCAGTGTGCAGCTCGACTCACATTGTGTGTCTTCAAACCTTGTTGGTTCACCATTGAACAACCCAGGCGATGCAAAATGTCGTTTAGGTAGGTTGAATTTTACTGGTTCTGAGGGACCAAAAGGACTCGGTCGTGTCGTTACCTTGACGAGTTGCGGTTTCTCATCCTTCGGTTCTACCTTTGGGTTGTTGAGGTCACTAGAGTGTGATTCCTCATCTCCGAGAGGATCATTGGAAGCTTCGGACCAGTTTTGATCTTCAATGTTCTGAGGTTCGCTTTTGACGCTGTTAACAATTTCACGTACATTGCTTGCAATGTCGTTGCTCCGTAGATTGTAGTCTCCCGGCATAACTTCCGCCATATAGTACCACTGCCTAGTGGGGGCCTGAGACTCGGAAGTGTTTGCTAAGCTGATCATTACAGGAGATTGAACCTGAGCAACCATTGCTCGCTTTTGTTCTTTCTCAAGTAACCATTTCGGCTTCTTGCTTTCGTTGCCTGGTTTCTTCCAGCAATCCTGTGCTGTATGACCATCTTTGCCACAGCCACCATTTGCCTTACTGCATTTAGGTCTTTGATTGACTTCCACGGTCTTTGTATACAAAGCCGAAATTCCACTCTCACCACGGCAGACGTTTTGGGTTGCCGTCCATTCCCGAAGGTCAGCCTCCAAGTCATGTAGTGTTTTATAGTGGTCTAGTCGTGGTGAGACCATATCTACGAAAGTACCAAACGTAGTGGGTGGTAAGAGCATGAGAAGTTTGACCAGCTCCATTTTCAAGCATTGTGATGGTGTCAAGCACTCCATCACGAGCCCTATCGATCGAGCTTGAGCTTGGATTGACGCGCGTTCTGAGAGAAATTTCTCCACAACGTCTTCGTTCAGATTCTCAGGATCGCACTGAGGGAATTTGAGTTCCTCCAGCTTGCAGATTATCCTGAATTCTGCTACGGTCCCTGTGGGTTGAAAAATGGATCGTAGCTTCTCAAACGCAGTGCGAGGAACATTGTAATCCTGAATGTAATGCTGAATACTTTCATCCAAGGAGTTTGTCATCAAGAAGATGACTTTCGCAGCTTCTATGCTCTGCTTCTTCGAGAGTTGTGGATAGGAAGGTGTAGCAGATGGATTTTGTCTCAACTCCTCTTGGCTTGGCATAATTGGAACTAAACCTTCCAGCGTACGCCATTCTGGGTCTAACCATGTTTGCATGCCCTGTGCAGCAAGTGCTAGTCTGAAGAGTCGTTGCCAGGAGTCGAAGTTAGATGCTCCCTGGAGTCTTTTGATATTCATTCCTTTAAGTAAGGACATGGTAGTGTTGGATTTTGCCTCATTCGGCGAGTCGATATCATCGTCCGTCATTCGGTATGAGACTTTGTAGGATATTAATGGATTGTGACGCACTATGCGTGTGAAGAGGCGTACGTTACGGTGTCGCTGCTCAACTCTCAGAATAAGAAACGCTGACTAGTGCGTTCTTCAACGATTGAAAACGAATGAAGATTATTAAGTGTATAATCGAATGTCTTGTAACGAGTGACTGGTTTCGACTGTTAATCTTTTAGTTTAACGTTAATGTTATTAATAATGATATATACGTGTAGGTCTATCTTTGTTATAAGTAGTACAAGAAAGTGGAGAGACTGTTGTGGAGCTCTTAGGTTACTGATCAACATCTACTCCTCAATAAAGTATGGAAAGTCTCTAGTTCACGTAAAACCCAAGAGGCGTGTTCGGCCTAGGTATGGCACTCCGGTATACTTCGTACGTGGACCCGTTCATCGGTGTGTCGGGTGGAGGTCACGTCTTTCCTGGTGCGACGGCACCATTCGGTTCGGTGAAAGTGGGCATCGACACGACCGACACTGCCGGGTACACGGTGGGCTCGAACAATGCGGGATGGTCGTACGCGAATGTCTCGGGCATCACGTACCTGCACGTCTCGGGTACCGGGGGCGGGGCCAAGTACGGCGTGGTGTCGCAGGTACCGACCACGGTGGACGTCAACTTTGATGCCTTGAACGATTACCAGAGTTCGCGGAGTCGTGAGCGCGCCGAGCCGGGGTACCATGCTTTTCATCTGGATGCGTGGGGGGTGGATGTAGAGTTGACTTCGACGGGCATGGTCGGGGTCGCGCGATACGATTTTTCAGAGTTGAGTGAGACGCACGGGTCCGGGCAGGTCTTGCTCGATGTCGGGCACGTCCTCGGGTCCGCGCAGACGTATCGCGGCGGCAGCATCACTGTCGAAGATGGCATGCGTATGATGGGTCACGGCACGTATCGTGGAGGTTGGAATTACGGCGATGATTTCACGGTGTACTTTTGCAGCGAATTGGATAGAGCTGCGGACGGCATCGGTGACACTCAGGGTACGTGTTTTGCCATCATACACAGTTCTGTGTTCATCGCGCTGATGATGACTAGGACTCGCGGGACCTAGTTTCGGTACATGGAAAAACACGGGGACGCATGCGGGTTATTCTCACGAGGACGACACGGGCGATTGGATTGGCGCATATCTCGTGTACAACATCACGAAGAACCCGGTGGTAATATCCAAGCTGGGCATTAGTTTCCTGTCCACGGACCAGGCATGTAGGAATGTCGCAGAAGAGACTGGATCTTCCTTCGACTTTGACGAATTGCGTCAACAAGCAAGCAATCGATGGGAACTGATGCTCTCGACCATCAAAGTCGAAGACCCGGTCCCTCCTCGTGCCTCCATGTCGCAGGACGAGTACCTCACCATCTTCTACTCCTCGCTCTACCGCATGCACATGATGCCCTCTGACCGGAGTGGCGAAAACCCCTTGTGGAGTTCGAGTGCTCCGGTATATGATGACTTTTACACCATCTGGGACACCTTTCGCTGCTCGTCCCCCTTGCTGATCCTGATTCAGCCAGGGATACAGAGGGACATACTCGTGTCCCTGATCGACATGCAGCAACACGAAGGCTGGGCGCCCGACGGTCGTGCGGGCTTCACTTCGGGTCTGACGCAGGGCGGGTCGAACGTCGACATGATTCTCGCTGACGGGTACATCAAGGGCCTCACTCTCGACTGGAACGCGGCGTACGTGGCACTACAAGCCGATGCCGAAAAGGAACCACCGTTTCCCGATGGACTGCGTAAAGGTCGATCCAGGCTGAATCAATTCATTGAGCTCGGGTATGTGGCACAAGATCCCCAGGCCTGGTGGGACGGCAGGTGAGTCAACTGTCCAATGTTTCGTGGCAATAAATCAATGACTCATTGAATGTTCTAGGTCAATGTCAAAGACGATGGAGTACAGTGCCAACGATCACGCGATATCCTTGGTGGCACGCGGCCTGGGCCACATCCACGACGCGGAACGGTACCTGGAGCGATCGCGAAACTGGCGAAATCTCTACGACAAGGACTATGTGCACCGTAAGCCTAGCCTAGCCTTTCGCGCTCTCCAACGTATGGCACAAGATCTGATTTTGGGACAGATGGCATGAAAGGATGGCTGCGTCCTCGGAAACCGGATGGGTCGTGGTACGATTGGGACCTGGACACGTCCACGGGGAACTGGAATCAGCCGACCTACGAAGGCAACGCGGTGGAATACCAATTCGCAGCCTCCTTTGACGTGCAAGGCATGATTTGTCTCTACGGCGGCACCCATCACTTCATCACCCGACTGGACTTTATGTTTGAGAGCGCCTTTGATCCCGGCAACGAACCGAGTTTCCTCAGCCCATTTCTGTACATCTACGCCGGCGCTTACTCTCGCACCGTGGACCGCGTGCGACAGATCCTGGGGACGCACTATACCCCCGCCCACGACGGGATACCGGGCAACGACGATTCGGGGGCCATGGGGAGTTACTTTGTCTGGCTCAGTCTCGGCCTGTACCCTTCCACCGCAACGGAAATATACCTCCTCGCCTCGCCCACTTTTCACCGTGCCACGATCCATCTCCAGGACCAAGACGATGGCCAAATTGCCGAGGAGGACACACCGACGTTGAGTATTGTGGCAAATAATCTGAGTCCTGAGAACAAGTACGTCGTCAGCGCCTCGCTCAATGGCAAATCACTCACGCGCGCCTGGTTCTACCACTGGGAAATCAAGAATGGTGGCGAACTGGTGTTTGAGATGGGAGACACGCCCTCCGACTTTGGCGTACACGACTTGCCGCCTTCAGATACTGGCGCCGATTGTCAATAGTAGTCTATGCATTGTCCAGGTCCGCATTTGTGGCAACATGATTTCTATGATGATTGCGATTTATGATATTGAGTCTACAAGCTAGGCATAGGATAATTTGGTCGGGCTTTTGATAAATCCTACGAGAATTTCTGAATATGCCCTCGGCATGAAGGACTATATGCTCGCGATGTCGGTGCCACCGAGGAAATAAGTCTTGCGGAACTTCTCAGCATCCTCCATGGCGTCATGACCAGCAAGAAACTTGCGCAGCTCGCTGGAGAATATCTGGCCAAGGCGAGCGACGTCCACACGCGGGTTAGTTTGACTCGCCTGTCCCCTAACGAGAGCCTCCCTCCTCGCCTCGGAAATGGCAAAGATGGCACAGCTGTGCCAGAGGAGCACCGGCGCATTGTACTTTGGAGGGAGTCGACCGCGCAGATCACGAAATCCGAAAAAGATCTCGACCGGACTCAGCTGCACCTCGTCGGTGCGGCCAATCAGTTTATGGAGCACCTCTACGATACTCTGCCAAAAGTCCAAGGCTGCTACACATGTTGTGTAGGCGTGCGGTGCATGATCTAGGACCTCATCTGAGCATGCCGGACAGCACAAATGGCATTTGGCCGGCATACGTGGTGATTCGACCTGCTCATCTTCCGAGTCACTCTCGTCCCACTGACTTTCCGTCGTGTCAATTGAGTCTCCATCCGAGTCATTTGAGCTTTTACCCGGCCCAATGCCATCTGTCTCGACATCGCTTGCCTCATCGGTCATCAAAATGTCCAGGCTGCTCGAGTCAGGCGTCGCACGTGTTGTGTTCCTCTCGACAGAGTCGGGCTCTTCCACAGTCGCAGATGGACCATCATCGATGATGTCCTCGAGATCTTGATCAAGCTCGTCCCACTCAAGATCCATAGTATCAGGATCATCAGGAACCGTGATGGGATACATTTTAGTATGTCTCCAGTACTTGCCGTGTAAAAGAAGGAAATAAGCGTCTAGATGAGCAGGTGGTCGGTCGTGCCATCGGGCTAGGCTGTGCCATGTCGCCTTCCAAATCGCACTCTTCTTTCCTGCGGAGTACGACTCGTATTCTTCATCGCAATCTAGTGTCGGAGGAGTGAGGAGAACCCTCTCATCACAGAACTCTCGTGCCTTGTGGACACTGTACTCCTGGATGGGCATTCCTGCAAGTCTCAACTTGGCCCATGGAAATTTGAGAAGTTCTGATTGCCAGGCCTGCCAATCAATCCGAATATACTCGTCACGCGCCCCGTTGCGGTAAGAGTGTATCCTTCCCGGACATTGTCGGTATTTGCTAGAGAGGAGGAGTACTTGCAGTGCTTTCGGTATCGAGCGTTTAATTCTGGTCCAGTGCGATCGCAGCGCTGACCAAGCTTTGTCCCAAGTGGGCCGCTCAACATCTTCGTACGCAGCCAGAAGAGAACTTACCCAGCTCTCTCGCGAAACTTTATCAGGCGGGAGTCTGACCTCCCTGCCTGCCACCGACCACCAAAGGATATCTTGAAATGTGAGCAAGTGCGATGCATGGATGGTCTGTATCAATTTGATGTCGCTTGCAGACAATTCTGTCGCTGCGTCCTTGAGTATGAAATATGCCCATGGAATCTTGATAGCATCGTCGAAAAGATAGTTCTCCCATCTGGGGTCGAGATCCAACTTGAATGCGCTAAGAACTCCAAAAATCCTGCACCACCAAGGCTTGACTCGTTCTTTAGCAGGATGGTTGTTGTAATTCGTCGAGGATGGTGCATTACTTCCTAAAAACCACCTCGTTTTGCGTAAGGGATGTTTGAGTTCAGGAACGCCATTCAACAGTATAAGAACTAATCTCGGACTTTTCACTATCGGTGAGAATTTGCTTAATTTCAGTAATTTCTTATATTCCCTGTTGAGTAGTTGTTTGAACAATCCAGCGGCAACGTTTGCTGGATCATTGGGTTGCAGTACCCTGGCGAGCCATTTGCCCATCATTGCACAGGTCATGCTTGCAGAATCGATCAATCCTAGACCACCCTTCAACCTCGGAGTGGTCATGAGTGTCATGGACAAGTGATTCGATTGTGAGTTTAGAATGAAACGGTAAGACCGCGAATCGATCACCTTACAGAACTCGTTCGGTAGCGGCGAAAGCTGTGACGCATGCCATAATTTGCTCATGACCATTGAATTCAGAAGGGTCACACGCCCGTATAGTGTAAAAAGATTTGTTTCTGAACCAAGGGCCATAGTAAGTCCAAAAGCCCTGCTGACTAAAGTCCATAGATATTTGGTAGAGGCGCCTCCGTCAGGTCTGACTGGGCAGCCTAAGATGATACATTCACGATCCTCGATGTTTGACTCCACGACGAAATCTGGCTTGCGAGGATCGACAAAATACTGAGCACATACTTTCTTTAGTCCGGTTCCGTTAGTCCAGTCAATCTGTTTAGAGTCATTCCCCAGAAGGAAACACTCGGATTTGGAGACCTGTAATATAGCGTTGGAGGCATTCGAGTATGATTCATAGAGTTTGTGGAATTTATCGAATTGTGCCTTATCTTTGAAGAACATCTTCATATCATCCGCATACACGGAGCAAGCAAATTTGAAACTTTCTCCTTCCACTTCAACAGTGATACCAAGTCCTTCTCGCTCAATGGCATTAAGAAGCGGCTGAAAACTAAGTATGAACAATAGAGGCGCACTGGGATCACCCTGCAACACACCACACTGTAGAATAATGTCCGATGTCATAGCACCTTGTACTTCATAAACGACTCGCGGATGATCATAGAATTGCCGATAGAAGGAGAGCAAATTGGGTGGGCAATTAACGTGCTCCAAGACTCGAAATAGCCATGTCCTCGAGCATCGATCAAATGCTTTTGCTTGATCCATCATGGCAAACACTGGAGCTTGTGTGCCACGAATCAGTCCTTCATTAGCTGCGTCGATCACGAGCATTACGGAAGCCACTCCATCGATCATGTGGCGGCCAGGGATGAATGCAGATTGAGAAGCAGGACACACTATTGCAGCGAGTTTAGCAAGACGTTGTGCCGCAGCGATGCTCATTATCCTGAGGTCGGTATCAATCAGAGAAATTGGTCGATAGTTCGTTAATCGATAAGTTTCCACATCGGTGTTGTTCTTCAGCTTATAATGTAGACGTGCCGACAGAAGGGGCGCATTACCTGGCAGAGCCGAACCTGTGGCCAAGTCATTGAAAACGGATGTCAGGCACCATGACAATGGCGTATCAAATGTTTTGTAGAGTCCATATGGAAATCCATCGAGACCAGGGGCCGACTTCTTGTTTGCCATACCTACAGCTTCTCTGATTTCTTGTACCGTCATCGGAGTCGAGATCTGAGAGCAAACAACATTAGTACCAGGATAATCTCGTGGCAGATATTCGAGCATAAGATCCAGATCGATTATAGCTTTGTTTGATGGAAAATAAGCATGCAACTGTTGGTAGAATCGCTTGACATAGTCCAACATGTCAGACATCGATGTATGCACAATTCGATAAGTTACATCTGTGTCTGCAACATCGATCACTACATCTTCGATAAGCTTAGTAATATGGTTGACAATGGGTTTATCTAGTCGAGTCGACGCTATCATAGCTCGTGTCGGGGTGAGTTGCATATGACTGATCAATTTCCTGCGCTTCACCTTGTGATCGAACCATACCGTCTTGACAGCCTCCGAGAATTCCGTGGCTAAATTGTGAAAGTCGGCAGTCTTGCACGTAAGAGCTGGCTCAACGTTTTCGAGACGCTCTTGAAGTTCGGTTAAGTTGTTACATGCAATCTTCAACCGAGGGCCAAGGCCGGCTTCGACCGAGCGTGGTAGAGTACTGAACACTTCTGTGGCATAGCGAATCCTTTCTTTATAGGCGAACCACTCGTAGATTTTGATTTCCGTCGCCATTGGCCGTAGCAATGGCATCGCCTTAGAAGAATCATTGGTAAGAGATTCTTCGAAGAACAACTCAAGATGATTTACAAAGGTTTTGTCCTCCAGCCAGGAAGGTCTTAATCTCCATGGTTTCTTTTCTGAGCAAACTTGTCGTGTTGAAGGTGAAAATATAGCTAGAATACCAGAGTGATCCGAAATGAGTGGTGGGAGGAAGCGAACTTCGGCGAGTGCCCCTATGTCCCCAGATGTCAAGACATGATCAATTCGTGTTGCTCCTTCTTCTATTCCTCCGAGGATTCTTCGATATGTGAATTTACGCTCAATGGGCGATGCGACACGGAAAGCATCGACCAAATCGGCGGCACGAAGCAAAGGCTCCAAGTATCGGGTCCAGAGACCTGGGAAGATCGCATGACCACCTATCGGCGCCGGCCAGACGTCCATATAAGAACTGTAGATATTCAGGTCACCCATAAGGATGATGCTCTTGTTCTGTGGATGCTCGATCGGATCAAAATCCTTGAGATTTAGACCGTCTGCTCGCCAGAACTGTAGCAGATCAACTTTAGATGCTGGACCATAACAACTCTGTAGAACCACGTCTGTCCTGCCATCGGAGGTGAGCGACTCAAGCAGCCTCACCTCGATCCGAATCGTTCGCCAAGTATACGTGCCATGCAGTACCACGATTGCCGGATTCACGACCAAGACACCGACTCTGTCCCTTATGAATTGTCGAATTTGCGAATCAAATTCCCATGGTTGGAAATCATCTGTTGTGATGTGATGCACAGCCAATTGTTCTTCTAGCGAGGGTGTGACGAAGTTCGTCTTGCATTCTTGCAAGAGAGCGATGTCTACATGATGCTTCCGCAATTCAGTCAGGAGGATCTCGTGCGCTTGAGCAGTCGCGAAGCCCCGGACATTGAGAGACAGCACCACGAGTTTCATCCTGGTCCAGCTCGGACCCTCGATGGCAAAGGTGGCATGATTGCATATGATGCATTTGATGTAAGTGAATTGGCATAGCTTGCATCCACCTTGATACTAGACTGCACAGTCTAATGAACCATGATACCAGGTGAGCGGTCCTTGTCTACTCCTGCTTGGAGTGCCGTACTCGGGGCGTCCAAATGGCTGCAGCCTTCATTGAATTTCCTTTGTTCTCCATACGGCTCACGTGATTGGCTGGATCTGATCAGCTTATTCTCCGTGGTGATCATGATATTTATGACCGCAGCTAGCGTTGCATTATCATACAGGTATATATGGTATCCATGTCGTCCTCTTCAATAGCTATTTATCGAGGCTTGTCAACGTCAACGAACTCTTGATCACTTCTTGTCGGACGACCGTGACCAGCCTCCACGAGTTGTATCACCCCGAGTAACAATCCAGCTCCGGGCAATGTATTTCTTGAAAGTTTGAGCCACATAAGTGCCACACCTTTCTTCGTGTCCTCGGACGTCGACGATCTTAGGTGTCAGATATACATTACGTCGGCACACCTCTTCGCTTTTGTGTATTGCACGATGACTCAAGCTCCCCTGATCCGCACCATATGAATGTAAATCCACTACTGACAAAGTGACCTGCTAAATCTTATGGCTGCAATCTAGTCACGAAACCAGGCGTGGCGATGCAAAATCTGAGCTGTATGGCATTGCTCTGCAGAATTGCTATGTAGTAACAATCTATGTTCTGTGAAAACTACTATTGCCCAAATTGTACTGACTCTGCTTTCTCTTTTGCCTCTCTTGCGCCTCTCTTTGTCAACTTTTTCCGAAGTTGTCCAGCGCTTTGTATCGTTCGGACTTTTTGACTTTCGACACGTCCTGCTTATACATCTGCCTCTAGTCATTCGTAGAGTAACTAGGTGACGTAGGCGAGTAACTAGGTGAGGTAGGACTGTAACTAGCGCTCGGAGAAGTCGGTGAGTAGCTCGGAGAGGTCGGAGAATAGCTCGGAGAGGTCGGAGAATAGCTGGGTGACGTAGGACTGTAATTAGCGCTCGGAGAATAGCTGGGTGACGTAGGACTGTAATTAGCGCTCGGAGAAGTGGGTGAGTAGCTCGGAGAGGTCGGAGAATAGCTGGGTGACGTAATTGTGTAACTTGCGCTCGGAGAAGTGGGTGAGTAGCTCGGAGAGGTCGGAGAATAGCTGGGTGACGTAGGACTGTAACTAGCGCTCGGAGACGTCGGTGAGTAGCTCGGAGAGGTCGGTGAGTAACTCGGAGAGGTCGGAGAATAGCTGGGTGACGTAGGACTGTAATTTGGAGACGCCGGAGACCTGCCGTTACCGTAGGAAGGAGAGCTAGGGGAATATGAGGGGCTGGAAGGCGAGTATCCTGGTGAGGTTGAATGATTAGGAGAAGACGGTGAGAATTGCGGGCTGGAAGGTGAGTATGAGGGGGACGACGGACTGTAACCTGGACTTGCGACGCCTCCAAATGGAGATTGTGGCGCATAACCTGGACTCTGAAGGCCTTGACCATAAGGGCTGGCAAAGCCAGCACTGATGTCTTGGAAACCTCCAGGTGTCTCAGCTCCCGATTGTACTAAGGGCGAGAAAGCTGCGTTGGCATCGTCGACGCCATATTGTGCATCATAAGACATTGGAGAGCGTTCATCGTAAGGAGTTGCTGAGCCACCATTGACAAGCTCGCCTGCGCCAATTCCCAGCAGTCGGTGGTCAACAATGATTTCGGACATCATCTCTTCGTCCAAGAGAACATCGAAATCGCCCGTACCGACAGGGGCAGTCTGTCCTAGCATCACGTTTTCCGACACTCCACGACAATCGTCTGTCTCTCCAGCAGCTGCAGCGTCCATGAGAATCTCAACAGTCTCCTCGAAGGACGATCGCATAAGGGCACCTGTCTCAGCTCTGTTGATACCATGACGTGTAATCGCCATCAGATGTCCTCGAGACGTCATAGTGTCCGTAAGCAGCGCAAGGTGACGATAATTGACATATGACCCGTCGAACTCGATAACAGCTCGCAATTCTTTGAGAAGAGCAGATCTTGTCGCCTCGATCCCGAGAACTTGTAAAACTTCAACGAACGAATTGGAGTAAGTACGAGTCGCATCTACACCTTGGATTGCCATGACCTCTGCCAGGTTGATGCCGTCCGTCTCAAGAACCCACTCAGGATGCTGTTCGAAAACACCAGTATTTGGGTCCAATTGTGTTCGTTTATGTTCGATCAAGAAAACACGGTCTATTCCCGGAATACCACGAAGGTCCAGACCTTGCAGCATGTATTGCTCGATGTTTCGAAGCATGACGTCCTCTTCGATTTGCTGCTCGGCCATCTCCTTGTTGTTGACCACTCTACAACGAATGACTCTTTTTTCGTCGTTGTCATCAGACCATATTATATGCATCTGACCGGCGAAAGAGGCTGCAATCTTATTTGCAACTTCATCCATGCTTAGACTCTTGTCTACCATCTTTGCGTTGTCCAATTCCAAACGCAGAACGTACGGGGAATGGTTCAGATATTGGTCGTCATCTCCACTTTCGATATCGAAGAAGTCTTGCACAAGATCCTTATCAGCCGCGATGAGAGTAGACTTCGGGTCGGGATCATAGTGAATTTCTGTGGCAGCAGTGACTGTTCTAAGTGTAGTGTATTGTATCAGTGATTGGATGCGTTTGGCACTCTCGATAGCCCCGGAATATTCCTTGTCGAGATAGACTACCATTGAAGGGGTTTTGATGTTCTTCGCCACGTTCAAAATCTCCTTTAGACGAGGCACACCAAGAGTAACGTTCTTGGACGAAACTCCAGCATAATGGAAAGTATTGAGTGTCATTTGTGTGGCTGGCTCTCCAATCGACTGTGCTGCTAGTGTACCGCACATCTCACCAGGATGTGCCACAGATTGTGTGAACCGAGATTCAATCTCTCCGATGACCCAATCGAACGCTTCGCTAGTAAGATGATGGACTTCGATTAACTTTCGTACCGAGAGTTTCATGCGAACAAGGATTTGGAAAAGTCCTGTTGCCTGTTGCTGATGCTCTTTCGATATCCTGTCTTCACCTCGAACAATGATAAGGCGTGAGAGAAGATCACGGACTCCAGTATAAATCTTGGCGGGTGATAGATCCGTCCTGCGATGAGGCGCAATATGGAAAATCTGTTTAGAATTGAGAATGATTCGATCAAGATTCACAGGCAATGGCCACGAAGAATCGCCTGATGGGAAGATAAGCGTCTGCAAGTCGCGACGATCATCAGAAAGTTCTTTGAATTCCTGGTCCAACAATTTCTGTACTTCAAAGTCCCCGTCAATGTCGTGACCTGGTTCGAAGAAAGATGAAGAAATGGTGCGGTCAGGATCTGTGACGTCGACTCTGTACGCTTCCTCAAATGCAGCATTACTGAGTCGCATTGTGTCAAGTACTTGATACTCGACAGAAGCGGCATCGAGGCCGTCCTCGCCGTAAACGAAGTTGATGATATCTCCCAGCGAATTGCGTACAGTACCATCGTATTTTACACCAACATCCTCGAGCGCTTTGACAAGTCGCCTTTGGATATACCCAGTTTCTGCTGTCTTGACGGCGGTATCAATCAATCCCTCTCGCCCAGCCATGGCATGGAAGAAGAATTCTTGTGGGGTGAGGCCTCGTAGATAGGAGTTTTCAACGAACCCCCGGGACTCTGGTGAATAATCATCCTTTGTAAAGTGAGGTAGCGTCCTGAATTTAAATCCATAAGGTATCCGTTTACCCTCAACCATCTGCTGCCCAACACAAGCTGACATTTGTGAAATATTGATGAAAGATCCTTTAGAACCTGCAATAACCATCTGCTTCACAGCATTCTGCTTTGAAAGTGAGCTTTCAGCGTTCTTTCCGACCGTGTCACGAGCACCGTTGAGTACTTGCGAGACACCAGCCTCGAAGGACTCTCGAAGAGTCATCCCGGGTTCTTGCTTCAATTTATTCAATTGGGCATCAGACACAATACTTTGGACTTTCAACTTTGCTTTCGCGATCTCGTTCGTGATTTCTTCCATAGTTTGACGATCTGCGATCGTGTCCCCAATACCAATTGAAAACCCGTTATGCAAGAACCAGTAATTCACTACCATCTGTGTGGCTGTGAAGAAGTCTCGACAAGCCTCCCATCCCTTTTCTTTCATGATGATATGTATGAGTCCACCTTGGGAGGAACCGACTGTTTTCTTGTTCACAACTCCATACAGGATTTCACCATCCTCAATCATCATTCCTACATCATTCGGATTGTCCAATCCTTGCTTATCGTCATTGCGACTGTGATTGATTCCTTTTGGAATTACCATTGATAAGATCTGCTTTCCAGTCCATAATTGTTGTGGCTTGAGGATGGCGGGGGCTGGCACGATGCCGTTCCAGCCAGGTACCCACATAAGAATGTTCATCACATGAGATTTGGTCATGAAGGTGTCACGAATGGTAAACTTCCTGATACCGCATAGAGCATCCTGGACAATACCCATACATGGTTTGTTTGCTTGCGGCGCGAGGATCTGGCGAGGTACCATACAGATTTCGGTAATTTCTGCACGGGTTTCCTCAGATTGTGGCACATGTAAGTTCATCTCATCACCGTCGAAATCAGCATTGTACGGAGAAGTGACCGAGAGATTCAGTCGGAACGTCGAATACGGCATGACTCTGACGCGGTGACCCATCATACTCATTCTGTACATTAGTCAAGCATTCTGGGAGGAATGAAGGATACATACTTGTGTAAAGACGGTTGTCTGTTAAAAATGACGACATCGCCATTTTGCAGATGTCTTTCGACTGTCCATCCATATTGTAAGGGTGTATCTCCAGCGTTCTTATTATATCTCAAATCGATTCGTTCGCCAGTATCACGCAGGATATATTTGGCACCTGGATGTTCATCTGGGCCATTACGCACAAGTTGTTGTAGTTTATGGATGTTGAACGGTGTGACTCGTTCGGGATAAGTCAGAGTCCTGGCAATGGAGCGTGGGACGCCGACTTCGTCTAAAGAGAGATTTGGATCACCGGTTATGACCGTTCTGGCAGAGAAGTCCACACGCTTGCCCATCAAGTTCCCGCGCAGACGTCCCTCCTTGCCCTTGAGACGTGCTCGAATTGATTTGATAGCTCGACCAGACTTCTGTAATGCTTTGGGTTGTCCTGCAATGTCATTATCCATGTATGTAGCAACGTGGTATTGCAAAAGATCCTCAAACTCCTTTATGACGTGAGCTGGAGCCCCCTCTACCTCGCCTTTCTTGACATTGGCATTCGCCTTTATGATGTCTGCCAGTTTATAGGTCAGATCATCGTGCGATTTCATTCCACCTTGCTCGACGGATGGGCGTACTGTTGGAGGCGGTACTGGCAGAACTGTAATAATCATCCAGTCCGGTCGTGCGTAATTCTCAGAGAGACCCATGCGCACCAGATCAATGGAAGGAATGTGTCTGAATACAGAGTGGACCTCCATTGGCGTCAACAAGCGCCGTTCGGGTTCGCCACCTTCAACATCTTTACTTTTCTTCCATGTACCCCATAATTTCAGTCCCTCCTTACGAATTACAGGTTGAGCATTACCACAGCCCCCGTGGTTCCTCTTGGACATGTCAATTCCAGTCTCTGTGTCAATCGAGCCTTCGCCTTTTACATCACTCTCGCAGATCATTTTCATTTTGGCCAGTTGCCACACTGCATTCATTTTGACCTTCGGGTCACGAAATCGTTGTGTCTCGGCGAATTTTGGGTCATTTGTGTCAATCTTGAGCTTACCACAATTCCAACAAATGCATTCTAGCATTTTCTTGACTTTTGTGATGAATCCAATATGAAAAACTGGCTTGGCCAATTCTATGTGTCCAAAATGACCAGGACATTCGGCTTGATTCTCTCCACAAGTCTGACACTTTGTGTTTCGATCTATTGTCCCTAATCGAGGATCCAGAAGACCACCTACTCGAGGCCGTTGGCCACTTTCATCGTATGAGTCAGGATGCTCGATTCGCACTACGGACATAGCACGAATTTCCTCAGGCGACAAAATACCGAATTGAACCTCCTCAATACGTCTGAGTGGTGCACTTGACTCCTCGAATCGGTGCTCCATCGTACGTCAGGCCTTTTCTCTCGCTGAACGCTTGTGTCGATGGCTATGCTGAAATTTCGACAATCGCAAATCCTCTCCTGCACAGCTTGCAATGTCGATTATTGTTACAAACGACCGGGCGCAGTCTGATATGTCGATGGCAACAGCACGCCGATACTGCAAGAGTCTCGTCAAGCAGATCACGGACTGGCAACCACAGGCTTACACATTACTTCAGTGCTAAGCCTGAAAGCTACACAACGTTAGGAGGTCGCGAATCCATACAAGGTAGCAGGCGCTGAGCGACAAAGCGGTGTGAGCTCCACGCACGCGAGTCGACCATATCGTGGCGCTGGGACTTACCGCAGGTCAGCTTGATGTGTATGATCAGTCAGTTTTGAGGTATTCTGATCAATGTCAAAGCTTGCTTATAACAATTGCAACTAACATGAACCATAAATATATGTGATAGCTAGCGGAACCGTCTCACTGCAGTCCCGTTTTTTCTGATGACATACAGAATCCTGATGCACTCGAAGCAAGATTACATATTGATCCCAATAGAACTATCTCATTCACTCTTGACAACTGGCTTTTGAGCAACGACAGCAAGTTCTGTGTTACGTGAAACAACGGCATGCATTGGCAGTAACTTACCCAAGCTTCATGAACCTCAAAATAACGGCTAGTGATAGCGAGATCGAGTTCAAGAACGTCTGAGAGGCTCTCTAAGGCTCATCAAGGAAAAATTGCACACCCGGTTTGATCACCTTGGAAACGACGCAGCCACTGATTCGGCTTCTTTGGTGTCGACCGTCGTCGTACAGATCAGGCGTGTACATAGATTACGAGTATGAACAGCTTACTGTCTGATCCTTTTGCACAGGACTACCCTGAATCACTATTGCAGACACTGACTGCATGTCAAGCATCATGCTTGCGATTTTCTAACACACATATTGCATGTGGCACAATCAATGGGGATGTCGTTCTCTATGATCTCTTGACCTTCGGGCCGGCCAGGGTACTGAAGGGACATTGTCGGACCGTTCAAACAGTGACGTATGATAAAAATTATTCATGAGAAGCATAGTAACTCATGCTTTCAGATGGTCGCGATGTGGTCAATATATACTGTCGGCCTCAAGAGACTGGCTGTGCATTCTCTGGGATTTGTCCACTTCGAGGATATTGTACAAGGTTCAGCTTGATGCTCCCGTGTGGATGGCAGACATCTCGCCTGAATCACCTTTTAACTTTTGTGCTAGCCTATTGGACACTCCCGCCGTGCTCGTTCGGTGCTTACCTGATTTGATAGAAAAGCACAGCTTACAAGAAGATACATCCCAGAAAACCAAGAATCAGGCAGTGTTGTGCACCATTTTTTCGCCTAACGGGGACTATATCATAGGCGGCACTTCAAAAGGATATATCATGCTTTGGGCAGCGGAATCAACACAGTTACTCAAGACTTGGAGACTGACTGGTGGTTCAATAAAAAGCATAGCTTTATCCTCGACCGCACCACCATACATGATAACAAATTCAACAGATCGAATTATTCGCACAGTGGCTCTACCTGAACCATCGGACGAGGAGTTGGAAACAGAACATAAGTTTCAGGACATTGTTAATCGACTCCAATGGCACGCTGCATGCTTCTCGGGCAATGCCGAGTACGTCGTCGCTTCGACATATCAGTCGGCAAATGATCTTTACATATGGGAGCGCCAAAGAGGCAGTCTGGTCAAAATCCTGGAAGGACCCAAGGAAGAGCTCATCGACGTCGATTGGCACCCGAGACAAGTGATGGCGGCTGCCGTTGGAATAGAGAGTGGGGCACTTTACATCTGGGGAGTTCGTCCAGTTGAAAAATGGGGCAGCTTCGCTCCGGACTTTAAAGAGCTCGAGGAAAATGTGGAGTATGAAGAGCATGAGGACGAGTTTGATATTCTCCCTGCTGAAGAAAACGGTGAACGAGTCATGCTCGACGAGAGTGCCGAGATTGATCTTGAGACGCTTACTGGAGATGAGGAAATTGGTTTCGCCATACCTCTCGAGCTCCGAGATCTTGACCTTGATGGTTCTGCAGATGTTCTTGACACGGCTGGAGAGCCCGTCGAAGATTGAAAGACTGTGGTTGGGCTACGAAGTCTGATACAATAGAGCTATGGTATGCACTAGGCTCTACCCGAGGTTGCATGTGCATCTATAGCAGACGTGCTGATATGGGCCAGTGCAAAACCCAGACATGCACAGCTGGGACATGCCACAGCAAACGGTCTCCAGATCACGCGTTTCGACAATGGTACTGCGCAACTTGGGCAGTGACGCGCACGCTAATGCTGAGCTGGTCAATCGCTAGTGTAAAGATGTGGTCAGGTTGTTGCATCACGATCGAGGGATCTCGAACATGCAACCACAATTGAACTGCATTGCATGTAGCCATAGCTACAGACACCTACCTACCTATGCATATGTAGCTATAGCTACCGTACGCGTAGCTAGGGCATAACAGCTGGTATGCATGTGGGAAATCTACCGTGGAATCGAGGCCTTCGTACCTGCCTGCCTGCGCCACATGACACTACTGCGCCACTATCACATCACATGCGAGGCTCGATCTGGCAGTGCTGCCCGTCAGAATGAGGAGTAGGAGGAGTTGCGGCGGAGGATACAGACCTCCCAAGGTGAGGCAGCTCCGAGCGTGGCCAAGATTCCCAAACCTTGGAGGTTTCAAGGTTCCAAGATTGGCTGGATCCCAAATCCCGAGCCTGTGGCCTGGTTGAGTGCAGCAGCCAGCAGCCAGCAAGCACTACAGGGCTCGTAAAGGCTCAGAGAGGCAGAACACCACCAGCGCCATAACCAGATCCAGTTCTTCCCTCAACTCCAATCGAGCTGCTCATCCTTGTCTTCGCCCGTCCTCCGTTATCGTGTCCTGTCTGCCTCGCTTCCCTCTCGCTCTTCTCTGCTCTGCTCAGAGTCAGTCTTGGAGTGACTACTAGTACTGCTCACTCGTTACTCTGTCACATGCACACATCCTCCTCTAGAGTGTCTTTCGTTTAGCAGTTTCAACTCTGGACCGCAGCTGCCCCAGCACTCAAGCAGCTGTAACCAATACCACTAATAAAACTTCACTCCTGGTTCGACATTGCACGCGCCACGCAGCAGCAGACGAAGAATCGTCAAGTCCAACGGACGCAACGATTCATATTTCCCACTTCTTCAAATAAAAAATCGATCTTCTCTTCGAAACATTCGATCGCAGTCTGAGGGGTCCCAACATATTTCACACAGCAGAGGATGCACTGGCTGAGAAAATTATTCATTACTCTAGTCTGCTTGTGGCATGAAGTCCATGCACAATCGACATTCCTCTGTTCGACTCAGAACACTGGCTCTGGATTCACGGCAGTCTATGCTCAATTTCAATCGAGTGGTGCTTGCAGTATTACTTGTGCGGGTTATGCGTTTGCAATTGCTCAGGGTCCTAATTGCTGGTGCTCCAATTACTTCCCAGCCGTTCAGTCTTCAAGCTCTCTTTGCAACACTCCGTGTCCAGGATACGGCACCGATAACTGTGGTGGTACTCTGAATGGAGCGTTCGCATACTACCAGCTGGCACAAGCCTCAGGTACGCAGGCAGCCAGTACTTCCACCAGCCCGACCACCAGTCAAGCAGGCACTTCCACTCCTGGCACGATCAGTACGCAACCTACGTCCAGTACTACAGCGACCCCACTGCAACCAGTAACTGTAGTGGTAACTCAGACTCCTTCTACACAAAGACCTGCAACGTCAGCTACTCCTGGGACATCTTCTGCAACGACCGCTGCCCCTACCTCTACCAGCTCCTCGACGAAATCATCTTCCACAACTTCGAGAGGCTCGACAACGTCGACATCACCAAATAGCAGTGCAGAAGCAATTCTGCAGCCGCAATCGCAGAGCAAGAACAGCTTCTTCGACTCTCCCGGCAAAGTCGCAGGAACCTTTGTGGCGGTAGGCCTCGTGACCGCCGGTTTGATTGCTGCCGCACTCTTCTTCTGCTTGAGGAGACGCAACCATCGTAGGTCCGAATCCGCAATGGCAGTTGCTGGGCTCAACCGCAAGACGAGTTCTTCCTCCACGATTGAGAATGTCTCTGCCGTGAGTCATGACGCTCGCAGCAGAAGTGGATCCTCATCTGGTCTGATGGGCTATGGGCGAGAAAAGGTGGCCGGAGGTGGAGGCAGCATTTCGCCGGCTGGAACTAGCTGGCCTCTTGATGATACAGGAATCGTGCCCGTTGACCAGCGCCTCAATCCTCGCCCGATCTTGATGCGATTTGATTCGAACTACAGCAGGCATTCTTTACGAGATGAGGAGGACTATAGCAGGCGCGTGCTCACCGTGGTCAACCCGGACGGGCACGGCTAGAGGATTCTCGACATGAAACGGAGCACAACATGGGAATGATGGACAGAGGTACTGTGCCACTCTACGGGACAACCACAGTCGCCTTCAGTGTTTTACAAAGGAGAAAATTTGATTTTTGTCGGAGTCTAGCACTCCACCATGCGATTGCCTTTGCCTTATTTTTGTTTTTAGTCTTGCAGGTAGCGTTTCATATTAGAACTAATCTAGTGACTGTGGTCGGTCCATTTACGGAGTCTTGCTGCCCTGACAAGCTCAAAAGTGGGAAAGCTGTTCCAATTCATGCATTCGTCTGTCGGTTGCGGGAGCTGATTCATACAGACTCATGCTTTGGCATGATCAAAATTCTGCTGCTGCTGCTGCTGCTGCTGCTGCTGCTGCTGCTGCTGCTGCTGCTGCTGACGATTGCGCCAACCACGGCCGCTGCCATCTGAATGAATACCAGAAGAATCAGATCCGCGCTGTGCCAACATGATGGGTCTAAGATGCCATGCGTCGGCCAACTGAGATGTATCTTGTGTGATATCCCAGAGATTGCATGCAAAACGTGTGGGACCGAGGTGAGTAGCTTCTGGAAATCATGCCCTATAGCTATGTCACAAATGTAGAGGCGAGTGACTGGAAAATGGTGCTGCAGCAGATCAATCACCGGCCGCATCCATGGATCCACTGAGGGTAAAGTGCCAGGTGCAGCAAGACCCGGGAAGAGTTGCGAGTGTGTCTCTGATCAGCCCGTTCCCGTCATGGCCACATCCTGGTTTTCCTCCACTTTGCCTGCAGCATTTACGATCGCTGACATCGGTTCAGTCTTGTCCTGCTGACGTTGCTGCTGCTGCTGCTGCTGCTGCTGCTGCTGCTGCTGCTGCTCCAGGAGTGTCAAGAGCTGTCTATTGCAGCAGTCAGTCCGCAATTCCAACCTCGGATTCGATATTTCATACCTTTTGCGCGCAATTTTATCCTTGAGTGCCTCGATAATTTCCTCCTGATCACGCAGACTGAGTGATTGATGCGGTACGTCCGCCAGTGCCGTCCTCGCCTGTCGCAGCATCGTCTTGAGGCGTGTCGTGTCGGCCAGGATTTGCGCGTCCTCGGGCGAGGTGGAGGTGGACTTGTGCAGGGTCTTGATCAGGGAGAGGACGATTGGTAGTGGATCGAGCGCGTCCAAGGCATCGCTCGACATGGCGGGCTGCACGATGACCATCACAGTAATACTGTCACCATCATTAATAAATATTTAGATAGAAGTTGTACTGGCAGACCGAGATGAGCGGCTCCAAGAAGGCGGATGATGTGCTTTCGCCAAGCCTGTTTGCCGGAGATGAGCCGGTTGCTGTCCAGACGCTCGGAGTCGCACGTTTTCATTTCGTCCGCAGCACAATTTCCGTGCCGTGGATTGATGATGACACAACAACGCAGCTGTAACAAGCGCTCTGAAACGCCGAAATGTACCTATACTGTATCGAGGACTCTGTCACACTTTGCGATGCTTTATCTAGGCTTTAATCGCTGAAGAGTCTCGGTGTTGCACTGCGCTGCTAGACGAGGCGGCGCACAAAGTCTCTGTGTCCCCAGTCAGGGAGGAAGATTCATGCACATACCGTTCAGTCGTGACAAGACAGTACAGGAAGGACAGCATATCATCACCCTTGCGGATCATTCGAATCAAGATGGAGACGATGGGAACAGAAATGATGGTGTACAGGATCCGTCTCCTGGAGAAGAGCCTGGCACGGTACCGCAAGCGTGCGAGATACCAATATCAGCCAACCCAAGACATGCGGTCGAGGTAGCAGACGGCTTGGTGGACGTCCTGTACGAAAACCAGCGAGGATCTTTCCTTTGTGGCATTCCCCTCTACTCTTCGGCAGGTCTGTGGGTCACGGATCCGCATGCATGGACTTCGATCGATCACAAGTACACGCCCTTCACAATCTTCACCGCGGCAACGCCGGATCCGACCTGGGAGTGGGTCTGGAAGCGCTGGTTCGTGGACATGTCTGGCGACGTGGACGAGAATGGATGGAGCTACAACATCAACTTCAACAGGCATCGTTGGCACGGACATCACATCTGGTATCACTCCTTTGTGAGACGTCGTCGCTGGTTGCGCAAGCGGCGCAAAGTCCCAAAGGGGGATCGACTCGCCCTGCGCAAGAAGAACCCTGCAGAAGACTACTTTACCATCTACTCTGGCCCCCGCAGCGTGCGAACTTCACAGCAAAACAGCAGCACCAACCATGCCGAACATGATGAGGAGGAGGAGGACGACGACGAAGGTCCTGCAAAGTTGGAGAATCTTGGAGACTTTTACACCCGATTGCGCGCGGCGCGCCTGGACCGGGAAAAGCTCGACGCCGTGGACAATTTCCTGCACAACGGCAAAGATTTGGCTGGATTGGCGGGGGAGATGCGACACATTCTGCGGTTCATGATTTTTCAGGAATCCCGGCGTCAATTGCTTACATTGCTGGTAGTGCGTTGTCAAGCGCTGGAGAAGCAACACCTAGATCACGGCAACTCCGAAGCGACGACGACCAAAGATGAGGACGACGATGACAACGACGGTCCGAACGAAGTGGGCAACCACCAGTGCGTCCGGGACGCGATCGAGATGGCAGACCTGTTGGTGAACAAACTCGACTACTTCTCCGACCGCGTCAAGGTGACACGCGCAGAGGAGGACGCGGAACTCGACCGCCTCACGGCCACACGACTCCATGCCCTCTCCATCGACCGAGAACGACGGCGACACGGGGACATTGAGCGGCGGGAACCCAGCACGCAGGCCGCCATGGAAGGTTACGTCGTCGCACCACTATCGACGACGACGACGACGACGACTTCGGAAAAGACTAATAAGCGCCCAGGTGCTGGATCTCGAAAAGTCTCATTCGCAGACGACGCCGTTGTCCATGAACCCGTGGACGCCTCCACGACCGGCACTGCGACAAGTCATGTACCCAACCATCATCATCATCAACACCAACGACAAAGCGACACCATCATGGAGGAGGACAAGGACGGAGCAGGAGAGGACGACGGAAGAGAGCGGCCGAAGCGGGACAGGAAAGGAAAGGCAAAGGCAGCGTCAGCGATTGCGGGGCATTCATTGTAGTGGACAAATCGTCGTCATTCATTAAATAATCGTTTAATTAATACTTTTCATACACCTTCGACGTGGTGTGCCGTGCTTGCGATGTGATGCGACGCGATGCGATGCTGTTACTTTATTTATGCTTGTACATTGACCAAAAAGACCACGAGAAGAGGAAGTAACAGAGAGAGTGGTGTGCCGTGTAAAATGGACGCCGCATTAGTCACTGATGCCAGAGTGGCAGTGCGACTGGACACTGGTGCAGTGGTCCCGGTCGTCGAGGTCGAGGTCGATTGAGATGTCTGTCTGGTGCCCGTGGCGGAAGGAGCAGCGGCACTGTTGCGCGATTGCGATGCACTTCCGCTGCCTGCTCCCATCGATGCGGCTGATGATGCGGCAGGGACTGATGTGACTGTGGCGGAGACGTTGGGGACAGCATTGTTCGCAGCAGCGACGGTGACGGCGGGTCTTTGTGCCGCCGAAACGACGTTTCCAGTACCAGTACCGCAACCGACGAATTGGTTGGCATTAAAGATTGGTGCGGCAGAAGCGGGACAACCACACTTTGTCTGAGACACGACGCACGGCGTGGTGGTCGCCGTCGCGCAAAACGCGTTTACGGACACGGATGCGGTGGCGAAGGAAGGGCAGGAAGTGGTGGGCAGGCAGTAACTGGTGGGAGCGACGCCAGCGGCGAAATCCATGCTGGCCCAGCCGTCGCAGGTACAAGACACGCTCAGGACGTTGTTGGTCCCCGATGCGTAGAGTGTGCTGGTCGAGGCGCCAAACCCATTGTTGCAGGTCGCCGTGCTCGTGGGCACGGGGTAGCAGGTCGGTTGTTCATTGCACTCGGCCACTTGTCTGAATCCCGGGTAGTACCCTGAACCACAGGTGGCCGTGGCCATGTACGTGCAGTACTGCGTCGGCGTCCCCTTTGTGCAGTCTGTTGTCGATAAGAGGGTCGACGAGCCAGTACATATCGGTGCCACAGTCTGACTCGAGACGAATTGCAAGAGTGAAAGGATGAAGATCATGTTGTCTTGTCTTTGACTACCGAGAGTGTGCTTAAGAAATCGCCAATTCCGAACTAATCTGGAGGTGCGATCCTAAGTGAGCGTCCTCGAGTAAGCATTATGAGGAGCATGAGACGAATACTGTTTGAACCAAAGGTGAGTGGTGTCGAGGGAAAGGGAACTGTCTAACCACGAGGATACATTCCCAAGCTTCTCTTCTCAGCACTTGTGTGAGGGCAGTGAATGTTCTGAATTCATCGTCATTGGACGCACAACAGATCGGCCGTTGCATTTCCCCTTTGGGTTGAAGCCCGTATTCATATGTATCCGCACAATCACATGAGTTCTTCCAGCCACAATCCAAGCTGTCCTCTAGATCTACTCATATGGCTGCTGTCTTGTATACATACATGATGCAGTTGGGTAGTCAACTGTGAGCAGCTTTTGTTTGGTGCAGAGTCTAGGAGAGTCAATTCGAAGAGTGGGTACACCATGACGGATGCTGTGAAGACCAGGATCATGAACCATATGAACAAAGTATGTAGATGTCATTGGCAATCCGCCAAGAAATGTTCGCAGCTGATCTGGTCTCAAGGATCACGTTCGCAACTTGTCACACTATCTGCAATTCTACTGCAACGTGCCGGCAGCAGAGATCTCCCAACCTCAAATGATTGACTTGTCGGATGAAGGCATGACCATCGTTGCGGATGGCGAGCAGTTACTAGACGATCAGGAAGAGCATTTCGTGCCCTTTGAGCCGGCTTTGAGGAATCTGGAGGGTATCAGACCACGCGTGATTGATATGGCCAAAGAGGCAGAGGAAGCTTTGAGTAAAGGTCAAGATCGACTTGCGAAGGAGTAAGATGAGCACAGTTGCTCGTACACATACGGATGCACTCTCGGCGTGGTTGGTGAGGGTTGCACAACAGGTTGAAGTCAGCAGGCTCAAAGAGCCCTGCTCCAGGTCGTTCAATTCTCTTTGATTCATTATATGACACTCACAGCCAAGCTGTACATTTGTGTATAGACACAATCTATGATGAAGGAATTTTAGCGAAGCGTGCAAGCAGAGTATCGAGCACAAGCTTACACCTGTGTGTGCGCCCTCAGCAGAGGTAAATAGAAGCTGTGTTTTGCGATGCGGACTTGCGCGCCGGCAAAATCACCGGAATCTAGCGTATGTACATCTCGGCGACCTCGCCCTGCTCAAGCGATCATGTATAGAAAGTATCGCTTCGTAATTTTGATTTTCAACGTCATGCTCTGGCACTCGTCACCTGCGAGAGCTGAAACCTCTTCCTCGCGTCGCCATGCTTGTATCTGCCACTTTGCCTCTGCCCGTGCCTCTGACGCCTGTATCTTTCACTACTCCAATCAGTCATTGAGCTAGGGTCTTCCGTGTTCACTAACCTCTAAACATTGGGGCTTGTTTCAGCATATCTGGGACTGCGAAGAAGCGGACATGACTTCCACGAATATAGACGCGGTCCAAGTGGCTCACACGACCGTCGCGCGCAGTAAAAGTTATGTCGCGCAATTGTACATTCATATTGTCCTCTGCAGCGTCCAATTTGCCCCTATATGTCGAGCCATTTGACAATTCTATCGTGACAATGTGTCCTTGTGATTCGTGCAATAATTTCAAGGGTATTCCGAGAGACATCTAGCTGCCCTTACAATTTTTGTCGATGAGATTTGACTTGAAGTGGAAGAGGAAGATCGTGTACTTCAGCGACAAGACGACGTGCGTGACACTCCGGTCGGTCCAGTATAGAAGAGCCAAACCTTGGAACTTGACCTTGAATGAGAGTTTGCGATTATCACTGTAATGGAACTGTCTCTTCGGCTAAGAATTGGAGATGATCCACTGCCTCCACACCAACGCCAGCAGTTGTTTCGAAGCATTTCATCAAAAGATTTCTTCGGACACATTCAGCTCGAGTGAGTTCGTCACGGTGTATGGAGTCTGGAGGGCCTCAGCGAGGTCTGCACATTCATGAGCTCTTACTCGAATGTGCAACCCAGGCCAGGAGTGTGGATGATATAAGTGCCGACATCATAAGCTTTGCAAAGAGTGATGCCGCACCAGACGCGCCAGTACTATCCGACCTGCTCCTCGACACACTCTTTCTCTATGACTCCGGAGTATCATCTGAGACTGAAGAGGCCTTGACAGCTCAGCGCGGCCTCTTGGGACAACTCATCTCGCATTTAATCGTCAGTCTACCACCGTTATTGTCCTTCGAATGCATGGCTAAATCAAGCAAAGGCAGGTCAATGTATCGTCGAACAGGATGCATATGAGCGTCTGGATGCGCCACTTTTGCATGCTGCAGGCTTGATACCCGATGCGAAAGCTTTCGAGAAGAGGCATGTCAGAATCAACACGAACCTACTTTACAAGCAACAAAAGTTCAATTTATTCCGTGAGGACAACGAAGGATATGCCAAACTAGTAGTTGAATTCGAAGCCTTCTTGGAAAACACAGCAAACGTGGTCGATGAAGACAAGGCACGCTTGTTGCTCACCAACATTCAATCACTGATAGGATATTTCGATCTCGATCCCAACAGGGTCTTGGATGTGCTAATCGAACTCGTGGCTCTCAATTTGCTAACGCATTGGCGCTTCCTGATACCCACTTTAAAGTTGAGTCCTTGGTTCGTGAACGACGGACAGAATGTCGAACATGAAAATAGCTCTCGTGGTGATATCGGCGAGAGGTACGGCGATCGGGCTGCAGCTCAGATCATCGGCTTCAAGTTTCAACAAGTAAAACAGTTGGAAGATGAGAGCCAGGAGCTGACGATGCTGACTGCTCTGCTCATAAAGGAAGGACTTTTGAAGCTACAGGATTTGTGGCCGCATCTTTCGCCAGACGATGCTGTAATGGCCAAAGAGAAGTCCTCATACCAGGATAGGATCCTTGAGCAAGTTGACAAGGCAAAGGGCAGGAATGCTCTCGCTGTAAGTATCCTGTGATATCAAGATGATAAAGAATTGTACTAAAGTCCATAGATGGCCGGAGGTCTAGACGATGAGACTACACCTACCACAAATACGACTCAAGTGCAGTCCATGGAAATTGACGATACCGAACCTCCAAGGCAGGACAATCAGCAGAAAATCGCGCTTTTATACGCCCTACTCAGCGTCGGCGCACTACCAGAGTCCCTATTCGTTCTATCCGAATTCAGCTTCCTCCTCAATTCACATTTACATCTGGCAGAAGCCTACAACAAGCTCTTGGAACACATGATAGAACCACTATGGACACAGTTGAGACCTCAGCAAAAGTATTCTGATGCCGTCAGAAACAACTACCGACAGCTCAAACGTACTCCTGAGGAACTCAAATATCGGGATTCTGCATTGGTGCTGCCAAAACCAGCAAAGATCGTATACGTGCTCGATCCGCGGCGCAAAGACCGAAACGCGCAGATTCGGGAAACCTTCTTTTATGACCAGGTCAATTCACAGTTGATCTTTTGTGATACATACGCTATCTTTGAATCTCAGGCACTCCCTCTCATACGATTGGCAGGCGTGCAACTGTACAGGAACGTCAAGCTCTTCACCAAGATAGCCAAACTCGGCAAGGCTGCTATACATGCTTCTTTAGAGCCGGAAGCGACTCGTCAACTGTGGCAACCGATTTTGCGATCTTGTTTGATTCCTGCTCTCTCATTACTAGATACGAATCCAGCCATTGTCAACGATATTTTCAACCTCATTTCGGAGTACAGCACAGAGCAAAGATACTCTATGTATGGCGAATGGTTCACCGACTCCTATAAGAAGATTCCAGAGCTCAAAGTACAATTCATCAAGACTGAGAAAGAGACAAAGAGCTTGTTGAGACGGATTTCGAAGACAAACACGAAAGAATATGGACGCAGATTGGCTAAGACCTCGCACTCTAATCCATGCATAGTTCTCAACATTGCCCTCAATCAGATTGAATCGTATGACAACCTGGTTGATGTCGTGATTGAGGCGAGTCGGTACTTTACTCTGCTTACATTCGACGTTCTTGTCTTTGTCATGCTCACATTGCTATCAAATACGCAAAAGCGTCGCTTGAAGGAGGACGGTACATCGGTCGCTCATTGGTTACAGTCTCTTTCGTCCTTCACAGCCAAAATCTTCAAGCGCTATAGTCACATGGATCCAAGTCCAATCGCTACGTATGTGGCGAAACAACTCAAGATGAATAATGCCTTCGATCTAATTATCTTACGTGATTTAATCAACGAGATGGCAGGTTTACGGCCGACATCTGATCTCTCCGAGGATCAATTGCAAGGGTGTGCTGGAGGACCCTATTTGCGGGTCGAGGCTTTGCTGCTTATCAACGAGAGACGAGAGGCCACCGCCAAGGCACCGATGCGTCTTCTTCTTGCGCTCGACAAGGCCAAGTTGTCATTCGCATTCCCAATCTTGGTCGGTCAACAACGAACCCAGTGCGTTTACAACGTCCCGGAAGAGCAATCATTACTGAAGCTGCTGGCGAATCTGGCGGATGAAGTTCACCAAATTTTGTTACAGTACCTTGAATTCCTCACCTTAAATACGACTTCTGAACAATATGCCAAAGCAATATCGCCAGTTCCCGAAATGGTGCATGCAAACGGGCTTGAACCATGTGTAGCATTCATGATTGCACGACCAGCAATCTCAGCTGCGCTGCAAGAACATTTCAAGCACATCAAACTTTTGCATGAAGACACATCGACAGTCAAATCGGATGAACAATCTACATCCATAGTAGTCAAGACAAAGCAAGACGATGAGCCCGATGCCATGGTCATCAGCAATGATAAAGTGGAAGCAGGCTCTGAATCTGCCCTGACCGATGTTATGCAGATCGATTCGCATTCCGAGTCTGAAGACATACACAGTCTATCGTATTCACATCCACCTGTCCTTCGCACACTGGCAGAATCGGCACAAACCCTGTTGCCATCCTCGGTATGGTCTGTACTAAGCATTGCGCTATATACCACATTCTGGTCTCTCTCTTTATATGACCTGGCAGTGCCTGGACAGCGTTACGAGAAAGAAATAGACATCTTGAGGCAGCAGGCTGATCCAGTTCGAAACGACGAGGGCGCGGCGCAAACCGACAAAGTGCATTCGACACAGCTTGCAGCTCTGCAAGGTGAGTATGACGCCCAAAAACATAATGCTCGCATGGTGGATCACATGTTCGAGCTTGAGCACTCAAACTGGGTTCTTCAGACACCTGAAAGTGAAGGAATAGGCTCGAGTCGTCAGAGCCTTGCAACAGTGCAAGCATTCTTGCAACATTGCCTACTGCCTCGTTGTCTGATATCTCCTAATGATGCCACTTATTGTGCTGAATTCCTCGTCAAATTGCAAGCTGTCCACATGCAAGGACTTGATTTCGTGCTCCTCTATCAAAGGATATTCGGACCGCATTTGGCAACCTCAGTATTCTGTTGTACTGAACGAGAAGCAGAAAATCTTGGGCGTTTCCTGGGTCGGGCGCTTGATAGACTGAATGAGATGAGTTTGGATGAAGCCGTGTTCAACAAGTCAAGTCAGCAGTTGGCACCTGTTTCAACGGATCACGTCGATACTGCAGGCACCTTCGACTCGTCAATATGGTCTCGCTACAAAACCATCTGGTACGATTCGTTCCACAGAAGCATTTGGTCCAGCATAAAAGCGTGCTTCGAGTCTCGAGAATACATGCACACACGGAATATTCTAATTGTACTCGAAAGGATGCAAAATGCTTTCCCATTGTTTAAGTGGATTGGTAAGAACATTGACAAAGAGGTCGATAAGATTGTCAGTACCGAGAGAAGGGAAGATCTCAAAATTCGAGCATTGGGATACAAAGCAGTGTTGAAAAAACAGCAAACTAAGTGGCTCGATCCTCCTGGTAAGCCCGTTATACCAAAGTCCTCCGTGTCCCTCGAGTCACAGCAATCACAGGTTGCTGCAAACGCACCAGCCCCTCCACAGCCAAAATCTTCGCCCGATGCTCAAGAACGTATAGCTGAGGAGACAATGGTAGACGCTTTAGAGCCCGAGACTGCGGCATTCGAGCCCTCCCAGGAAGAAAAGCCCGGCCAACTTGCAGAGGCAAGTGGCACGGCTATAGCTGCTACAACAACGACAGGCTCGACTTCCCTGGAGCAGCAGAAGGAAAAGGCAAAGCAAAAGGCTGCAGCTCTTAGCCAACAGCTGAAAGAGCAAGCACAGACACCCGTACAATCCAAGTCTACTGCTTCCCAAGCCCAAAATGATGTAAAACAAGGTCAGCAGACATCGACAGCTGATGCTGTAACTCGAGCGGCGGATACAAAATCACAGCCTGTCTCCCGAGCGGGATCCCCAAGACGATCAGGAAGAACACTTCAGACAGAATCACAAAGTCGTGGGATCGAACAAGATCGTTCAAGTACGAACAATTTGGGAAATATTGGTGCTAGAGAGCCAAGAAATCGAGCTACAGGTTCTCGTGATCGCTCATCAGACAGAGATCTCCGGGATCCAGCCGTTGCTCGCTCCAGAAGAATTGATAATGACAGGTCCAGACAGCCACCAAATAATGACGATTCGGAAATGCGCTCGGCCGAAACACAACAGCGACATGGACGTCCGGAAGATTATGGCCGGTTGTCCTCAGACAAGTATAGTGCAGACGACCGAAGAAGGACCACTAGAGGTCAAGACCAACGCACACCTCATGGTTCATCTCGTTCGATTCGAGCTGCTTCACAAGATGTGCCATCCGGACCACGGTCGGATTCCCTCAGAGATAGATTAGGAGCACAGCCACCATCCGGAGAACCCTCGTCTCGCAACTCCAATGCTGAAATTGCTTCGGAACGTAACTCTGATAGGGAGCACGGACGTAACGCATCCCTGCGAAGCGATAGGCATTCTGAGGTTACAGCAGATCGGGGTGCAGAAGTGGGTCCACGCTCGGGAAGAAGAGACCAGTCAGGTTATGGAGACATAGCTTACCGCAATGCTCCCGACGGACCACGTCAAGAGAGGACTAATCTTCGTGGAGCTCGAGGTCAAGCCGAAACAACTACTAAGCAGGCTGATACACCTGGTCCGTTCGTTCATCCCGATCGACTGACTACAAGTTCGTCGTCTGCCACGACACAAGGACGGGATCCACTGACATCCAGAGTGCTCAATGATAAATCACAACGAGCAGAAAATAATGCAGCCGTGGCTACCGAGCCTGTTGTGCATCCTTCACGAGTAGCAGCTGTGCAAGGAAATTCAAATGATCGTGGGCGTGACGATACTCAGCGGTCGTCGAGGGCGAGCACTCTTCCAGCGAGAAACCACAATGGTGCAAGCACTGACTCGCGTCAGTATTCTAACCCTACGCCTGACTACCATTCCAATGGCAGTGGTAGAAACGGTGGAATGCGAGGCGACGAAAGAGGGGGACGAGATTTAAGGGGTACACAATCAGCAATCAGAGATACTAGCTCACGTCCTGGACGAGATGTCCGTGTGTCCAGTCGAGACTCCCGAGGAGGTGCACAGATTGATGATCGTCCCCCGGCAGATATGCCGACCCATCGAAATAGCCGGCTCGATAGAGATGTCAATCGCGGCGACACAACTAGAGGCAGGTTGCAACCGGAACGATCTAGCAGGAACGAATTCGAAGTAGAGACGAAACGGCGTTTCAATGGCGATGCGAGGGATCAAAGAGCCCCGAAGAGACGATAACCTTGTATGCATATTTCACTACGGCATATAGCACAGCACTTAGCATAATCTAATGAATTCCTGTACAGAGAATGACATAATGGACTCTTCAGGCCCTCCAGTCGTTGCAAGACAATTTCAGACCAAAGTACATGACATTGGCTGTCACTAATCTTGATGTGATGACACCTTTATCAATTCATTCATGCATGTATGCATGTATGCGTATGACAATCATAAAGTTATGCTCGTTTTGTCAGTGGTACGGCATGCATGGGTGTAAGCGGCGACGATCTCCTGATACGGAATACAACATTCGCACTCCACAAATGATCTCAGCTGCGCATGGATATCATTTGTTCTTAACCTTGATATTGTAAGACACCCGTAGATCTAGACGGTACAAAGATACCTACATCTGTGCGTTAAAGAGCGAAACTCACCACAAGACTGTCCAAGGTTCGGTATGGTTGCTGATACCCAATTGGAGATTCTTGTACATCCGCTCGTCCTGCTTAACATCTCGGACTATTATACAAGAGTATCCATCCGTACGCAAACTCGCACACCACGACGTAAGTTTCCACTTACCACAACGCAGCAAGAAAGCCTGACCATCGAAATAGTCGTTGGAATATGTCTAGGCACACAGAACGGAAGGCAGGTCTCGATCGAAGCTACTTTCGAAGCACTCCTATCGGGTAATGCTCAAGCCGAGTTGGACCAGACATTTCTGGAGGCGAGACTCGATCAATGTATGTCCTTGTTGCGTCTGGCAAGTCCTGAGACTCATGAAAGTTAGATAAGCAGGTCTTTCCCCAGCTCGAAGTCACAGGCTGGTTCACTCTTGGGGATCAGCTAGGCGACTTTGAGCAGTCTATACAAGGTTTCCTGTCGACACGGTTCGATTCTCCATTACTCCTGATGCTTGATCCACTCCGACTGGATCATGCCGACCACAAAAATGCCACTGAACTACCGTTGAAGGTTTTTGAGCTACAGACAGAAGTCCGAAGCAGTGCGCAGGATGGATTAGCGACGTCGCGACAATCGTTCGTTGAGCTAAGCTGGGCTTTGGAAACTGGAGAAGCCGAACGGATCGCGGTCGACCACGTCGCAAAGACTCAAGCGCAGAACTCTTCGGAAGACACGGAAGATAATTCGAGTGCCGCGCTCATTTCACATTACAACGCACAAGCGAATGCTATAAAGATGCTGGGTTCTCGCCTGGCACTGCTGACATCTTACGTGCAAGATGTAAAGGATAACAAGGTCGCTGCAGATTATGGCATTCTGCGCAAGATACAAGCTCTTTTACAGAGGCTGCCTGTCATGGAGTCCTCTGACTTCAGGCACGAGTCTGTCCAGGAGCGAAGTGATGTTCTCCTCACCAAAAACCTCAGTGGACTCATGAACGGCACCAGGGCTCTCAGCGACCTGATAGAGACGTATGCGACCTTCAAGTCCAAGAATGTGCGGTCCATGGGAACCGCGTCAGGATGGCTGTGATCTTTTTTTGGTAGACTACGGTCTGAATCGCAACTCCTGACACAAAATAAAGCTATCACAAGACGCTGCTGTACATGAGCATTTTAACTGGACTCATCACGACAAATATATCGCTTAATCGTGCATCACAAGCTGGACTCTAGTCCAGATTGCTGAACATGACAACCACAGGTGCAACAGGTCCAGTGAATTCACGACGCCTCGCTGGGACGCTGCCTACAGAGCTATCGTGTTTTTTTGAGGGCCGACTAAGCCAAGCCTACACAAAGTTGGGCTTGCCCAGTAAGCGAGAGTGTGCTCGACAGGCTTCCCAATTGCAGCACAAACAATTAGAATTTGTTCAACTTCTGAGTCGAGCACAAGCGAGGGCCTAAATGATGGATATCACGAGTGTAGCACTTGAGTTTTCACGAATTTAACCATAAATTGCAGAAGTGGTTGGTTTCCGATGCATATGTCGATAAGAGGCTAAGTCTGCTGGGTGCGGGGCCAAGTCACCAGATCGTACATACGTAATTTTAATGCTCGAAGATTACTCGAGCTCTTATTTAGGTATAGCACGTCGCCAGCCAGATGCAACATTTGACATCCCGTTCAGCTATTGTGTTCCCCCGGGATTCATCTGGAACGACAAGACTGGACCGAGGCAGGAGCTATAACTGATCATGAATTTCTGATGAGTGGCGAGTTCCAGGACTGATCACGAGCTCGTGTTCAAATACGATAGTTACCCATAAATTCAGTCGCGTCGCGGTCGCGGTAATGCGCGTGGCACGCCTACTAGGTGCATTTCACGCATCCAAGCTGCATAGACAAGCCCTGTCGTGGAATGAGCACATGGCTTAGGTGCTGCCGACCTGGCTGGCGATAGCTGCCATAGCCAGTTCTCAAAGGGCCGATATAGCTTGTAGAAGCAAACGACTTTGTCTCGCATGCACTAGTGCACTCATCTTGACGTTTGCTCTCGAGGATTGTCTAGATTTGCAAGCGTCTGATGCAGACAATGAGACGAACCTATGGCAGGCGAAGGGAGGTTACGCCAGTAGAGGGTCAGGCGACTGAAGCTACTACACCACCAAGATCCCAGAACGATTCGACGTTGCTTACTCCGAAATCGAAAGTTGCAGCAATGCTTGCAGAATTGGACGACAGCGAAGACGAGAGCGAACCTACGGCAGTCCGAAACAGAGGAGACGCAAAAGGACCTCATGGACCGCTCATTTCATCCGAGGTTATGGAGAATAAAAATTCTCTCACTTCCCCTAGCATGTACGCCAAAACACAGCAGGCCGTCTCGTCAACGGACACTCATGATTGGTCCAATAACGAGGAAAGCAACGAGAAAGATGAACAACAGATCGATAACCCCGATTCTCCAGCACACGCTGCTTATCGAACGACAAAGCTGCCAAGTGTCTCCCAGATTATGCGTGATATGAGTGAGGATTCTGACAACGACTCAGACAAGAGCGGCCAGAAAGATCAAGAAGGATACGAGAGTGAAGACACTTATGAACGAATGCGAAAAGCTCTCTTGGTCAGTCGGTCGCATACATCGACAGAGGCTGCAGCATCTCAAGAAGACTCAGATATCGAACTGCCAGGGACCGGGCAAATCATGCAAGAAGCAGTGCAGTCAGTGTCACGCATGAGCAAAGTCGAGGAGTTGGCCTTGAAACGCCGCGTCACAAGTCAGGCGGATCTTGATGAATCTCCCAAAGCACTCTTACAAAGGCCCAACAAATTTGCCTCGGACTCTGATAGCGAAGATATCGAGGCAGAGATCCGAATGTCGTCCGCTCGACGCATGCCTCGACGCGTTGCAAACAAAAAGGCAATTGAGAGCATGCACAAAGAGACAGAACGTCTCAAGAGGAGTATGACCCTTGCTCCAGATGCCTCTGTGAAGACAAAACTGCATGTCAACGACTTTTTATCAAAGATCGGATTTCTAAGACAACCTGAGATAAAGGTCTTGGATGTCGAAGCTGAAACACTTCAGCACAGCAGTGACACACCTGCGCCTGCATCAGACGATCCTTTCGTCGAGCACGAACCATATGTGCAGCAATCAGTCACGTCCAACCCTGCAGCTCTTCCGCTGTCGAAGCCATTTGCTACTGAACTGGAGGAGAGTGATTCGGATATCGAGCTGCCAAACACGGCACAACTATTATCTTCACAAAGCGCGCCATTGCAAGCATTGCCAGCAGAAGCACTTACTTTCCGGCCGACAATATCAATACATGAAGATGTCCTCCTCGAAAGTGATTCCGACTCGGAAATCGAAGTCCCAAGTCATCTCAAAAGCCATAAACTTCTGTTCCAGAAGCGTGACTATGAGCAAATCAAGAAGGATCGACGAGCTGCCAAATTTGTAGCTATGGCTCGACCTGATTCTCCAACGAAACAAGAAGCTCGCGCGGAAAAGGCTAGACGAGCGGCACTGATTGCACAAGTCAGTAGTCAAGCCAAGGCCGATCGTAGAGTGAGAGAAGCTGCAATGGTCGCAGCTGGCGTGACTATCATGAGCACGGAACAGCGTCAACGAGAAGCCCTCGAAGTCGAAGATTTAGTGGAGAGAGCACGAAGGCAAGCAATGGAGTTGAGAAAATTGGAAGAAAAGGAAGACAGGAAAAGGCGAGCGGCAGAAGATGGTGTCAACGACATAGACGTCGACTCTGAAGACGGATCAGGAGACGATGAGTGGAATGCAGATGAGGAGGAGGAAGCCTCTGGCACCTCTGACACGGACGATGTAAGACTTCTCTGTCACTCTATAATGCAATTACTAATGTTACAGGACGCCTCGATTTCTGAAGGGGAGGATCAGATTGAGGAGCACAACGTCTCATCGGAGAAGCCTATGCTTGCTCGTCATTCTTCGATTCTCTCTGAGAGGCGTCTAAGCGATGATGAAGACGGACACAACTCGCCCATACGAAGGCGGGCACCCTTGCTGAAGCAGAAGCGTGCACACAGAGTTGTAGAGGACGACTCGGAAGAGGACAAGGAGAACTCTGTACCATCTCCGCGTGCTGCAACAGCGGAGCTTGGACTAACACAGTTCTTCGAAGCTACACCTGCACCTGAAGCACAACGCAACAGTGTTGAATACTCTGCTACGCAATTCTGTATGTCTCCGAGTGCGGAAGTCTCCCGCAACATGCAGATGCTCAGGGAATCCGCTTACGTCGACCATGAGGTGGCTTGTGACGACAGGTTGCACACTTCTGTAGATGCGTCACAGGCTATGAACAGAGTCATTCCTTCCTCTCAACCAGACCTAGACGACCAAGATGCGCTTAGAAACGGCACGCAGTTCTCCTTGTTTGATGCACCATCTCCTGATGTATCGGTCATATCCACAGCATTGCTTCCATCACTACAGGGACAATTCACGCAAGCTACTGAAGTCGATGGAACACAACTCCTGCCCGGAATCATGGAGCCTCAGCAGGGTCAAGAAGCTGGTCTCAGGAGACCACGTCTACGTAAGGCGGTCCCTTCCGACATGGACAGCTCAGCGCCGGTGGTGCAATCGTCAGACAACGCTTTCAAGCGTATGCGTAGAGAATTGGACGCAGCACAACATGAGAAATCTCGCAAAGCTCTGGTGGACGATCGAGCCGTAGAATCGGACGATGAATACGCCGGCTTAGGAGGTGCCTCTGACGACGACGGAGAAGACGCTGAAGAACTGTCAGCCGAACTGGCAGACATGATAGATGATGTAGCTGACAACGATATTGAAGGACAACAGAGAATTGCAGCATATTATGCACAGAAGGACCTCGAGAGTGACGAAAAAATGGTCAATACTCTGATGAACGACATCAACAATGGTGGACTAAGGCGCAAACGCGGTGCCGGATTGCTGGACATGGAGGACTCGGAAGATGAGGAAGAAGAGGAGGCCCGTTACAAAGCTCGACAAGCTCAGATGCGTGCTCGACTCCTGGAGGCTCAAAACCTAACCTCACTGGCGGACAATCCAAAGACGAAAGCGTTCATCGATGCTCTGGAGGATAGGCCCGCTAGTGCTAATTACATCGAGATCGCAGGCGAGGACGATGTCGTGCCGGATGTCATACCGGAGACGCAAGCAGAAGCAGCCAATGTCGAACCACTCTCGCATCCGGCACCATTGCAAAGGGTCGATACTGTGGCCGACGATGACGAAATGACACAAGCAGACAGTCAGATGAGACCACCAGCCGCGAAGCCCTTCAAGCGACCGGCCAAAAAGAGAACGCAATCCGACATTCGTCGGGAACTGTCGTTCCTTCGTGACGAAGACGATGACTCGCAAGCCAGCGATGCTGCCGCCTTTGATCCGTCCTTTGTCCCGACGCTGAAGCGTGAACGCTCCTCACTCACGATCGAGGACAGATCGACACTGTCGCGGGAAAACAGTCAGTCCTGGTGCGATCCCCGCGCTAGTGGCGCCGCACCGACCGCCAGTCTGCAGCGTGAAAGTTCTCTGTATGCACAACTGGCGGCCTCGAGGAGCGCGGAGGCTCTGAATGCCAAGGCACCAGTGACGGTCGTCGTTTCTCGGGGACACCAGTTGGCGAGCAGGATGGCCACTAAAGCGGTGAATTATCATGCGAAAGCGGCACAAGCGATGAGGGCAGGTAGGCAAAAGTTACAACAGGAAGCAAAGGCGCAGCATCGTCATGGAAAAATACACGGCGGCGGCGGCGGTAGTGGCATAGCGAAACGGGACAACAAGAAGCAGGACGTTTTGAAGTTGTTTGCATAGCATGAAATATGGGACAGGTGTTGTAGTCGGGGAGTTTTGTACTTGTAAGCTTTCGGGCATAAGCATTATAGGTCGACTTAGTCGAATACTATCATCTCCAACACGATTTCGGCCAAAATAGAATCCTCGGCCGACGCTCAGACCTCTCGTCTCTTGCTATTGGGACGAATCGCGGAGATATTCTCTGGATCGACAGGACAGTGCACAGACACACGACCCTTTCTTCGTGTGTGGCCGGACAAATTGCCGTTTCATGGGAATATGAAACGACTATTTGGTACGGCGATTGAAGCTTGCCAAACGACTCGAGTTTTGTGAGAGGGCATGGGCTCGAGGTGGGCTTGTAATGAGACGAATGTCGTGTCGAGGTACTTATATCTGACTCCAATGTCCTCTTCCTTCCCTGTAGTTCGCTTGTCTACTTGCTTTCGTCTTTGAAGAAAAATCGGATCTTGACTTTTTCACGGCTTCAACACGAGATCATAAGGGAGAAAATGAGAAGCATCACGGCAACACTCGTCCTTGCGGCGCTCGGCTCGATTGTGGCCCTGCCCACCACGACTCAAAGTGGTAGTGCCCAGAATTCGACCATGGTACCGACACCAGCGGTGCCGCTCGTGACTAGTACCTCGACGACCACGATGAAGAATGGTACGGTGATCAAGTTGGCCACGACCGGTGCCGCCAAAGCGGCGGGCGTCAATGTCAAGAGTGATCTATTGGGCCGACCACTCATTGGTGGTGTGGGACTCGGCGGTGTACGGAAGCACATCTATACAGGGACAGAAGCTGCGACGGTGACTGACAAGTACAGGGCATCGGTATCGGTGGTGGCATCGGACTTGGTGGCGGCGTAAGTATTTCGGAGTCTCGCGAGAGATGTAAGAGGTAGTGCGGTGCTGACAGACTTGAACAGATTGGCGGCTTTGGTCTCGGAGGGTATATTTGGCAATTGTGAAATGTTGCGACTCCTCTGATTGTGTAGCATTGGAGGTATCCTTGGTGGTGGCATTGGCGGCATCGGCACTCAGAGCTGTCTCACTTGTATTGGCATCTTGTGCATTGTGAGTGGATGCAAATGTTAACTAACATTCGGTGCTAATGCCCGCAGAATTGTCAGAGAACGTTCGGCGGTGGCCTGGGAGGTGGTCTAGGAGGTGGTCTAGGAGGCGGCCTGGGTCTTGGAGGAGGACTGGGATTCAGCAGTGGTCTCGCAGGCCTGGGCGGTTTCGGCCTCGGAGGTCTCGGTGGCTTCTCTAGCTCAGGCTTCAGCACATCTGGCTTCGTAAGTCTGACTTGCGAAGGTGCTAGCTTTGATGACTGACTTTCCTCAGGGTTTAGGCGTTGGTCTCGTAAAGCTCAATTCTTTGCTCGTGAGAAATGACTTATTCCTCTAGCAAGGTGGCCTTGGACTAGGTGGAGGCCTTGGTGGCGGCTTCTATGGCTCTGGATTTGGAGCCGGTCTCGGTGGTCTAGGTTTCAACTCCTTTGTATGTATACCAAGGTCTGGTTTTCCTCAGCTAAACTTCCAGGGAGGAGGAATTGGTGGAGGTCTTGGAGGCATTGGCGGCCTTGGAGGTGGCATCGTGAGATCTCTATCCTGCATGAAGTCCGATGTGACTAACCTTATAGGGAGGAGGTGGCCTACTAGGAATCGGTCTTGGTGGATCCTTAGTAGGCAGCGGGTTTGGGGGTATCGGCATCCAAAGCTGCCAAGTAAGCACAGTATGCTTGAGATGCGCCAGAAGAAGCTGACTGAATAGACTTGTATCGGTTTGACCTGCATTAACTGTGTCTCCACTGGCTATGGCGGTCTGGGAGGGTATCAAATGCGAATTCAGATGCGGCTGATCAAGATCTAATTCCTATTAGCTTCGGACTCGGGGGTGTTGGTGGTCTAGGAGGCATCTCGAGCTTCGTAAAGCGACACTAGAAAGTCACAACACAATGAGCTAACACATCAGAACACCGTCGGAGGTGGTCTTGGAGGCGGCATAGGTGGTCTCGGAGGTGTTGGATTAGGCGGAGTGACTGGCGGCATCGCAGGTGTCCAGACTTCCAGTACTACCTTCGTAAAGACTCGCTGAAGCATCAACGGCCTAAGACTGACCACATCAGGGCACAACAGGCTTTGGAGGTGCAGGACTCGGAGTTGGTACTGGTCAGGAGATATCGAGAACTCCAAGAGAATTGTACTAACCCCTCAGGTGTCCTTGGAGGTCAAATACTCGCGAATCAAGGTCAGACGTCTGGATCTGTTGGAGCTATCTCCTGTCAGAGCTGTGTGGGCAGTGATTGCCAGAACTGCGTTAACGTAATGACTTGCCACATCCATGATACATAAACTGACGTCCCACTAGCAAGGTCAACTAACAACAGTAACGACACCGCAACAGGTGGGCTTGATCGCCTAAGCACAATCCGGTGGAGGTCATGCCCACTTTTAGTCAAGATGAAAACAGCCTCTCGTCAGTCCTGGAGACCTCAAGTCAACCAAGCGTATGTTTTGTTCAGATAATTAAACGAATTTCATTCACATACCTGCTGCTAAAGTGAGGGTTTGGACAAGTAGTTCGGTGTAAACCCTTTAAGCAGCCAGTCCTGCAGCATGACCAGCCTTGGAATTGAGATATTCATTCCTTACATGTCAGCTTTTTTGTTATTTCTGTACGTAACGCTCATACCTCTCCCCAGCCCATGTGTATACATAGTATCCGACGATGAAAGGCGGTGCGAAGTACAAAAATTGGTTTTTCGTTCGTCGGAAAGTGTTAAAGACAGCACCGTGCAGAGTTCCAGCCATAGCGCGCTGTTGCAAGGATGAGAGCGCATATGTCGTTATACCCTTCTGCTTCGGGCCACCCACTGAGTATATCAGCACCGCGCGCAACCAATGTACAGGAAGACTTACTATTGCCCCATCCGCCCATATAGCCATGACCACCGCCCATATCTGCTTTATAAATATGTATTTGATTCAAGAATGCGACGACGCCTTGATAGGGTACGTTCGCAAGTACAGAAGTCCAAGAGTCCTCAAGTGTAACTGCTGCAATAGTCTGTGCTGCTTCTGAGTCTCGTCGGAGGGCGAGAACGAATGCGAATACGAAACTTGCGACGTTGTTGCGGGTGGCGGATCTTGTGTTCATCTCCATCCGAGGCGCCGGCTCCCCATGTGATCCTGTGAGTCTCCAGGTTGCATCCCAACGTTAACGTAGCAGCTTGCACAGCGCATCTCATGCATGGCATCATGGTGGAACATCAAGAATACCGACATGAGGGTCGAAATTGTGACGCTGTGTGTTGCGTGAACACAAGACTAGCGAGTAGGCGTGGATGACCAGGTCGAAGGGCACTACCAGATCATCTTCTTGAGGAAACATGTGTACTGCAAGCTCATAAATCTCCGTGTAGCATTACACAACCGGTTGGCAGGAGAGAACAGGCCGAAAGATGAATCTTGTAGGCCGAGCCTTTGGGTCGGTATCGAAGACATGGAATTCGATAAATCCTGCCACCTTATCAGGTGCTATTGACGTGATCGTGGTCGAGCAGGAAAATGGCGATCTTGCTTGCTCACCCTTTCATGTCAGATTCGGCAAATTCCAATTGCTAAGACCTAGCGAAAAGAAGGTATGATACATCCGATCAAATGGAAGCATGAAGAACTCATGTAATCAGGTAGACTTTAGAGTCAATGATGAAAAGGTACCTTACGCCATGAAGTTGGGCGATGGCGGCGAGGCCTTCTTCGTGTTCCAGACTGAAAGCGAAGTCCCTTTTGACCTTCAGACATCTCCAGTCTTGAGTCCCATAGGGAGTCCCATCGAAAGAAGTGGTTCGCCGATGCAAGAACCGGAATTTTTTGACCTCAATGACCAGCAGCAACAACACGTTCGTGCTAGCAGCATGGGGGATATGTCCCGTCCGAATTCTGCTATCGGCGAAGCTGCGCGACGATCACCGCCCCCTGCGACCGCCGATACCTCTCGACCAAAGAGCGGCGATTGGAACGACTTCGATCCCACACAAGCACTGGAGCAAGGTGCAACTCAATCATACACTCGTCGGCATACAATCAATGACGATTCAGTCGTACCTAAACCGAATACGACCGGGAAGTTGCACGATTTTCGTGCACGCAGCGACCTGAGCTTGAAGACACAAGAGGCTTTACAAAAAGCCGAGGAACTCATGAAGAAACTGGCCGTGGAGGACATTCCAACCCATATTACAGATGCTGGTGATGTCATGCTAGACATGCATGGCTACAAGTCGAATGAAGAAGATATTGCACATATAGGCTCGATATCAGAACATATCGCAGCCGCGGAAGAAATGAGCAATAATGGTTTAGACTCACTAGTGTCTGCAGATGAGCAAGGAAACTTGTGGATCTATGCCACACAGGAAACAAAGCAGTACGCGCTTAGTGTTAGGTCTAATTCGCCAGTACCTGACCTGACGGATGAATCGAGAAGCGAAGGTCCCACTGCTAGATCACCACCAGCGACTCCCCCGACCGCCACTGGACACTTCACTGATGGAGACTCATACAATTACGCGAAGACCTTGCGCTTAACGTCAGAGCAATTGAAATCACTAGAATTAAAATCGGGTGAGAATTCCATGTCATTCTCAGTGGGCAAATCTGTTTGTACGGCATCATTGTTCTTCTGGAAATATAACAGCCCTATCGTAATTTCAGACATTGATGGCACAATCACCAAATCGGATGCTCTTGGGCACTTGCTGAACATGGTCGGTCGTGATTGGACACATGTTGGCGTCGCCAAACTCTACACTGACATTGCCAATAATGGCTACAATTGGTTGTACCTTTCTTCGAGGTCCGTCGGTCAAGCAGACACCACAAGAAATTACCTGAGGTCCATCGTTCAGGATAAATATAGATTACCGCATGGGCCGGTGATACTGTCACCCGATCGTACTATGGCAGCACTTCGCCGGGAAATGATACTTCGGAAACCAGAAGTCTTCAAGATGCAGTGCTTGCGAGATTTGCAAAATCTGTTTGGGAAGGAAAATAAGCCCTTTCATGCTGGATTCGGAAATCGAATTACAGACGCTATCTCTTACAGGTATGTGGATGTCAAGTCATCCCGTATATTCACCATAAACTCATATGGGGACGTTCAGATGGAGTTGTTGCAATTCGCTGGCTACAAGTCTTCATACCTCTCCATGAACGATTTGGTAGATCATTTCTTTCCCCCTGTCAACAACGAGTTCACTAAAGACGAGGGAGACTTCACAGATTTTGCCTTTTGGCGACCCAGTATTCCGGAAATCGACTTCAGCGATGATGAGGATCGTGTACGTACAAAACCTACAAGCCCAGAGAAGGTCAAGGATAAAGACTCGGATGACGATCTCGAGGACGACCCTGACTACGTCCCGTCTGCATCCTCATCCTCCGATGCTGGGAGTGCTGATGAAGAGGACGATCAACTCTCAGAAGAAGAGATCGAAGCTGACGTTCTGCACCTCCGTCGTCTGTCTTCTAATGAATAATGAAAGGCTACCACTAGCCGAAGCACGCATATACAAAACCATAGCTTGTGAATAGTACTACGCAGCATACAGCATGATTTCCTGCAGTGAGAACCAAGGCTTCCACCATGAGTCAAGGACGGTAATCACGATCGATATCAATCAGTTGTGCACAGTAATCCACGTGCACGTACGGGCCGCACCGCGCGGGAACAACTTAAGAGCACGCAAGATGGGGTTAGTTAGGGTCCATCCGAGATCCTTTCGTCCCCCACCCGGCTTCCCTCTGTGCTTGCCAGAGTGTCATCGCCCCCCTTTTTGTCGCTCATGCAGAATTCTGCAACAGAAGACGTCACCCCCTCGTCATCGCTCCTTTAGCTATTTTTTTTCACCACACGAGTCCATGGCTGAAGACACTACCGATAGGGTCAGGAAGCCATCTACAGATGTGGAGAAGACATCTTCAGGCGATGCGACAAAGACAGGGCAACAGAGGTCGGGTTCATTAGGATCGCAACCGAACGAGCACAAGCACCACGACTCGGAGCCGAATCCCTTCGAAAGGTCATTCAGCGGGAATAATGGGGGTGATGGCCACAAGCAATTGTTACCTGGGGTATCCAACCTGACGAGCCCTGCTCAGCACAATACCCACGGCATGTCACAAGCTCCGGGTTGGTCATCTTTTGGTTCTCTGCGCAATGGCCCACTGTCGCCCGCTATGCTCCTTGGTCCTTCTGGTCTAGGTGGGTTCGACGGCACGCTGAGGACAGGGTTGACACCGAACGAGTCCAGCATCAGGACAGGTCTGACACCTCGAGGAGACTCATGGTCTAACCTGAATTCTCCTGGTGCGCTGTTCAATCACTTTGGCAGCACTGGCCTGACACCCGGTGGAAATCTCAACTTCCTCTCTGGACCTGGGGGATCGAATATGAACGATTCGATGTTTACAAGGCCGCATCCACCATCTCATCTGGGCCAAGATAACGGACTACAACATGCGAATTCTTCTATCATGAATGCTGGCGTCCAAGATGCGGACGCTGCTGCCAATGGTTTGTTCTTGTTGTCTCAGCATTCACAACAGCAGAATCCCCATCACACCCAGGATGATTTAATGCGTCAAGCAACTCTGAACAATGCCAAACATGCTGGCAGTCTTCCGCCGAAACACGAAGATACTTCTCCGGCCGCGAATCGTCGAGGTCGCAGAAAGTCTTCTTTCGTTGACGGCGGAAGTCCGGAAGACTCGAAACCTGTCAAACGAAGCAAGAAGGTATCGTCTTCACCTCACCTTTCCGACAGCGGCAACGAATCTGACGAAGGCGGAGAGCAAAAGGATGACAAGAACGAAACGGATGAACAGAAGCGCAAGAACTTTTTGGAACGCAATCGTCAAGCGGCTCTCAAATGCCGACAGAGGAAGAAGCAGTGGCTTCAGAACCTGCAGGCTAAAGTCGAGTTCTATGGGCAGGAAAACGATCAGCTCACCTCACAAGTGACCAGCCTTCGAGAGGAGATTGTAAACCTCAAGACCCTGCTCTTGGCGCACAAGGATTGCCCGACAGCTCGAAACAACGGTGCCGCAGGGGTCGTGAATGACTTGCATCACATGCAGCAGGGTCTTCAATATTGAGGTTGCACTTGTTGTCGTGGTCATCATCGTTCAGCTGCGGTGGACGTTCTGTCACGTTCTTTTGGTTACATCCGGGTTGTAGCAGCATCTGTTTTCTTCTGGCTATATCTTTGTACATTTTATCTCCATATCTGTACATAGTGTCGCCTCGACCAGGTCCTCACGTAGAGAATGCAATTTATCTTGTGGATGCAAAGAGCGACCTGGCATTATACATAGCATTGAGGATGAAGGATGGGAATGTCACTCGGAAACGCATGTTGTGGCATCATTGAAGTGCAGGAATTCTACGTCAGACGTGTCAACTGATCTTCTCATACAGAGATCCGGGAACGCCAACATGATGCACGTATTGGGTATCTACTGCTGCAGTTGTAGCTACTACGCACACGACGTCATTCCATTTTTACCCCAGGATCTCGCTCGATCGGATCAAAGTCGGCCATCCGCGTATACATGACGAAGATTCAGGTAGGGGCGAACGGGGATTGGCGGAGACGCAAACGCCGTAAACTCGAGCTTTTCCCTGGCCCCTTCTAATCCATGAATGTCACACTCAGATGCCAATTGGCCATGTGGTCTCTTGCACGGCATGGAGCCGCCAATTGGCGAATACAAGCCCAGTATCACATCTCGTAGTGGTTGAAGTGAAAGAGCAATAGTGTTTCAATTTGTCCGTCTCGTACCTGCGGCTGTATCGACGGCGAACTTTTTTTCCCTTGCTGCATTTGCTACTGGCAATACTAGCTAGACTGTGTGCATGAGGATCTTTACTACATACTCTAGAAACTTTGTGCATGGTTTCTGGCTTTCCTGCTCATCCGTGATGGTTGAGTAGTCAAGCCCATAAACTAGTTGCATGTGAGTCCCGAAGTGATTATTCCATCACGCTGTTGTGTGAGAGAAGTAGCTTTATTGTACGGTACAATTATGCAATTTTCCGGGTGTGTGTGGAACCTAGGGACCTTGCATTTGCACTCGCTTGCAACCTTATAAAGAAACAAATTTTCCACCGCTTGAACTAAGTCTGCGTCAAAAATCATGGCGTTCCAGGCTTCATTTCTGGCTTTTCCGGGGGGAGAACGAATCAGAAGCAGCAGACGCCGTGAAATCGTCCTTTTGACAAGTGATGGATTATAGGGGGGTCACGAAAAGCCGGACCACTGCAGGCTTTTGCCGGTTGTGAGTGGATTTTGGTTGGCAAAGAGGTCATCATAGCATGTCATATGACTTGGCAAATAAGAACGAGCACTCAGAGCTATGCAACTGCAGTTGCTTGCGAACCGCTTGAAACTTCTAAGTACTTCTCTTATTCTACAGCCATGCATATGAGCATATGCCTGTGGACACAGTATGACTTTGTTTATATCAGGTCTAGTGCTGTGAATATTGCAAAGATCTCTTGTCAGCGGGCTGCGCAGTCCCTGGTAAACGTCAATCTTGCTCTGCAGGAGCAGCAGCAGCAAAGGACAATCGCATGCTGCTACTGTTATTAGCCACACGCTCCGAGCAGAGGGAACCCGATGCTTCAAGCCTATGGCCGCCATCCCGTATACATCACCCGAACCATACCAATTGGAACCTATACATGATGTGCCACAGCGATACAATATGGCTTGATTTACCTGCTCTCTGTGATGCTGACGCCTCGGCGCCTCCAGCAGTCCAATACATGGCTGCGAGTTCTGTCCAAGGATGCATCACCGCACTCATATCAGAGCTGAAACGTGGTATCATGAGAATCATGGTCAAAACCGACACCAATTTGTGCAAAATTAATTAACAAGTACCAACTTGGGCTCGATCCACAGTACAAATTGCAGCCGCAGGACAGGAAGCAAGCTCTAAAGAGCTCAGGCCAGGGACGCATATGAATCACCACAATATTGTCAAGTACAAGACAAACTAGTACTTTCCACGGAATGTCGCGGCCTTGGCGGGTGGCAGAATTGCCTCGACAAAAGGGGCGTCAACTCTTGACAAAAAACACAAACAACCACCGGGATGCCGCACATATACCCACTTTGGCAAGGTCCAAAGACTTCGGCCCGTTGTTCAACCAATCCCCCTCTAATGCTGGGTCTTCCGTCCCTGTGCCATGCCGTCATTGCTCAGGTCATCATGAAAATTCGCGTCCTGGACCAGGAATTTGAGGCTTGCGTTGCGAATCTATTGCTCAGCACATCAAGCCTCGGGCGCGGACCCTTATACGGAAGTAATGGAACCTAGAAGGTCCTGCGCGTGAGTCCATTGTGGTTGTCCTCGTCTGTGCCCGTCGTCAACCCAAAGGGTGCATCGAGATCTACAGCTGTAGAAGCAACGATTGGCAAGATTAACGAGCGTGAAAAAGAAGCCAGGTAGCGTGGTTCGGAAGGGCTGCGTCAGTGCCATCCATCAGGAGGATCCCTGGGGCGGGTTCCTCCAGGATGATGTGCCACCACAACCAAGAGAGCCACTTGTAGGCGTCGGATTTCGTCCTCTTTCCGTGTATCTTAGCGAGCCAAACAGTGGTTGCATAATGCTCATCCTACTACCTGGACCACCCCGGAGGTCTGGAGGGCGCAAAGCCGCAGCAAATGACCGTACAATACAGGAGTGATCAAGCCAGCCGGAGGCAACATCAGTGGTGGACTTACATGTGCCTCAATATAATGGGTGTCGTGCCGAGAACATGCTGTTACAGCAAAGAAAGAGGCCGCTGGTTGTTTTTCAACTTGGTCAGATCTTATTACCCTGCAAGAAGACCTATAGGTCCTGCTGAGTCGTATTCACGTCTTTGTCGTATTGCCTTCACTCTCTCAAGCACACGAGTCGACGGCAGGATTTCGCACGCTAGTCAGGCATCTCGGAAGAGCACGCTTCGTGCGACTACCGCGACAGGCAGGATCGAGGACAGTCTTATGACGCTCCAAAGCCCATGAACGACTTTTCCACGAATACAACTGACCAGAGCTTCCACAAGCCGAGCGACAACCCATCGGGACTGAGTGGCCGCAAGGCGCGCGATCCTGACGATAAAAGCAACGCTGGGCCGTCCAGAACTCCGAGTCTAAGACAGCGCAATTCAAGGCTGAGATCTACTGGTTGCAAGACTTGCAGACAGAGAAAGATCAAATGCGACGAGCTGAAGCCGACATGTCGAAATTGCACCAAATCCGTACGTGAGCTTCTTCAATGCTGAGTTCGCAAAGTAGTGACCGAGATAGCACCGGACATGCCTTGGCTACACGAATCTCGATACCTATGTTTTCAAGGACGAGTCAGATCGGGTAGAGACGAGGTTGACCAGGGCAAAATCTCCGGAACCTTCATATCCCCCTGCCATATCTGGTCCGATCTACCAGTCACGTCGAGGCAGTCAACTTTCCATGTATTCTGACGATCGAAGCTATACTAGTCTCAACCCACTAACCACAAACTTTTCCCTCGACAGCAATCCTTCCAATTACTACGACCCGGCTCTTGGCCATTCACAGGGTATCGAGGCACAAGGTACACTTGAAATCCTTCATGGCTTACCGTCACCGGCGACGTCTTTTCAGCTCGAAACCTTCTTCTATCATCGCTTCATCGAATCTGTATGGTTGCACTCTCAGGCGGACGCATGGAAGGAACACCTTCCTGCTGTTCTGCACAAATCTCCAGCCTTGTACTACTCGGTCATGAGCCTGTCTGCACTATACATGGCCAAGACTGGCAATTATCCGGAAGCAAAGGACATGGCACTCACACTGTACCAAGCGACGCTCGGACACCTTCAGACGGCACTCTTCGACACGACTGCCGCGTTTGAGGACACGACACTCATGGCTACCGTCATGATTGGCTTCTACGAACTCATCGACAAGCCGTCCCACGAATCCTGGGCATCGCATTCACGCGGAACTGCAGAACTCATGAAGCTGCGTGGGCAGCAGAACCTGCAGACGGGCATCGGCCGGATGCTCTTTCGCACGTTTCGGGGTTTCGAGGTACTTCGAGCCATTCTGGAGGTTGACAGAACATTTGTCGCGGATGAGTCTTGGACTTCGGCGAGCGCGAATAGTCAGACCATCCTGTCGTCGAAAGGATTGCTGCAGCGTAGCAGCACTACTCCAGCTGCGACCAGTCCAGTGATGGAACCGGATGAGCAGCCCGATCATGCGGCAGTACTATTCATGCTCGGTGGTCAGGTGGCAAATTTGCAAGCGGACTGTGCCCAGCAATGCTCTGCCGCAGGCACTGATGTCCCCCGGGAACAATCGAACGCCTTGGTGGAACGCGCGACGAGAATCGAACAAAAACTGCATACGTGGCGCACGAGCCTGCCTTCAATCTACAACACGACACTGGCCATCCCAACGACGACCCCAACAGCTGTACACCACAGCAGTGGCCCGTCACCAAACGCCTTCACCATCGGCTACCAACTCTGCTTCTACGCGGGTTTCCTGCTGCTCCTGCACCGCACGGTGGCAAAGTACATCCACCACGACGTCGCTCGCGTCCCAGCCTCGGACGGGACCCTGGCCCGCACCATCCTCCAGACAGCCGACCTGCTCACCCGGGGACAAACCACCATGAGCCTCAACATCACCTGGCCCGTATACATGGCCAGCATCAATCCGCTCCTGCAGGACTCGGAACGTCGCTGGGCCATGAGTATCCTGCGCCTCATTGGTGCCGAAAAGGGCTGGAACGTCGCCAACGCCGCACTCAGTGCTGCCACGAAAGTCGTGCGGCGCAGTCAATACAGGGCCGGCACGCAGACACTGCAGCGTCCAAGTTGAGAGTCTACGATTACCTGTCCCGTGTGAAAAAACCTACAGAGCACACAAAACGTAAAAGCGAGCAAGCTAATCATGAATTGACGACACACAAAAAGTATGAATGACAACCACCAACGGTGGAAAAATGCATATATCCCCAAATCGACCTTTGGACATTGAAACAAAAGGTTGTCTGGGACAGCCGACACATCAATGTAGATTAAAAAGCATACATTTAGAACAATCACTAATGATGGAAAAGAGCTTAAAAAGTATCGACGCAATGCTGTTTGGTATTGTTTTTGTACTATTTACATGTTTTTATATGCACGAAAGTCCTTGATCGTGCGGAATAATTCGTCTCGACGTCGATGTAATGTGCATCAGAAAAGCCGGAGACTCAAGTTCATGGCCATCAGTTCCTGGAACAAGAGTTTGGCGGCGTAGGGCAGGTGGACCTGACTAATTTTGGTCGTGTTGCGACACGGGCGACACTCGAATATCGAGGCCTTTAGTTTCGCCACCGCCTGTAATCCGCACAGGTCGCAGACGTGCAGGCGGTAGGCATCGGATGCATCAAACAGTCGTTCCTTCAGGAACCCGGCGACACCATGGGAAATCATGCAATCACGCTCCATCTCACCGAACCGCAAACCTCCGTCCCTGGCGCGACCTTCCACCGGCTGTCGAGTCAAGATCTGCATCGGTCCCCGTGCACGGGCATGGATCTTGTCGTCCACCAAGTGCTTGAGTCGTTGGTAATATGTCGGGCCCAGGAAAACTTGTGCCATGAGCTTTCGTCCGGTGTGTCCGTTGTACATGATTTCGAATCCACGAGAATGGTATCCCTGTTCACGCAGATTGTTGGAGACCGCTTCGACGGTGACGTCGGTGAAGGGTGTCGCATCTCCCTCGAATCCACTGAGGGAGCCGACCTTTGATAGCTGACACTCCACCAAATGTGCTACAGTCATACGTGACGGGATAGCGTGAGGATTAATGATAAGATCAGGTACGATGCCCTCCGATGTGAAGGGCATGTCTTCATTCCTGTACGTCACACCGATTGTACCCTTTTGACCGTGTCGAGATGCGAATTTGTCACCAATTTGTGGGATTTTGGTAGCTCTAATACGTACTTTGACAAATTTGTGGCCATCTGAGTTTGTGGATACCATCACTTTATCAATGATACCGGCTTCGGTGGACCTTAATTGTGTCGAGACATCTCGCTTTGTTTGTGTGGCTGATCGAGCGGCCAAATCGGCCGAGTTTTCGTCCTTAAGCAGGCCAGCTGTTTTACCAACAATAACATCCTCTCCAGACACTCGAGTGCCTGGCGCAACAAGGCCATCATCCTCGAGTTTGTCGTAGGTGCTGCGCTTCATCTTCATGGTAGTCTCACGCGTCGGCTTTTCAAATTCTTGGGCTTGGTTCATGTCGATCTTCTCTTCGGAATCCTGGTACACACGGTAGAACATACTGCGGAATAGTCCTCGATCAATAGAACTTTGGTTCATGATCATGGAATCTTCCTGGTTGTAACCACTGTAACATAGAATGGCGACAATGGCATTTTGTCCGGCAGGCAGTTCCCGGAACTTGAGATACTCCATACTCCTTGTGGTTGCGAGTGGCTTTTGTGGATAGTAGAGAATGTTGGCCATCGTGTCCATCCTGACTTGATAGTTTGTGAGAAATACTCCCATGGCTTGTTTACCCATAGCAGATTGATACGTGTTTCGAGGGGATTGGTTGTGATCAGGGAAGGGAATAATCGAGGCACAGATGCCTAGTATCATACTTGGATGAATTTCGCAATGTGTCCACAGATGCTGAGCCTTGTTGACTGCAGGTCGCAATCGCTTAGCTGCCTCTGCTGCAATCTTCCTCTCTCGTTCGTCCTCATCTGCTGGCTCTTCCACTTCAGGTTCTACATAACCTGCCATCATGTGTTTCGTGGCCTCAAGATCATCTGGCGTCATCGCTATCATGACGGTCTCTTCCTCTTCCGCATCTAGATATTCGGCGATTCCGTTGCTAAGAACTTGTGACCAGCCAAACTTGTCTTCATCCTCAGGGTGCTCCTTGGAATATGCCATCCTCTGTACGTGCTCTTTTTTGAGTACTAAGGAACCTGCCTCGGACTCGCCGGTCGGATCGCTCTCGGCACTCTCATCGTCATGAACCACGAAGAGTGGGCGACAGACCCGGCCTGCATCCGTGAATAGTCTTAATTCCTTCTCACGAATATCCCGGACGACTGATACTTCAGGACTGATATCAGTCTTTCTTCGCAAGGAACGAAGAGTCTTGACTAGATGACCAGGATCCGAATGGACACCCAACCACACACCGTTGACAAAGATTTTGGTAGACGGTCTGCCAGCGCTAGGGTTGTAGTCTTCGAGCGACTCCATTCCCCACTCTTCCAAAAACTCAATGATGGGCGCACTAGCCGATCCGACAGAGACGTAAGACATGAGCGCCAGATTCTTGACAAGTCCGCAGGCTTGTCCTTCTGGTGTCTCGGCTGGGCAGACCAGACCCCAATGAGTGTTGTGTAATTGTCGAGGTTTTGCAATCTTTCCGTCTCTTCCTATAGGCGTGTTTGTACGTCGCAAATGAGACAGTGTCGAAGCATATGTATAACGATTGAGCACTTGGGAGACACCAACCCTTGCATTCATCTGTTTCTTCTGGTCTCCCCATGTACCAGTAGCTAAAGAGTAACGAAGTCCGTTTGTGATAGTCGTATGCTTCACGGCAAGCGGCAGATTGAATTCTTTCCCTGAGTCGACACATTTGGTCATATACTGGCGAATGTCCTTTGTGAGACGCTTGAACAGCATTCGGAAAAGTCCAGCCAATAGTGGCCCAGCAAGGTCGATTCGCTTCTTGCCAAAATGATCTCTGTCATCGGGATCTCGTCGTTCAAGAGCACAGAGCAGTAGTCGGTGAACCATGTAGCCAAGGAAGAATGCCTTTCGAGTTTCGAAGCCCTCAGATGTCGTGATGTGAGGCAGCATTTCCTTCTGAAGAATGTCCTGAGCATATCGCAAACGCTTTTCTTTTGTGACACCGATAGCTGAACCTCTCTTTCCTATGAAATCAAGTGCAACCTCTCGGTCTTGAATCACAAAAGCCTCTTCGATACAGGGTTTCAGCATCTCCAACATTTGTCTATCCTTCGCATCGTAACAGATATGATCAAGAATGTCCCTGTCAGGAACGACACCAAGCGCTCGGAACACAATGACGATAGGAATATCAGTCTTCACGTATGGTAGTGTCGCTGCAATGGTCTGTCCAGTGGATCCGACCTTTGCCGCCTTCAGCTTGATCTGCATCGAGGATATCAATTTGCTGCCCTTCTCGATCGCGGACCTGATCTCAGCCAAATAAGACACTGGCGAGGGTGGCGCCTTCCTGAATACTTGTACCATATTGGCAGCCGACCTCTCTTGCGCAATGATAACCTTTTCGGAACCATTGATCACAAAATAGCCGCCGGAATCAAGAGGACATTCATTGACTTCCTGCATTTCCTGATCACTAAGGCCATTGAGGACACAGAATTCACTTCGCAACATGATGGGCACTTTTCCGATGAAGATTTTTTGTGGTTCATCGTCCTCTTCTTCGACCTCGAAATCGTCTCCGTAATTGTGCTGGACCAATACCTTTTTGCTCATATCAACAAAGAGAGCACTGGCATAAGTGAGGGACCTCAAACGTGCTTCTTGCGGAAACATGTGCATGGTACTACCGTCTCCTTCGGTCATCGTGGGTTTCGAGAGGTATATTTGTCCAAAGGATATTTCATAGCGTCGTGTCACATCAGTAGTCTTGCCAGAATGCTGCTGGTGATTGTCGATTGTCAGTAGTTTCTCTTCGTCGACGATTTCCTGCATCGTATTCTGAATGAACTCATCGAAAGAACTCAACTGTTGAGCTACAAGACCTTTGTCGTCAAAATACGTGGCGATCACAGTCCAGTAATCCTATCAGATCTTAGAACACTATCCCGTCAAGACTGAATTGGAGGGCATACCTCATTCGTCAACTGTGTGTCCTCAGCGTCGACATCATATTCGTAATCCATCCTTAAGCAGTTCTGGCTCACACAAAGAAACTACCTGGGATTGGATAGAATTGCGATGGACTACTCGATCGCTGCCCTATGCAAACACGAAATGAACGACGTGAGTGGGACTCGAGCAGCGACGACCACTGACAACGGCACTGGACCAAGTATGAGAACTGAGCAAGACCTGATATGTAGTGTCCAGGCAAGTCGCGATCTAGCAAGATACTCCAAGATGCTTGTGTCGCAAGCTATTGGGCTGCTTTGCGACGAATGCGACGGAATATTGAGAAAGTCTTGTGGATGAGCTTCCCGTGCACGTTTCTCGGTTCTTCCGTGCGCGCTCGCGCACAACGCAACTACGGAAGATGCAGATCAGCATTCTGGCATGCCTTTCACTACAATATTGCTAGACGCAACAGCTCACACGTTCATCGAGCTCAGCTGGAATACTCGACAAGCACCTAGTTGGCTTAAGGACAAGTCTATTCATCCAATATCCGAGGCAGTCATGGTCGACCAAAATGAAAAGAATAGCTCGCAGGGCGCTGGGTCGAAAGGTATGATGATACATTATTGTTCTCAACGAGATTCATCGGGCTGACTCGACCTAGCCGTCGTCAAGAGTGTAGACATGGTAGGCTGAACTGCACAACGAAATGTAGCGATATTTATTGACCTTTTTCCAAGACTGAGGAAATGCAAAACGATGCGATCGATTGTGGTACGCTCATCACTCGACCCGGGAGGTCCGTCTAGAGACTCGATTCGATACTCACCTCGAATAGCCACCACCGCCATGGAAAAGTTCAACATTGAAAAGGTGAGCACGCACGCATGCACACGAGCATACACGAGACTAGTCTTGGTTGGCGCGAGCGATTACTGACTGGAAATGAGGATATCGCCGCATACGTCAAGCAAGAATTCGACAGGCGGTTCGGCACGACGTGGCACGTCATTGTCGGCCGCAATTTCGGTTCCTACGTGACACACGAGACGCGACACTTCATCTACTTTTACCTCGGACAAATCGCCTTTTTGATCTTCAAGTAAGTGTAGTTTCTGGCCTGCAATTATGCACGCACGACATTTGGATTCTGCATTGACACAATGTGATAGGTCTGGTTGAGTAGGTTGGAGTCGTCAACTCGCGCTAGAGATTGATTGATGGGAGTTTGCAGGTATCAGCAAGCGAAAATATGATTCTACTATGCTTTCAATTGTATTCAAATGAAAAAGAAGAGCTTGCGTGATTTGTTCAGCCATGCTAATCGCCAAAACTAATGCAGATGCAATCATAAAAGAAAAGCGTGCAAATTCGACTTAGTACCACCCGCTGGTCTTGACCTTTTCCGTATCTTGTCGATGGGGAATGATGGGTGTCTTGAGCTCGAGAATCTCAATAGCTTCGGCCCAAGTGGCCATGTCAAGCGTCATGACGCCCTGCTGTCTCTCCTCCCACCCATCGAGCTCCATCTCGCCTTTGCCGCCGCCGCCGTCATCATGATTCGCCTGACTTTCGCCATTCTGCGTGTTGTGCCCGCGCAGACTCGTGGGAATGGTCGACGTCGGATCGTCCTGATCGATGTGTCGCACAATCTGCATGCCTTCCTCATTCTCATAGAGCCCGGCGCGACCTTCCTTGACGAGGAAGGAAAGGGAAAACATATTCTCGATGCTCTGGCTGAAGGACTGGGGATTGATGATAAAGGAGAACAAGTCGATCGGGGAATTCTTGGCGAGTAGCTTCCCCACCTGGACAGTCGTCTTGGTGGTCGAGTTCGAGTTGGCCGCACCCGTGGTGTCTTGCTCCGTGAGATTGTCCGGCCGCACGAGAGCGGCCTTTGACCGGCGCCGCGCCTCCCTCGCCTTGAGACTGCGTTCCTTGCGCTCCACCTGCAGCGGACCGAGCATAAAGTCCGACGTCGGCGGCCTCATGGAGTGTCGCGTACACAGCGTCCCCAAGCGCTTGAGATTTCCCATGTCCTCGCCGCCGCAAAAGGTGACCAGTCGACCGATGAATTCGTCAATGTTGAAGACTTCCCTGCCGCGCTTGATGTTGCGAGCCTTGCTGCGCGCCAGATCCGCTGCACTGAGCAGTACCCTGGAATCAAGGGTGGCTTCCTGCGGCCTAGTGACGGTATCCCACAAGACATTCGCCGTGTTCAACGACTGTTCTTTCGTCAGTGATTTGTCAGTATCGATCTGAAAAGCACCTACCTGAGCCAATATCCTGTCACCCGGGCGCAAAATCTCAGACTTGTTGTCCTCGAGCGTGCGATTCAATTTTCGATATCCGCTGCGTGTCTTTCGCAGCGCAGACTTGTAAGCGTCATCACCGACCATATTTTCCTTCTCGATGGAACTGCGCATGGAAGAGAATTGATTGTCGAGTGCTTTTCAGTCCAGAACTGCCACGGCGGCGAAAGAAGACAAAGAATATAGATGAGACGTCGCGTCTCTCTTCACACACGATTTTGCATTTACAAAGTCGCGCGCGCTTCAAAAGAGTCACGTGCGTTGACCATCTGAGTGTTCGGCCCCGCAATTTCTGCTGGACCGCCGCGTCGGCTTTGCCGCAATTTTCGTGATAAGGATGACCTTTGTGTGATTGTGAGTGACGATCTGCTGCAGCAGTATCATATTGCTTGTGACATGGACGTCAGACAGCAGAAGATTCCTGCATGATCCGTGGAGTTTGCTAGATCTATCTACATGTTCTGCAATCATGACAGCAGCTGCGGATGTGCGCGAGGAAATAAGAGGCGAGCGTTTGTGTAACGGCGCCACTTTGCCGGCCAATCCTGCAAGTTCAACTTGAAATCTGAGTCACAGGTGCCATGGATGTGCGTAACGCGGAGATTTCGTGGATTCACTTCATTTCCTGACCATCCACTTGTATTCTCATTGTAAGATATCTGCTGCACTCTTCTTTGCACGCAGCAATTGCATCAGTCTTGATTTGACCGGCCCGAGTAGAGAAAGTATCGATGCCCGGGCTGCCGAAGAGACAGCTCTTTGTGCTGTCCTGTTGTCGATTGGCAGAACCTATCGCCTTCACCAGCGTCTTTCCATACCTCTATAATCTCATTCGAGATTTGCACATCACCGACGATGAAAAGAAGATTGGCAAGTATGGCGGTCTCGTCAGTAGTGTCTTCTCCCTCGGATCCTTTCTCACCGGACTGGCCTGGGGACGGGCTTCGGACAATTACGGTCGAAAACCAATCATCCTGCTCGGACTCATTGGGACCATCATCTCGACGCTGATTTTCGGCTTCAGCACATCAATCTATCAATTGGTCGGTGCACGACTCGCTGCGGGATTACTCAATGGCAACGTCGGGGTCATTCGTACCGTGGTGGCAGAGATGATCACGGACCGCAGGCAGCAGGCGACCGCGTTCAGTATCATGCCCATCGTATGGTCGATCGGTAGTATTTTTGGGCCTGCTCTCGGGGGCGCGCTTGCGGATCCAGTCCGTGCATACCCTAGGATATTCGAAGGCAACAAGTTCTTCACCAGGTTTCGATATGCCCTTCCAAATCTGGTCACTGCCTCACTCCTCATCGTCGGTGTCTCGATCGGTTGGCTCTTCCTCGACGAGACATTGGAAATCAAAAGGGGTCGACAAGATGCAGGGCTTCGCGTGAAGAATTGGATTGCTCGAACTTGCTGCTGTGCAGGTCTAGACAGGACGCACAAGAAAGGGCACTATCGTCTGGCGAGCGTGGATTCAGTGTCGGATGACGTGGAAGCCGCACTCATGAGCAACCTCCGACCGTCCACCGCGGGCAGCGAAGCTATAGAATCACTAAATCGCACGACAGCAACAACCACCAACAACAAGGAAGACACGGAGCCGACAAAGGCTACTCCTGCCCCACCGTTAAGGGAACTCTTCACCCCACAAGTGACGCTCAACATCATTGCATACTCGACCCTGTCGGCACACACCACGAGTTTCGATCAAGTCTTTCCCATGTACCTCGCCACAACGCTCAAGGACGGCGGTCTCGGGCTGGAGCCACAGACGATCGGTGTGCTGCTGAGCATCATCGGTCTCGTGGCCATGTTGCTACAAATCGCCGTCTTTCCACCACTGCAACGTCGACTCGGATCCGCGTGGTGTCTGCGACTCGCCTCGGCATTCTATACACTCACCTATGCCGGCATTCCCTTGCTGCACCGCGTGGCTGGCGAGTCGCGCAACGTCGTCTGCGCCGGTGTCCTGGCCGTATTATTTCTCAAGGTGATGGCGGGTGTCGTCGCTTTTCCTTCGTCCGCCATCCTCGTGACGAATGCCGTGCCCACGGCGCGTTTGCTCGGATCCGTCAATGGCCTGAATCAAGCCATTGGTTCTTTTGCCCGCATGATTGGACCCGCAATCTTTGGGTTCCTGCTTAGTTACTCGCTCGAGAGCGGGCTCCGTGCTCTCGTCTGGTTCTGCCTCGCCCTGGTGGCGGCAGTCGGCGGGATCGTCTCCCTTATGCTGTTGGAGGATGTACGTGGCGCCGCGGCTCTCAGCGATATCGACCAGGGCATGACCATGGTCGATACCGATGCACATCGCAAATCACACGAGCTGTAAGTCGACACACCTGACAAGGTACTGCTTCTAACTTCTACAGGCCTGCAAATGACTCTTTCGATGATGAAGAGGAGGAAGACGAAAATGACGATGTGGTTGATCACTTGCTAGAATATGAACGACACGCGAAAAGGCAAAGTGTAAATGATTCCACCATACACAAGGACTAGACAGATATAGTATGAACATGATTCATGTAGCGTAGGCACGATTGTAACTGATACATATATATATATACACATACAGGTCTGTAGACAAAGGCAGGAAAAGGGCAAAATTGACGGAGTTGCTCGAAACGTTCCCCACAGTTCCACGAAAATTTGCCGAAATTGCGTTTGACATGCACACCGTTACATCATGTAATGACTTGCCGCACGAGCAATTCGTATAAGACCATCTCCAGACAAATCCATCCATCCATTAACCAACAATTTGAACTCTTACACACTCACCTTTTTCTGTTTAGTAGAAACAGGAGATTACGAAGGAAAACAACTGGATATCCCCACCTCGCACAACTCTTACACAGACTCTCGACTGAAATTCACCCTCCCGAGCTTCTTCTTCTCCAATACCAAACCTAAAAGTAACCATATCATGTCAAACAATGAAACGTCAATAGGTCAATCCATCAAGGACTCATTCATGTCCATCGCCCACGGTGCCTCAGGTACACCCAGTGAAACGTCCGGCGGCAACAGCAGGGTCCACCCGGCCTCTGACATCTCCGATATTAAAGGACAGGCAGGGATGAGGGAGCATGGGTCCGGTGGAAACGGTCCGAATGCCGATTTCAGGGCCGCGGGAACGGCATTCGAGAATGTTCGAAAGCAAGGTGATAACCCGTCCGTCCGGGCCAGCGACCACGGACTCGACGGACTCAAGCAGCACAATGCGCAGTAACCTTCCATCTCGTCTTACCCCAAACTCTTGAATGATGATCATGATGCCTTTGAAGACTCGATGCATAATTCACGTCATTTCAATGCATGTTTCAATGATGGACAGTACCATGAAGGATAAAAGATAGATAAAAAAAACGTCGTTAATGATATATATCATGATCATGCCAGGCTCTTTACGTATGCCTGTCTATACTGATTCTGCTCCTCCAATTCTTTTGTCCTATTCAGTGGTGTCCACTTTGGTCTATCCATTAGCCTTTACATCTCACATATGGATAGAACGATAGACTCACTCCTCCTTGAAGAGCCGCATGGCGTGGATGTAATCCGATTGCGCGGTGGTGAAACGATGAAAGAGTCCCGCCGGCAAGACCGCCAAATCCCCCTTCTCCATCGCGATCCTGACCCACCTGTCCTCGCGGTCCCTCAAGTCGAAATAACCCTCCCCGCCCAATATGTACCGAATCTCCTCGTCCTCATGCAAGTGTTCCTCAAAGAAGGACCGCACTTTAGTATCGTACATATCGCCCATCGCAGTCCGGGACACGGTCACCTCGTCGCGGTTGCGGTACCCCCGGGCCGACGCAATCTCATCTACCGTCGTCAAGTCGCAGCCTTCCCACGTCAAGACTCCGATCGCGCTCAAGTCATTCGTCGTCAAGGGGGATCCTTCGTGCGGCAGTCGTTGGTCGCCCTCGCCTTCAAAGTAGTATGCCTTCATCTTCTTTATTCCTTTGTGAAAAAATGCAACCTTCCTTCCTTCCTTGTTGGGACGCCTTGTTCTTGACACTCCCGCGCCGTTTGTCGGAGGTGTATCCGGCAAAGTCTGAGCAGAGAGGTCGAACAAGCTTGAAGGTGCGAAAATGACGGGAGCAAGCAAGTATCTCCAAAGGGGGGAGGAGAGAAAGTTCATTAAGCGAATTTGGCGTCATCTCGAACCAATCAGGTGGCCACTTTTGCACATCCCGTCGTCCCAGTCGCCAGCTTCACAATTTCAAGTCGCAGGAAGCAAGGCTGAAATGGATGTACCGTACAAGCTTGGGACACAAGATTCGTCAACTCCAACAGGATGATGCATAGAAATATATAAGTCGGGGAATATTCTGCCCCTGATACTACAGACAAATCATCGTAGTTTACAAAAACTGGCTGCTGACTATGCCCCTCGCTGTTACGTATAAGATTCAGTACTTCTGCTTGTTCTACACAGCCTGCTCCTGGGGCTGTTGAAGTTGTTCCTGCGACTGCAGCTGTGATTGTTGATGTTGCTGCTGCTGCTGCTGGTGCATTTCATGCCCCTCCTGTTGCAGGGACTCGTGGTGAGGAGGCGGTTGCTGGTGCTGGTGCTGATGCTCCTGTTGGAATTCGGGCCGCTGCGGCATGGGAGGATGACCCTGCTGTACCAGGACACCGGTGCGTGCCTGGTGGAATGCCTGCAAGACGCTCCATGCACCGGCCTCGTCGTCACGCGTGATGCTTCCATCATCGACCATGGCGGAGGGGTTCTGATTGACGTTTGCGCCATGCAAAGCATATGCCAGTGAACCATGATTGCCATTGATGGCATACTCCACGGCGTCGTTGGCCCTTTGGTCCGCAATCTGTCGCGCCGCAGCTTCTGCTCGATCAGAAGTCACTTTCGCATCTGCCTCGGCCTCTGACAAGCCGGTCGCCATGAGCTCTTCTTTTCTCTGTTTGTTCTCGTTGAGAATCTGACCAGCCTTTGCCCGCCACAATGACCGACGGTTCTGAAACCAGATCTGAACCGATCTTGGCACCATGTCCAGTTCTTTGCCTATCGCCAAACGCAAATCTGAGGATGGAAAGTAAGTCATCTCAAAGATATTGTTGAGAAGTGTCAGTTGTTGGGGAGAGGCACGTTTGCGCTTTGGCTTCGACCCGTCATACGTGCCATACGAGGCACCGAGGATGGGACGATCGTACGGCGTGCCACCGTGATGTGGGTGTTGGTGAAAGTGCGGATGATGCTGCTGATAGTGTTGCAGTGGTGGTGGTTGTTGTTGTTGTTGTTGTTGTTGCTGCTGGTGCTGCTCTTTAATGTGGAGGTGATTCTGCTGCTGTTGCTCTTGTTGTTGATGCTCATGCGACTGGTGCTGCTGATTTTGTTCGGCTTGAGAAGCGTTCTGGTTGTACTCGTTCTGCTCTGAACCTTGCGCAAACTGGTTCGCAGAATCTCCAGGGCCGAAATGGTTCACATTCTGTAAAGCTCCGTCGTTCTGGATTTGTGTTTGTGTATCACTAGGCCAGTGATCGTATGCTTGTTCCGTATGCTCGCCATCGCCGGATCGTAGTGGTTCGTCAGAAGTATGCTGTGCTTCGTACTGGGCGATGCCTGATAAATCATTGCCACTAGTAAAGTGCAGAGTCGGGAGGAAAGCCGTGTGCTCGCCTTGATCCTCAACATTCACTGATGTTGCGGCGTCATGGTTAGGTTCCGGTGTCGGCAGCTCATTCGTCGCGTTCGGCTCATCGTTCTGTTCGGCCGATTTCTCGACCTTAGGGTCATCTTGAATTTGAGGATCCATATGCTCCATAATTCTAGGGCTGAGGCTTAAGTATGGCGGGCGTGATATGGACGAACGATGAAATTCAAATTGAAGTGCGAAGGAAGGAGGGACCAGAAGAAGGGCAGATGAACTCGAAATGAAATGAATTCTCCTATCGAAAACTTCTTCCTTGTTCACGTGCTCGTTTCGTTGTGTTTTCGTTCCGGCTCCCCGAAGAGATACGATGTACTCAGTTTGTGCCGCAAGCAGGTTGTTATATGAACAACTATATATGGGGATCTGCACAAGTCTATACATGTTGATATTTGAAAAATGTACAAATAGAATGTCTAGTTAGAGATGTCTGACATATATGGCGTTTAACTTTGAAACAGGAAAGACATGTCCTGGACGCTGAGCCTATTCATGCTGCTGGCGTCTCCATCAATCGTCGAATTGATCATGTTGGCCTTTTTCTCTTGCAATTCGACTATCCTGCTTTCAATAGAGTTCTCTATCACAAGTCGTGTGATTCGTACTGGTCTATGCTGACCAAGCCGATGGACACGATCTGCGGCTTGCCACTAAAAATGTGAGTAAAAACTGAATGATGTTTAGTTTGTGCAAAGCATACCTCAGCACTTGGATTCCACCATGGATCAGACAGGAAGACAACACTTGCCTCAGTCAGATTGAGTGCTACACCACCAGCCTTGAGGGAGACAAGAAAAACCGAAACTGAAGGATCGGTGGAGAAATGATTTATAGTATTCGCCCGTGCTTCCGGCGTCATTGTTCCGTCCAGTTTACAGCATGAGAACCCAGCGCGACGCAATCGCCAATTTACAAGTTCTAGGAACGATGTCCATTGACTGAAGACGATACTCTTGATCGACGAATCTTTCGCGCGGAGCTTGTAGAGTTCTTCGACCAAGGCTTCAATTTTCGTCGAGGACCGCCACTTTGACATATCAATACGATTGAGGATGCTGTTACGCTTGATGAGGTCCTCATTAGCTGTCTCTAGTGCCGGAGCAGTCAGGTCGATATTTAGTGGTAAGTGGCAAACTGGACAATCCGGTGTGGCTCCGACAAATCCTTCTTGATAGTCCTGCACACAAGAGCGGCAGAAGATATGATGACATTTGGCTTTGATAGCATCCTCGGATGTGTCGTCGCAGATTCGGCACACCAGACTGTTCTGTCCTGCTTCTGCATTCCTCTTCAGAATCAGATCCGGATGATCTGCCATTTGTCGCATTCTTGTGATGAGCTGAAAGATATTGGCATAATTGTTGAGTACCGTTCCCTGGTCAGCGTAAGTATTAAACTTGCGCTTAGACTCCGTATATAGACTCTCGTATAGATCTTCCTCTTCATCATTGAAAAGGTCACGTCGGACATTGACCACACGAGGTGGCAATCCCATGTCATCCGCGCGCTCAATCTTTGTCCGTCTAAGCATCAGTCTGCGGAGCAAATTATGTATCTTCTTGAAAGCTGTCAATCCTTCACCCTCGGCACCAAAACGTTGTATAGGTTTGAGCAACTCGTGATTAAACCAACATGTATGATCCATAGGTTTGTGGTGACAATCGTCACAAGTCCTCTTATCGGTGAACTTCCAGTGCAAGGATTTGCAAGGACATTTTTTGCAGTAGTAGTATGAGAATGGATCAGCTTGTAGAAATCTCAACAAAGAGAAGAGTTCTCCAACACGATTCTGCAATGGCGTTCCGGATAGACACCATCTAAGATCAGTCTGCAGATTGAAGACCGCACGAGCTGTACCACATGAGCGATCCTTAATGTTATGAGCTTCGTCGAGCACTATACGATGGAATCTGATGCTGTGAAGCATACTTTTCTCCTTGACGACACCATCCTTGCGCCTAAAACCACTCTGCTGTTTTCGCCATACAGACTCAAGCAAATTGTAAGTCGTCAGGACTATGTCATAATCCTTGAGCTTCTTCAACGAGGTCTCGCGATTCGCACCGTGATAGATCAATATAGACAAAGCATTGTTGGTGTAGAGCGATATCTCAGACTTCCACTGCATGAGCGCGACAGTAGGGGCGACGATCAATGTTCCAGCTTCACCGCCCGACTTGTCCCGCGATGTGTCCGAGACGAGCATCGACACGGTCTGAATTGTCTTACCCATCCCCATCTCATCTGCGAGTATGCCGCCTCGGAATTCTGATTGCTCTTGTTTTCGCAACCAGTAGAGTCCTTCCAGTTGGAATGGCAAAAGCTTCAAAGTCAAAATTTCAGGCTGTGCGGCCTTTACGGGTACGATCACTTCCTTGGTTTCGAGGTCGCCCCAGACGTTCTCAAGATCGGGGTGATGCTGAGCTAATTTGGCCATGGTCTTCTGATACTGCGATAGACCCGCACCAGCAGGACGTTGACGACGAGCTCTTCGTGCCGTTGTAGCAAGAGGAAGGTCGTCATCGTCATCCTCCTCTGCAGCGCTACCGCCTGCTCCAGGTATGCTTCCTGCTTCCTCCTCAGACTCCACTTCCTCTATCCTGAAATCCTCGTCGTCATCGTCATTGTCAACTTCCAACTTCGGCTGGGCATTTACTTTAGTAGCTGCGCTCGACTGTGGAGCAGCAGTCGCAAGCGATGAAGCGAAAGCACGGTCATCCATAGCTTCCGTGTCAAACTCAAGCTCATCATGTTCAGAAAGGTCGGACTCGGATTCGACCTTGAAGGATTTCCGCTTGGCGGCAGAAGCTCGTGTGGAAGTCCTTCTAGTTTTGACCTTCATGTCGTGATCACTCTCATTGTCACTCAAGCTAGTGGCCGGTGTGGTTGCTGTTTTTGAATCGAACGGTGAGTCGTCGTATAGACTGGCCGCATTGCTATTCGCTGGAGTGACCAGTATCTCGAACCTTTGCCGCTTCTTCGCAGGCGTGGCCACTGGTGACGAACCATTGGAGTCCGGGACATCGAAAAGGTCAATCTCGTCCGCCTTCCTTTTAGAGGCTGCCCGAGTCGATATCCTGGTGGACTCAGTTGCTTGGCTGCTTGCTACACTCTCTGATTCGAGCTTTCCTGCAGACTGTCGTGTTCGTCTCGGAGCCATGCTAGTATACGGTTCGATTGGAGGGAAAGACGCTCGTGCTTGAGGATGCGACACAAACCAATGCCTTACACCGCCAAGCTACTGCTCTCAAACCTACCTACAGGAGCCAGGAGGAGTCTGAAAGGACGGACAAGGATACTATCACACATATATGTAGACGCCTTACAAGGACCATCTCGTGGCGGGAACCGAACGTAGCGCGCGCTCCTCCAAATTCACCGAAATCGAAAATTCGCCACTTGAGCAAGTGATCAGTGATCACCCATCAGCGTTCATCTCTGTCCGCGCGCTGCTTCGCCCGCGGATTGAGGCAAAGGTACTGGCTCCACACGCAAGAGATACGAGTATTCAAATATAACGAGGTCTCGACAGTCATTTAAATTGGTTGCGGTGCCTTGAGGTCGAGCTATCGTTGACGTGGGGTCGGTAATAGACAACAATGGTCAGGTCTAATGGAAGTAATGTCAGGGGGCCTAATGTGAGTGCAGTCATCGTTGAAAGCATTGAGAATCTGACATCTATTAGTCCGCCTTGACAGAGTTTCTGCGTAGTCGCGGTATCCGCATACAGAATAATAGAGGACGCGCGACACCGCCAGAGACGCCCACGACACCATCCACCCCTAGTGAGACGCCAGCCGTTTCTGAGCAAGAACAATTGAACGCCGCAGTTGCGGAAGAGCTTACTGCCGTACTTGAGCAGGAACGACCGAAGAGAGCCACGAAAGCGTCCACTTCCAAGTCGAAGAAGAGAAAGAAGGGAGAAGAGGACGATGTATACGATCCTGAAGACGAACCCGATTATGGTCGATCCGGCTTTAGCAGGAAGAATCGCCCTGCCGCCGGTCAGATAGAATTTTGCGCGGAGTGCAATTGCCGCTTCACTGTCACGATCTACAACAAAGCTACTGATGAAGGACTTCTCTGCAGTGCCTGTGGCAGCTTGGATACTCCCGGCAAGTCAGCAGCAAAAGCGAAACCCAGACCCGCTACCAAGAAGAAGCGTGCAAAGGCTGTGCTGGACGGAGATACTGACAAAGTGCCGAAATTACAGGACTTGACCATCAAGTGCATTGCCAGGCACATAGAAGACATTGAGATGCTGGGTGACATTGGTCATGTCAACATGGACAAAATATGTCAGATCATCTCGAGGAATCGTTCTTTGACGAACGATACAGTCCAACTCTTCCTCGACGCAAGCTTGAAAACCTTGAGTCTATATGATTGTGCAAAGATCAATCCTCAACGCTTGACGCAAGTGGCTCACATGTGCCCGCACCTGGAACATCTTCGCCTACACATGGTCGGTCAAATCACCAACCCTGTACTGATGGTGTATGCGAGATTGACCAACCTCAAATCTCTGTCCCTTAGGGGCTGTTTTCTCATCACCATGACTGGCTGGACAAACTTTTTCGCGCAAGCCTCAACTCGACTTGAGCACCTGGAAATCAGTGACTCGTCTCGCTTCAAGGCTGAGACTGTCGCGTCTCTAGTGGAGCATTGTCCCAACATTTCCGAGCTGACGCTCGCTAAACTGACGCACTTGGACGATCAAGGCATACTTCACCTCACGCGCCTCAAGAATCTCAGAACGCTGGATATCAGTCATGCGGGCGGCAATGTCTCTGACGAGACCATCATCGCCTTACTAGAAAGCATCGGCGGCGACCTGGCATCACTGGACCTCTCCGGACTGCGGGAGTTGACGGACACGACACTGACGGACGGCATCCGCAAGTACTGCCGCAAACTGCAACACCTGCGACTCAACGAACTCGACCTGCTCACGGATGATGGCGTGGCCGCCTTATTCACCGACTGGTCGCAGCACAACAATGCCGCCCTCTTGACGCTGGAACTCGAGCGCTGCCCCTTGGTCCACGACGCCGCACTCGCCGCCATCCTGACGCACTCTGGCTCGAATCTGCGGCACCTCAATTTGAATTCCCTCGACGAATTGACGCACGACGGCGTCCTCCGCATCACCGAGGAAAATGCCCTCCCGCAATGTCAAGTGCTCGATCTCAGTTGGGTCCGCGCCGTCGACGATCTCGTGCTCAGGCGTCTGTTGGTCAATGCCAAGGCACTGAGAAAGTTGTTGATTTGGGGCAACAATAGAGTCACGGAATGCGAGTCCAGCGCGACCTGTCTCATCGTCGGTCGTGAGACTGGATGAGATCGATCGATCGCTATATATGTATGGCGATTGCGCGTGGTCAAAATGTAAATAATGTAGATTCAAAAAAAGTGATTGAAATGCTATATGCTCTCGCTATACTTCCTCCCTGTATATATGTGAGTGTGAGTGTACGTGACGAGTAGGAATCAATGCAATTCGGGGACATCAAACAGTAATGGTTTCGGCAAAGGGTTCGCCTCGGCCTCGGATCGCCGAATGAGTTTGAAGGCTCCGGTGCCGACGGGTGCGGCGACACCGAGGATGATGCACTCGCTGACACCCTCGATGGCGTCCTTGGCGAGTCGTGCGGCGGCATCAAAGAGGTGATCCGTGGTCTTTTCAAAGGACGCGAGCATGAGTACACTGTCCTTCATCTTGGCGATGCCGAATCGCGTGATGCCGAGGATCTCGCCCTTGTACGTCATCACGTCGCCCAAGAGCATAATGTGTCGCGGGTCCACGTTCATGCCGTGCGACTTCATGACGGTCGAGACTTCCTTGATGATGGAACTCCGCGCCGCCTCGATGCCCAGGACGGCCTTCATCTCGATGATGTGGTTCGAAAAGGTCTTGGTGCCCACGATGCCCTCGATGCACATGACGTCCTTCAAGCCGTAGCCTTCCACCAAGAGGTCCTTGGTCGTGTTGTCCTCGCGCTCGTTGATGACGGCTCGATTGATGGTGGTGATTCCCTTGACAATGACCTTTGGCAGCACTCGCTTGAGCCACTGCAGTTTGTAAAAGACTTCCGTGTTTTCCTTGTCAATATCGTCGGAGTTTACATGCACTCTGATGCGATCACCGCCCACGATGGATACTTTTGCTGCATTGATCTTGAGCTTTGGAGCTCTAATGATTGCCGTAGCAATCTCGGCAATGGTGATTTCGAGTTGCAATCTGTTAATTGTGTCCCAATCGATTCGCAGGCCGACATAACTATTTGTAGGACCAAAGACTTCTTCCACGTAAGCAGTAATATCCTCGAGGTAAGTCTTCTCAATTCTGCCTTTCACCACTCTAGCGGAACGGACATCATTGGCATTTACCAAGGCACATGTAATGATTGGTGTCGAGATGTTTTTGGCTGCATTGATAATTTCCTTGATTCGTGGTACACCGAGGGTAATGTTCATACTGGCTACTCCTGCGAAATGGAAAGTTTTGAGAGTCATCTGCGTCCCTGGTTCTCCGATAGATTGTGCTCCGACCGCCCCAACAGCTGTCCCCGGTTCCACCTTGGCAATGATGTATTTATGTAAGGCAATTTTGAGGAATTCCACCAATTGCGCTTCACTGACTCTCAGCACATTCTCGGAGCTTTTGACTGACTCTAGAGCACGCTTTTTGCCGTAGCTTGTGTCATTGTCATATGCAGGATTGTCAGGTCGGTCTAGCAGTGGATCAAGGCTCCATGCTTCTCGAATCTTTGCCATGCGTTTCGCAATGCTCTGGCCAACGAAGTCACGGACTGAATCAAGGAACTGTGAAGTACACGTTCTGAACTCTGCACGATTGAGGTATTTGTCCGTTAATTCGACCACTTGGAAAGGCATCAATGCTTTTGACCTATCCCCGATATGTATGTTTTCGCAGTGTCGCCACGTTCTGACGAATTCGACAGGATAACCATCACCTTCGAGATAAGTGGGGTCGAGTCCGTCATCACCATAAGTGAACTGCACTATGCCAGAAGATGAATTGCGAACAGTGCCGTCGTATTGAGCTGATAGATCTTCCAGAGATTTCATCAATCGACGCGACATATAACCAGTTTCCGCAGTCTTGACTGCAGTGTCCACTAAACCCTCCCTGCCAGAAATTGCATGGAAAAGAAATTCTGGAGGTGATAGGCCGGTATAGAAAGAATTGCGAACGAATCCTCTCGAGGGCGGATTCTTCGAGTTCTTGGGGAAATGTGGCAAGGATCGATCTTGGAAGCCATTTGGTACACGCGAGCCAGATATGATCTGTTGTCCGACACAAGAGACCATTTGACTAACATTGATCTTTGAACCTTTCGAGCCGCAAGTAGCCATGATGATTGGTGCGTTGGTATGCTCCAGTTCACTCATACAGATCTCACCACAATTGTCACGAACCTTCGAGAGTACTCCCGATATCTTGGCTTCCAGCGTTTGTTCCATGTCGCAGCCGGCCTGAGTTTCCAGCTTACCTTCAACCATAGAACGAATGAGGTCATCACAAACGGTATAAGCATTTTCAACCAAAGAGTCCTTTTCATTTCTGAGGTTGGCAGAAGCCTGCACATCATTGATACCAAGAGAAAATCCTTGGTTTCCTAAATGACGTGCACAGAGCTTTGCAAGTCTTGACATTGCTGCGATCGCTTGGTCAGGACCAAAGTCCCGTAAAATCACATAGAATACCGAATTCTTTTTGCCATCTCCAACAGTTGATTTGTCCATGACACCACACATGACCTCGCTACCGCGAATGATGAGGTATCCATCATTTGGACACATATCGGGGGGACTGCCTCGAGGAGCCGCAAATGATCGACACTTTGCCTCAAGGTTTACTATCACATTTGACTTCTTGTTCGGACGCATTAGCAGGCCGAAAATTTGTTTTCCCGTCCACAATGCAACAGGCTTAACAATCGCTGGTGGTGGCAGGTCAATATGCTCGTTCGCGTCGAACATCATGCTGATGGTTTGTGTAAATTTTGCACGATCGAAGAAGGCATCTTTCTGTGACAGGAGGAAACTCGCGGTGATGAAGTCTTGGATAGCAGCGATAATTGGTTCGCCGTTCTTGGGTGTAACAAGATTGTTCTTGACTCCCATCAATACCATAGCCTCTGTCCTGGCTTCCTCAGTTTGTGGAACGTGTAGATTCATCTCGTCTCCATCAAAATCTGCACCGTAAGGTCCACAAGCGCATTCGTTGAGCCGCAGCGTCCTCCATGGTCGAACCTTCGCAAAGTGGCACATGATTGACAACTTGTGTAAGGACGGTTGCCTGTTGAACAATATGAGATCGCCATCCTGAACGTGCCTTTCCACAACATCACCAATACGCAAGGCACTAGCTATCTTGGACCGATCGCCGAACCTCAAGAAACGTTTGAAACCGTCAGACTGACCAATAAGATAATTTGCGCCAGGATGTTTTTCGGGACCATTAACAACACAATCCCTCAATTTCTCAATGTTGTGAGCGGTCACCTTTTCTGGATACGTGAGAACTTTAGCGATACGCTCTGGCACCGCGACCTGGTTGATGGCGAGATTTGGATCCGGGCCGATGACTGTCCTGCCAGAGAAATCGACACGTTTACCAGATAGATTCCCCCTGAATCGTCCAGTCTTTCCTTTCAGACGTTGACAAAATCCTCTGATCGGCTTCTGTACCTGACCCAAAGGCACTCCAGGCATGTCACTGTTGATATACATCGCAATGCTCAATTGCAGATACTCCCACTGTTCCATGAGACTACTGATGGGTGTGCCTTTGTCGAGAGCTGCTTTGATTAGTGAGCTGGTCCAGATAATCTCAGTCAACTTCACAGTCAAATCGTCCTCTGTGACACCTCCATCTTGTGTTACTGACGGCCTGATGCAGATGGGTGGAGCAGGAACATATTGCCATAAAAACATTTCTGGTCGTCCTTCTTTGGGATCCATGCCAAGCAGTTCGCAGTCAACAGGAGTGATTGCCTTGAAAAGATTGAGCACCTTGAGTGGATTCATGTCGTCTTGCGCTTTAGAGACGTGTTGTTTCATGTCAGGCGTGGACTTAAGAGCCTCATTGAAGGATGCCTTGAACTCGATTTCTTCTGGCACATCTTTCTTGCCACTATGCCTGAACCGCTCATGTATGATTTTCAAAGCACCGGCCTTCTTGATAACTCCCTGAACGTGCCCACAGGAACCGCATCGACGCATCTTTTTACATTGCTCATTGATCTTCTTGCAGATCTGCGTTCGCCTCAAGTTGTCAATTCCGGGTCTTCGCAACTCCTTGATGAAGGCTCGTTTTTGTGGTTCGGTGAGCAATATGCGCGAGCAGTCCTTGCAGATGTCTTGTAGACACGTTATGATGTGCTTGAAATAGCCAACGTGGAAAGCTGGCACTGATAATTTGACATGTCCAAAATGTCCTACACAATCCGCCATCTTCTCTCCGCACGTTCCGCAAACAGCTTCCTTGTTGGATGTGCCCTACAACTTGTCAATGCCGTATTTTAAGTCTTATCTTGTGCGCTCACCATGCGTCGATCCAGGGCTCCATGTGCTGCTGGTGCACGCTCCGAACCACCGAATGTATAAAGATCTCTGGTTGAGACTTCGAGTACACCTTGTCTGACAAGATCCGATGGATCCATGCATCCGAACTTCAAATGCTTGATGCGCTTCGGCACCTGGTCAATAACCATAGCCTTGCCCATCTTTACACGAGCGCTAGCTTGTCGATGAGTGGTAGTATATGCTGGTGTCGAAGGTGACCCGAATGCTACCTATGCGACTCAGGAATCGAAGCCAGCTCGACCAAGAGAATAGATAAACCCGACCGATCAGACATGACCAGACAGTACGAGTCTGGAAGGTCAGGAAGAGCTGATATCTTCTTGGCAGCTAGAGACACAAAAAAAGATGCATTCAATGCACTTCGCAGCAACGCAAACTTGCATGGAAGTCTGCGTGCGCCACAACCGCTCCACCAAAAAGATCTCCATCCGCGTCGCAAAGTAGAATTCGAAGTACTAGTGCGTCTAGCGTCTATAGCTAGTCCTCTATAGCTATAGTTATAGTAACATTCTCACTATCCAATTTCATAAATCCTTGTACGACTAAGAGACTAGAGACTGGTGTCGGGTAGCGCACAATCGCTTTTCATGGCTTCGAGAGGTGCGTATCAGTCCGGAGGTCATCAGCAACGTCCGCCTCCACCGACCAGCAGTATTCCCGGCAGCGACAACAGACGAAACCCATATGGTGACATTGATCCGGAATTAGCTGCTCAGATAGCTCAGCAACAATCCATCTACTCGAGTGAGAATCGGGACAACATCAAGCTGAAGCAGGCGGAGCGCATCGATTTGAAGAGCAAGCACAAGACTGTCCTTCGCGAAGGCGGCGGCAAGGTCTGGGAAGATCCGACCTTGCTGGAATGGGATCCCGCGCACTTTAGACTTTACTGCGGCAACCTGGGCGGCGAAGTGAACGACGACTCGCTCTTCCGTGCCTTTTCAGCCTACCCGTCCATCGTCAAGGCCCGCGTCGTCCGCGACAAACGCACCACAAAGTCAAAGGGCTTCGGCTTCGTCAGCTTCCGCGAGCCGGACGACATGCTCAACGCCTGGCGCGATCTCAACGGCAAGTATATCGGCTCTCATCCAGTCAAGCTGACCAAGGCCGAGACACCAATCAAGGCCACCGCCGTCGATAGGGCCCAGCTCAAGAACAAGCAAGCAAAGTCGGCCTTTGCCCAGAATCAAGTCAAAGGCGGTCGCATCGAGAAGAAGCCCGCCAGCAAGGCGCCTGGTGCGTTCATACCGCGAGGTGTGAAGAGAACGTGATTCGATGCTGTTAAAATCACCAATTGTTACCACATTTCCTGACCCCGGATCGCGACGATTGATGATATCTGTGGAATCAGGTTCATGGTCATTCATCAACGGCACAGAATCTTGAGGTCTACAATATTGTTGTATTTCAGGAGCGCAAGCGACCCAACGACGCCGTCGAGGACCATCATCCTGGCTTCTCTAATGCTATGCAAAATTTATCTACAGTTCAATGCTTGCGCCAATCGCTATTACATCGTCATTGGCTGGGTTCCACTTCCGCACATTCATCGAATCGGGCACGCTCACGTCGTAAGTCATTGCTGAGCGACGAGGGGCTCATTGAGATGTTGTTCAGAGGCTTGCTCAAGTACTTTCTGCTTGACACTGCGTCGCATCTTTGTGTACCTCAAGTAATTGTATAGCGCAATTCCGAGGATGGTGATTGCGAGACCAGACACGTTCATCGGTGTCAACTCGTCGCCATAGACCAAGGCACTTAGTGCGATAGTCAGAACCTCCTTGAAGATTCCTGCTACTGACAGTGTTACGACACTTGTCCTCTTGATTAGACCGAATTCGCTAGCGGTCATGAGAAATGCCAGTATGCCTGGAAACAATAAGATGGGAATGGACATGAACCCTTTTTCGCGCCACAGCGCGGCTTGTATGAATGCAATAGGACCCTCAAGAATCATCGCTACCACAACGAGACTGAGAAACATGATTGGTGCCAAGTGGAAAATGGAAGAGAATGGGTTGGCAGTGGAAGGGTTTTCCTTCAGGAGCATTTGCGTGAGTGCCCATCGTAGTCCACCCATGGCTGATGCGGTGACGACGAGTATGAATCCCTCTAGCACGAAGCTTTGGCAAGTTAGCTTAGCGACTTACTAGAGATGTCAACGACTTACCGAGTTTCCGTGGCCACCATGAGCATTACTCCGACTGTGATGGTTGCTATCACCCCGACCAAGGACAACCGAGGAGATTCCAACTTGAAGATAAAGGCGAACAGGAGGACGAAGGCAAGGGAAGAGCTCTTGCACATCGTGTAGAAGGCTAGTGTGATTGTCTTGAGACTGGCATTCGAGAAACCAATGTCCAGACCTGTCGCCATGCCACACGGACCTATCCTCGTTGCATAGTCCTTCAAGCTGACATTGTGGTCTTTCGGCGGCCTGAAACTGGGCAGGAATGTCAATACCAAGTACGACCCGAGAAATTGAACCAGCATGTGTCCAGAGGTTGTAAACAGGGGAAATGGAAAGTTTAGATTTGTGCGTCCGTTCTTATTTGGATGCGAACTAAACATCCACTTGTTGTAGAGAGACAAGACCATGCTCAGTGAGAACCAAGAACATATGAGCAAAGCATTGATGACCATCTTTCGAAAGATGACGGCGTTGATTTGAGCCTTGCTCGGTGTCTGGACGAGTTCCTCCTCATCTGCTTCCACATCACTTTCGACGTCGAAATTCTCTGCCCTCTCGTCATCGGTCACAGGCGATCTCGACGAGGTACGAGCCAAGTGCATCAGCCCATTGCTATTGTCTTTACCGCCATGAATCGTGGCCATCTCGATCGACAACTCCGTCGTCCTATTGTCAGCACCGCTCGCTGGATACCACTACAAGATGCGAAGGAAGTTAAAGGCGCACAAATCACGTCACCGTTTGCATCGACGGTCCTGTATATGCGAGCCAGCCAGCGTTCTCTCTTGTAGGTGGGTCACCGTGACACATACAATGATTCCGAGTTGCATCTTCGCACAACTTGGTCCCCGTCCTCGTTCAGGAAATGTGTCCCGCACAACTTGTGGGGCATCGCATCTCATCGGCTTCGGCCAACGCACGTGACGATTTTGCACAATCAAAACAAAAAACTCGTCGTCAAGTGTTGTATTCACAACGACAAGCATTATTTAGCACTGCTCAAGTATCGCGCATAATTTGGGCTCTTCCAGGGACTATCGCTACCGCCAGAAACGAAAAGACATAGCGAAGCATCTGAGCAAAAAGTTCATGTCCTACGGATTTGGCAAATCGCACTTTTGCGACCAATCGAACTTGTCTGCCAGTCGCGCATACATCAATAATGCCCTGCTCGTTCGCGGCTTGATACGCGACGAGGAGTCGCAGCTCAAGTTCAATTCTGCCGATGCGCCGGCTGTGATCAACTTGATTTACGATTTCCTGAGGAAGAGTGAACAGGACGATGCCGCCCGTGAAAACATGAGTGCCAAGATTCGCGAAACCATGACGGAGAACGATAGGAAGGTCGCCACAGAGGTAAAGCGATTCTGCCACAAGTGAATCACTCTCGACTGATCGATACAGAAACAACAGCTTGCTCGAACGAAAGCACTAGAGAAGGAAGTGGGTGTGCTCAAGAATCACTTGGCACATTCGAAGGATGATTTGGCAAAAGCGCACATCGAAATCAAGCAGCTACACGACAACTTGGCAAAGACGACAGCCGCCCTCAATCATACGAAAACTCAGACCTCGAATGATTTGCGCAAGAGAGACGCGCAGATTGCACGAATGAAGGAACATCTAGCCGATGGTGGGACTGTTCGACGCAGCAAGGCTTCGAGCTCAATGACGGTGAAGACGAATGCAGGTAGCATCAATAGCGGCCCGCCGACTATTGCAGCATACATCAAGCACGACGCGTCCGGACAGGCCGCACTTACGCAGGAAAGCGACGATACACTCATGAGAATGGCGCAGGTCGTGGCGCAAGAGAATGACGAGCTTGCAGAACTACTGCAGGCGACCTTGGCTTCTCTGGATGCTCTCGTACAGATTGAGGAGGAAGATCACCCCTTGTTTAGTTCAACGTCGCAGTCTGTCATCATGCTCGAGGCACAACTTAAAGTGAGACTAACTGCCCTGCGCAATATCCTCGACATGCCCAATTACGTGCCTTTGGAGGAAGTGGAGGTGCGCGATGGCAAGATCAAGGATCTGCAGCGACAGCTGTTGCAGGTTGAGGGAGAATGGAGCGCTGCACAGAATGTCCTCAAGGGCTTGACGGCATCGGTGCTGCAAGGCTCAGGGAATGCCAAGCAAGAATCTAATCCATTGGGCGAACTCTCAGACAATGCGAAAAACGTCGTCCGGCAAAGTGCTCAAGAAGTGGTTGAGGATCTCCCGATCGCCGCCAAGACGCCAATGGCCATAAGCATGGAGAATGGCAGGCACCCAAAGTCGACCATCAAGATAGATTCGAGGCTGCTAAGAACCGAAATCCTCAACTCGCACGCTGATGAGCTGGTCGAAGTCGAGTCCACCCCGATACGTGCCAAGAAGGAAAAGTTTCAGCGGAAAAACAGACGGGCGACCTTGGGTCTGATGGCGAATGAGGAGGACTTGAAGGCCGAATTGGAAGAAGTGCTCGGGGACGACCCCGGCACTTCTGGATGGTAAGGCTTGTATTGTGTTCTAGCATTAGTCGTTGCATATAGATATTTTATTTACGGAATATTGTACATATAGTTCAAGCTCCCCGGGACTCTTGCAGTCGACAACGATATATCAACTTATTTCAAATGATATCGTGACCCACCAATTGTCGTGTCTTGTCCATCCGCAGATTCAACTGATGACCCGGTTTCGTGCCGGAAAACATGCCCCGAATGAGTTTCGGAAGGTAGAGCTCGTAGCTGGTGTAGTAGCGATCGACAAACGCCTTGACCTGGTCGTCCGTCATGCCTCGTCCCTTGGCGGCCCACATGGCGTGTTCCTGCTGTAAGCGCCAATCGTACACGAACGTCGTCTCCTGCGCCTGCAACAGCACGATGGCATCAAAGGTTCTTGGGCCCATAAAAGCACCCGTGTATCGCTCCAGTGCATTGTTGACGTCCCGCAGCTCGTCAAGGTTATGTTTCGGCAGCTGACTGTGTGCGTCGCCTTTGAGCAATTCCACGGCTCGTACCAGTGCTGCCTCCGAAAGTGCCTGGAAGCCGACTCCCCATCCCTCAAAGATGATGACGTCCAGTGGTCCATCCACAGTAGTCCATGACTCTACTGCGGCTCGATCCCCTCGCCCATCGTGCATTGACTTGTCATAGAAGGGGACGGCCACGCTCCCAGTATGTCCGAGACTGGTCAGATTCTTGAACAGTCTCTCGGCCAAGTCAATGTCGTGCGTGCCAAACTGGCCCCTCGATGCCCACAACTTGTTTCCGCTCTGCGCGAGCCGCGACTGCTCGGGGAAAGTGAGGTATAAATCGTCCAGACTCAGTTGTGCCGCCCTGTATCCCTTGCCAATCAATTCGGCCTGTAGACGCGTGACCAAGGTCGATTTCCCACACCCTTGCACACCCGAGAGCGCCAGCACAAACGGCCTCCTTCCCTCTGTTGCTTGTGCCCCATGACTTGTGAGGAGTGGTGTCAACCAGGAGAGTATTGTGTCCACTTTACCAGACATACGTTCGTCCAGTGTCGATTCACGTTTCAGGAATACTCTATAATCTCCAGAAAGTGATGCGAGAAGGACGATGGAGCACAAGAGTGCCAAGGCACTTGATAATGAGAAAAAGGCCAGAATGCCAAGCTGCTTGTGACGACGTGGACCGATGATATTCTCCAGACTCAACACTTCAGTTAAGCTCCAGAGATCCCCGTTCTCCCAATCCTTATTGCTGCTTGACGTTACGAGGTCCGCATCGATGATTTTGAGTTGCCCGGTGCGGGATTTATGGAGCCGAGGACTCTGTGGCTCCATCTCGAGAATTTCTTGGCAGAATATCAATATCCTAACAATATTGATCGCACCTGGTAGCTGCACACAGATTGCCCAGGAATGACACATCGTCATGCTTGACTGCCCCTTTGAAGTCCTTGGATTCACATGATGAGGGTAATGCATTTGATAGGGTCGCTAGAATGCTATGCTATAACTTCTGATACTATATACATTGAATAATGAAAGTCCCTCAGGACCTTTTTTGTTTACCTCTTTGGTTGCGAGTCTTTAGCAAATAACAACTTGAAACCATTGCATAGCGAGGTCATATCGGCATAGACGTTGTCCCGCATCAAAAAGGCATTTGGTATAATCTTGACTGGCCATTCACCAATCTTTGCCTTGGGATTTGCCTTGAAGCAAAGATCGAAATAGCCTGGGTGTTTATGATTGAAGCAGAATGCGTAGCACGATCGCCTAGGATTTGCTTCGGAATACTTTGACAGGTACTGCTCCGTGTCGTGTTTTGTACCTCGTTGAAACTTGTCATGAACACTCATCTCATCTATTTTCTTTGCCATTGCCCTTACGTGCGATACGATGAGCTCGTCAAGATCACTGTATGTAGCACTGCCAATCTTGAGTTTTGTTCCTACTGAATGTGTAGAATCTTTATCAAGCTCCAATACGTCCAGGTGCTGAAAGATACCGTCCGAAACCTTCCAGGTGACTGCGATGTGGTCAGGCCCCTTCGATGACGGTCTGATCACTGCGTCTCCGCGTTGCAACCCTCCTAGATATTCCTCTGCCTGTCTGGCATTGAATTGACGGAACAACGGATGCTTAATCACTCTTTGAGATCGCTGTTGTGCTTCTTGTGCTTTTTGTGCCTCGCTCTGATGAGTCTCCTCAAGGAAGTCATTCCATTTGGTATTTCCACGAGCTGACAATATCTTCCTCCTCTGTGAATTTTGAGCGTCACTGATACGTCGTGAATCGAGTGTCATAGTCGCCTTGAAGAGCAAACGATCAACGTCAATCAAGAGTCCTCGCACAGCGTCGTTTATGTTGAAGTGATGTTCTGGCCGAGCATCGCCCGTCGGCAAAGCCATCTCCGAAGCAGGTACTTCGACCTCGATACCACTTTCTGTACGGCACAACAAGAACTTGTCAGAAATCTTGAAGATTCTCGCTGATATGATCGATCCCTCGGAAAACGCTTCTACTGTTTCTCCAGTCAGCATGGTAAAAACTTGGTCCTGGGTGAGGAGCATAAATTCCCGTCTAACTTCTTCGTATGGATTCTGAAGCTCTCGCTTGATCATGTGCAAGGTTATGAGCTTGGGCTGATTGAAAGCACGGAATAATTCGTTTGCATAGTCCTCGAGTATCAGTTCGTCGAGCTTATCAAATTCTCCTTTTTCGCGCATCACGCAAACAGGTCCTCCAGAGGATCTTAGAGCATCGACATCCTCTTCGTCCATATCCTGAGCATCTGCAGCCATTTTGTTGGCCAATTCATAATCTTCGGGATGAATTCGAGTTTCGTCAAGAACGTCTACCTGCGTAACATCCGGATCTTCGCGCCTTTCATAATTCTCCATGAATCGACGCTTGCTGAATCGTATCCTAAATGCGCTTGCACAGTTCACAAAGATATTTCGAGTGATGTACCTCTTCTCCAGCAGTTCCGTCCGGCTCGATAGTGTTCCGCCGAATTGCGCAATTCGTCGCTTCAAATAGTTGGCCTTGCGAGGACCCAGGCCACTGACATACTGCAATAGATTTTCCTCATAGACCGAGTCCTGTGCCTTGTTGATGTCGATTCCTATCAGATTCACTATATCAACCATTGCAGTCTCCAAGGCAGACCAGAGCAACTCGGCTGGCAGCAGACTTTGGTGCTTGTGCCACGTTAGCTGTTTCAGATCTTCTCCTAGAGCGATGTATTCGTGAACAGGACTTTGTAAGTAGTGGGCGAGTGCGATACAATATCTCTGGAGCGGCGTAAGGTTTGGATATTCTTTGCGGGCTCGTGGAGAATCTTGGTAAAGTCTCGCGACTTCATCGTTCACATACAGACACTGAGGTCGATCTTCAGAGCTTAGCTCAGATAGGGCGGTTTCGACATGATTCTTCAATCTTGTCGTTTGTGGAGAGAATCCGGCGATACCGACGACGTTAATGCGGTGCGTCCTTACCAGATCTCGTAAGCTTTGCTGATTCTCGAGCGTCGACAGGTCCTTGTATTTCTGATGTTGACGTTGCCTGCCTTTATCGTCCACGAAGACAACAACTGTAGCATCTTGGAAGGCTCCAAAACCATTAGATATAGCGAGAACATTGGGCACTAGATCGTCGTCAAGAGCAGGGCAATGTACTTTTTGCTGATTCAATTTTTCGCGAAAACGAGTTCTGCATTCAGCTGCAACGCTTTCCTGGCACTCGGTCCGTAGCTCTTCCAACAAGTATCTTGCACAGATTGGCGCAAATCCATCAAACATATCTCGACAAATTTCACGTCGCTCTTTGTTCCATTCCTCTGCAATGGCTGAGACGTTGTCGGAAACCATGAAATCGCCAAAGACGTTCAGAAGACTGTCAATGTGTTGCAGGACAACTTTGATCTTTATCAAGCCCTCTTCTTCTGCCTTCAAAATTTGTAGCGCCATACCGGGGCCACGCTTCAGATCACGAACAGACAAGCCTTGAGCATATTTGAAATCATAGTATGGATGGAACTCGTCAATCTGTTTGATGCCTCGATTTGTAGGCTCGATTATGAGCTCAGCAATATCACGATAGGAGGACCGCATTGATCTTCGCAGCACAGGATCGTGGAGCAGCTCTTGTACGAAAATCTCTCGAGCGTAAGTTAATGCTGACTTGGCGTCCTCATATTCGGAACCAAGATAGTTCAGAGCCAAATCTTCTGTGTGTTGATCTGGATCTTCTGCGTAGTGTCTCTTCGTGTTTGAATCCACATTTTCGGCGAATTGATGTGCTGAGATACCGAATGCTCGCACAAGGCCATAAATCTCGCTTTTTCTTGCCTTCTCGTACGCACTCGTCTTTGAGGCGGGTCGTTTGTAAGTCGTACTGGTCTGAGCAGCCTGAAGGTCACGAATGTTCTCCGCATATTTGAAGTAAATGTAGTCGTGCAGATCCACAACATCTTGGACGCTAGTCAATTCGTCATTCACTATTCGCTCTTCAAATACCTCATCGTGTACTTCCAGTGCTTGATATGTCTTTCTCAGGGTATCGCGCTTTTCAACAATGGATCGAAACTTGACTTCGAGCTTCGCGATTTGCCACAAGTGATCAATTGTAACGAGTCTTATATTGTCTCGAGGGTCTTCAGATATCTCCACAGATCGTTCATCCTTACATTCGAGGTATTCTCGTCGATGGTTCCAGATGTATGGTATCTCCAAAACTTCTCGAGTGTAGAATGTCAGTACATCCTTGATGGCCTTTACATGAAGAGCTTCGAGCTGGGAGTTTTCTTTGGCTCTCTCTCTGGAGTCAGCATTTTTCTGTGCGAGAAAAGCGTCGTATATTTGCTTATGAGTCCAGTTGCAGAGCCACTCAAAGTCGTCTTCGTCAAGCTGCATTTCTCGGTATGAACCTCGTGCAAGTTGCATACGCTCAGGCTCGTCTGTCATCCGTATTATCTCATCAGCGTCAGTAAGCATCCTGCTCTGCAGATCACTAGGCTCGAAAAGCTTCTTCAAGTCCACCGCCTCACGATCGGCTTCCTGCTCCACTTCATCCTCATCACTTTGCAAGGCATCCAGGTAATCGTCACCATTTCCGAATACATCTAGCACATCCTGATAGGCGTCCTCGTCCATTCCGACATTAGCAGCGGTCAAGTCTTGCCTGCCCGGTGCTCGTTTCGACTGTAATCTCTCCTGCTGCAAACGTTGTGCACGGTCTATTTCATCTTCGGACAAATCATCCTCAATAAAATCGTCAAATTCACCACCGCGGCCATTTAGTGGGACGCTTGGCTCAATCTCATCCGAAAGTTCTTCATCTTCGTCAAAGATATTCGCAAGGTCTTGATCTTGAGCCCGTTTCAGGCGCTTCAGTCCACGATCCGCGCCGCCAGCTGACTCGAGTACCAGCTCGAGATCATCCTCTTCCAGGTCCTCATCGTCTTGACGGTCGCGCGACCTCCTCTCCTTGCCATCGCCGTTGAGTTGCTCGTCCGAGCCGCCATCCTCACGATGTTTTCTCTTCCTGTTTTTCTTTCTCCTTCTGCGTTCTGTACGTTCAGGGTCTTCGTCCTCAACAATGAAACCTTCTCGAATTTTGCGAGCTTCTTCTTCGTCATCATCATCCTCTTCCTCCGAGGAATCATCCTCGTCGTCCTCATCGTCAGCTCTCGGCACGGGCACTCGCTCTTCATCCTCAGACCTGTGTGCATCAGCCTTACCAAAGTGAATAATATTAGGGCTCTATCACTCACCCATCCTCCGAGCGATCGTCCCTCGTCGCAGCTATATCCATGAAGGAAGCCATAGCTTATGATTGCACGCTCGCGAAGCGAAACCGCTCTGTATGTCCTGCGTGTCCCAACAGTAATAGGCTCGTTAGCACATGAAATTTAATGCGAACATCTGGAGTGGTCAATTCGAATTCGCTATTTGTTGGTCACGGTTGGTAGTAGGGCCCGCAGCGAAGAGGCTTGGAAGAGTACGACTGAAACGAGCAGTTCCAGCTGCAATCGATAAGCGGATCCTTGGATGGTGGACGTGCCGCTCTCTTCCCAAAGTGAATGAATCACAAGGAAAGGCAGACAACCGGTTTTGGTTCTGAAACAAAACATACAGCATAAGAGTTGGGCCAGGACCAGACAGAAGTGTCTGTGCACATATGACGCACAGATGCTTGATGCCAGAATCGAAGTGTATTGGATCTTCGCTCCTCGTCTTGGACCCCACGTCAAGGACCTAGAATCCTCGCGCTTTTGTGACACTGCGGGACTCACAGACCATTGTAATATTCAACGTTCGTGATAGTCGATTGCAACGATGCAGGCTCCTTCAACCATGAAGAGGAGGAACCTGAAGGGCTTACAGTTGCCCTCGACTAAGCCATTGCTTCCCGACCCTGAGAAGACGCCCACTGCGACCACGCCTGACAATACAATAAACAGTCTAGACTCGAAGCTGAAGAGTCTCGAGATTGGCATCAATTTCAAGCTTGATATACGCCTTGAGGATCTCAAGGTCATGAGCGAATTGGGTTTTGGAAACGGTGGCACTGTCAGCAAGGTTATGCATCTTCCGAGTCGAACACTAATGGCTCGTAAAGTCATTAAGATAGAAGCGAAAGAGGAAGCTCGAAAACGAATCCTGAGAGAATTACAGATCATGCACGACTGCAACAGCCCCTATATTGTGGGATTTTATGGTGCGTACATCAATGACAACGATATCCATGTTTGCATGGAGCATATGGACTGCGGATCACTTGACTCCATTCTCGCCAAGAAGGGCAAGGTGCCTTTAGACGTTTTAGGCAAGATTACTTACAGCGTGATCGAGGGTCTTACATATCTTTATGACATACATCGAATCATTCATCGAGATGTCAAACCATCGAACATACTGGTCAATTCTGTTGGCAAAGTCAAAATATGTGATTTTGGTGTCAGTGGAGAGCTTATAAACTCGATTGCAAACACGTTCGTTGGAACTTCCACGTACATGTCACCCGAAAGGATTCAGGGTGCCCCATATACCGTCAAAGGAGACGTTTGGTCCCTTGGTCTTCTCCTGGTGGAATTAGCGACCGGGCAATTTCCCCTCGGATCTCGAGCGATGGGCGTTCTGGATCTTTTACAGCTGATAGTGCGTGAGCCAGCTCCGACACTCGACCCGAAAACATCACCAGAGCTCAGTCTGCTTGTTTCTCAGTGTCTGAAAAAGGATCCCGTGGAAAGAGCCTCTCTGCACGACCTGCTCAATTCCGAATTTGTTAGCGATTCACGCAAGAAACGGGTCGACATGGCGAAGTGGGCCAAATCTACGCAATCTTTCAAGAAAGTAACGACAAAAGATGCCCAGCTGCGAGCAGTCGACACCGGGCTGACCAAGGCGGTCGGTCCGGCTGATCCTGTGCATGGCGATTTGAAGGAAAGAGCACTGGGTCCCGCGATCACCACAAGCATCATCACAACAGCAACCTAAAAGGCTTGCGTCACGCAGGGTCTGAGCAATGAGAATAGAAAGTAATACCTTTGAGTGGACTTGATCGCCCACGCGCGATTTTGGCGTAGCGGGAGCATATAAAAGCAGCGAAGGCGACATCTCATGGCCAAAGATTCGGGAAGTCTTAGGATCGTCTCATCGTTTTCTTAGGCCAATAATCATTTGCTCTGGAGTTCATGGTATAGAACAATTCAGTCTGGTTGGAACCCATCAGAGCGTCATGCTTGCGTGTCCCTTCTAGTGCTTGACTTGAGCCTAGCTTGTGCAAGTCCTCAATTCCAAGAATGAGCTCCGGGCTCTTTCATCTATATACGTACGGTATAGTTGAGTGCGACAGGAACGAGCAATTCCCCGCGTGGCTCACTTTCCTGCTTCCAACCTTGGAAAGTCTCCGTACAAGCCACAGCGCCACGATCTAGAATGTATCCCACTAGTTTAGTAAACCAACATCTTCCACGCCTATATGTAGAATCAAGTGTGCCGTTTGAAAGTTATGCAGATAAATCTCGTCCAGAAGCACGCTTTGTGTGCAATAGAACGATCAGACAAGACTTGAGATGAAGCATGCGTCGAATTGATGATCACCTTGTGTTGCAGCGCGTGCGTCGAGATTGGGGAAGCAAGTGTGTCACCCTGCATCTGCAGCTGCTGCAGCCACAACAGACGGAGCGGATGTGTCTCTCTCTCTCTGCCCCTCCAACCAGACTGCTCTAGCCTGTCGCTGCCACCCCATAAGTGGAAAGAAGCCTTTAATGTACGTGTGCGTTCGACCGTTCGGGCTTTTGGATGCGGGTTTGTATTTCCCTCGTTGAAGTGATTGGATATGTTGGTTGTGCTTTGCCATTGGTCAAGGACATTTCGGGAGATTGGAAACTTCTTCTGAAGCGTCTCCGCGTCCTAAGTAGAAAGGTTACCGGATCTTCTCAGATAGGACGTCGTGCCCAGCCTGTCTCCTGGGGCACAATTACTTGGGACCTGTCCAGACATTTAGAACCACCTTGCAGCTCTCCCTCCGGAATCTGTGCATAGACGCGCGAGCATGTTGTCTAGTATTGCAGGCCTCTTGGTAGTCTGTGCCGTCCAGACAATCAGTGCCTCGAACAGCTGTTCTGATCCTCTGCTCGTCAAGACCAATGTCGGTACGTATCGAGGCGTCTATTCTTCAGAAACGGTTCGCAGTTGGCTAGGTGAGCTTCAAATCCCCGTCGACACGCCCCACGCTCAAGTCTAACGAGCATTCCAGGCATCAGATATGCTAAGCCAACCAATGGGTCCTTGCGGTTTCGACCTCCACAAAGGGCTGCTGTCGTTCCGAGTAACACTATTGTGAATGCCAAATCATTCTCCCAAGGCTGTCCCAATTATGGAGCGGCTGCTGGCGCGGGACAGGCCTACGGGGACGATTGTCTTTCCTTGAACATCTGGAGTCCTGCCACCAATCGCTCGTCCTCGACTGATGGGGCGGCTGTGCTCATCTGGATCTATGGAGTGAGAGAACCCCAGGCATTACTGTTTTCCCTCTGACTTGCCCAGGGTGGCTTCTTTGCTGGTGCGAGCTCGATTGGCATTTACAATGGCAACAACTTTGTGCGTGACCAGGAGGATCTTGTCGTCGTGAGCATCAATTATCGCCTCTCGATCTACGGATTTCCAGCTGGTAGCGGTCAGAGTCCATACCAGCTCAATGCCGGCTTGCAGGATCAGAGGATGGCGATCGAGTGGGTCTACAACAATATCCGCCACTTTGGCGGAGATCCAAGCAAGATTACCATCTTTGGCGAGAGTGCTGGTGCCAGCTCGATTGGTGCTTATGCCTATGCCTACTGGAAAGATCCAATTGCTCGAGGAATGATACTGCAGTCTGGATCAGAATACCTGGACGCCGCTATCAGCGTGCCAATTGATAACAAGGCTTCCGCAATTGGCTGGGAAGCAGTCGCCCGTAGCATTGGTTGCACTTCAACAGACTCGATGAAGGTCTTTGCCTGTATGCAAGCTGCCAACATCACCGTGCTGGCCGATGCGGTCAACAGTTACAACTCGTCGCGAACTGTATTCCTGCCCACTCAGGATGGCGTATTGCTCCAAAATTCGACCACCTACACGGCTCTAGCTCAAGCAGGTCAATTTGCTCAAATCCCCGTGCTCGTTGGCACCAACAACAACGAAGGAACCATCCTCACCTCCATTTATGCCAACGGCAACAGTGGCCTGGCAGACTACATCACCACAAGCTTCACCTGTGCCGCAGCTACTGTAGCCGCGCAGCGCAAAAACGCATCAGTCCCGGTATGGCAGTATCGATACTTTGGCACGTTTCCCGGCATCACGGCCATAAATTCCACCCTGGGTGCCTACCACAGCGCCGAGATTGCCGTTGTGTTTGGCACGTATACCAATGGCTCGCGGACGGAAAACATGACGTCAAAAGCCATGCAGGGAGCATGGACCGCCTTTGCCAAGAACCCAACTTCCGGGTTGACTGAATATGGATGGCCGCAGTACGAAAGTAATGGCAATACCTTGGTCCAGCTGGCGTACAACTACTTCAACCAGAGTCAGGCCGTACTTGATGCCGGAGCTTTCCCCGTGGTGACCTTCAACAACAGTCAGGCCTATAATGCAGCATGTACTTGATCAACACCTGTTCAATATGTCAATATGTAGGGGCACAAACATTTGCTACTCTTGCTGTAGTACTTGCATCATCAGGTGACTTGCATTCAGCATTAGCATTACAAAATATACAGATATCCAAAAGTATGCATTCCTATAGGACTAATGGAAGGATATATATATATATATATATATATATATATATTGCTTTGTGCAAACAAGTCATGGATGACAATGTCATGATGATGTAAGGTGATTAATTATTTACACATGAAAATATGATGCTCTCGTCTTTTTTGATGGCAAGACTTATCGACTCCTGATGGAACGATTGGAGTGCTCGACCATGACGACGTCGCCATTCTTCTCCTCGTCCTTGTCGTCAAAGAAGGAAATACGGTCGTCTTCATCGTGGTGTGAAATGTTACCGCCGGTCGCGGACGTCTGGTGGGGTGCACCGAGATCCTTGGAGGCCATGGAGGAAGAGTACCGTCCGATTCGCCACCACTTCATGTTGAAGAGGAGATCGAGGCTCTCGAGGGAGTGTCCGGCGGCTTCGGGGAGGAACCAGTAGATGTAGACGAGGCCGAGAAAGCAGACGGCGGCAAAGAGGCCCATGGTCCCTGCGGCGCCGAGCCCGCCTTGCGCGCGGGTGAGGAGCATTTGCGGGACGGACTTTGAGTTGCCGTATTGGTTGGCAAAGTGGATGGCCATGATGACGCTGGACCCGAGGGACCGTAGGTGTAAAGGCCAAATCTCGGTGCCGAGGAGGTACTGCACGCTGTTCCAACCCAGCGCCCACCCAAAGCCGTTCATGTAAATCATCACGACGCCGCCCGTCGCCGCGTGCTTGACCATGGTGGAGGTGATTTTGGCGCCTTCGGCGACGGAGGGCGCGGCGGCGAGGAAGATGGCGATGTAGAGCATCGAGATGAATTGGATGCCGACGCCGAGGTAGAGCGCGCGTTTGCGGCCGATGCGGTCGATGAGGAAGAAGGAGCAGAGCAGCGAACCGACAAACTTGACCACGCCAAAGATGGCCGTGGCGAAAAGTTTCTCATTTTGGCCCTTGACGCCCAGCAGGGCAAAGTACTGCGGCGCGTAGATGGTGATGGAGTTGGCGCCGCTCCACTGGCCCAGCAGCTGGACCATGACGCCCACGCCAATGAGTCGATAGAGGTTCGCGGACGAGTTGACCATCTCCAGTGCTCGCGCAATCATCGACTTGCCCGCCACCGCCTGTCGTTCCCGCTCGAGGCCGTCCTCGATGGACTTGATCTCCTCAATCACAAACGGGTGGTCAGTCGGCAATTTTCGCAGGCGCGTCAGACTCTTCATGGCGAGTTCCGACTGACCCGTGAGCATGTAGTATCGCGGAGACTCGATGGCGAAGACACTGAAGAGCAGCGCGACGCCGGCAAACATGACCTGCAGCGAAAGGGGAATGACCCACCTGACTCGTCCTTTTTGGTGTAGTGATGAGCCCCAGGTCGCAAAGTATGAGAGCATGATGCCCAGATAGACGAACCCGGCAAAGATGCCGGAGCACAAGCCACGGATCGATCGAGGGGCAACTTCAACGAGGTAGACTGGTCCGACGACGGTGGTTGCGCCGATACCGAGACCTGCGATGGCTCGACCTGCATACAGTTGTCCGAGATGATGAGAAGTCATTTGCAGCACAACTCCCACGATCCAGACGACACAGAGTGCTCGTAACGACCACACGCGTCCGATCCTGTCGTTGATGACAAAGGCGCCCAGGCCTCCGGCGATCGAAAAGAGTTGCACCATTGCACTTATGTTGCCTGTTTCTGCTGCGATTGCCTGCACACTCTAGCATATTATCAGCGTGTGCACACTTGTACATTCTCTGAAAAGCTCACCTTTGTGCCCTTGACTAGACCAAAGGTTTTTTGAAAGTCTGGTGCTGCCAGCATACCGCTGACATTGCCTTCGTCGAAACCACGCGCCGCCCCAATGATACCAAAGATGGTGACGCCAATCAGGAGATTGAGGTTCTATGAATTTCATGTCAGTGATGGCTCACTTATAGGAAAGGAGGGGATATTCGTACAAAAATCTGTGCCGGCAGTTCATGGCCACCTTTTCCCAGTTTCTGGTAGATGCTGGTCGCCTTCCCCATCTTATGGTACAAGTATGACTGTTGCCGGCTCATCTCTTGCAGTGGGCGACCGGTGGCCTCTTATATAGAGCCCCGTTCAGGTGTCGGCAGGACGAGCGATATCCGGGGTCCCGGACAAGCCCTCTCACCCCCGTCAGCGGATGTGGGGTGGAAAGCAGAGCAGCTGGCAAGTATTGCTGCTGCAGCTATACCCGCGACATGCGAGTGTTTGAGATTGTAGACAGTATGCACGATTATGTCCAGATGGTCTCGATCGACGCGCGCAGGTCCCGTCCCACCGGAAAAAGGGGGTCAGCTGGCAGGAGAGTTGGAGGTTGTCGTTGCTATCGACGCAGCGGTTCTAGAGTTGTGCGTGCGTAAGGGTGACGGGCGTTGCGGGGATTTTCGGTGGACAAACCGATTGCGAAGGCTACCACGGAACAGCTTCGACAAGTGGCTGGAATACGAAAAGGCCAGGTTTGCTGCCCTTCTGCTTTCCGTTGCCCGCTCCTGTCCGGTGTGCGCGGCAGGTTAGTATGTTGGTCGGGCATCTTTTGCCAGTAGGCTTTTACTGCGCGCAGCTACGTATTCTGATGTAGTACTCCTCAACTGAAGAAGCTAAATGCCACACAGCTAGCACTATCTCCGAATTCCGGCCTCTTGAGATCGCCTGCATACTCATCAACCTAGTCTGCCATATGGCACGCACGCTGCTTCTCCATTGGCGCGGCTGGTGGTGTCCATGTTATGTATATATCCGGTGCATCTAGCTAGCTAGCTAGCTATATGCATATATATGCATGCATGGCTAATTGCTTGTGGTCCGCCACCGTCATGCAATAGATCCGGGGCACCTCCGCACTCTGGATGTGTTTCGTCGGTTTCACAACGCTGGGCCGCCCCGGATATCTGTAGAGGTTTCCCTTTCGAACTCTACATGCCCTCTTGTCAGCTTGGGTCAATCTGAGACTGGAAGGTTTTGATAGGATTTGGTCGGATTGCAAGGACGAATAACGTGATCTGACATTGTCAGACCTGAACAATAACGTCAACTCACGAGATGATTGCTGAAGCTTCGCATAGAACGAAGGCACGGAAAAGCACCTGCGCATATCCGGGAGGCATCTGCCTAAAGAGTGAACACACCACTACTACATATACCCCACACTTCAAAGCCACGCATGAAAGTCCTCGCTCGACGTGCATGGGCTATATCCGGGGCCATGCATAGATTGTTTGAGGTTCTGACAGCTTCTAGTACTCGTAGGATGGAAGGTGAGATCTGGTCGTTGTGCTTCCGTTTACGCATGTTACGAAGCCCTGTACACCTCAGCATGCACACGACCAGCTGATACGATGTGGCTGCGGCTAATAATTTAGTTGAGCCTGTTTTCAACTTGGGCAAGAATCCCCGAAAGGAATCGCGGCTTATGCCTCTCCCCTCGCGTTCGCAAAATTCACCGAGAAATGTGACTTGAAGAATGCCCCGAGAGATAGTTCGGATCGTGACCTAATTGAGAACATGGCATTCTGCTTGACAAAAAGTTTATTCCTCGAGCTATTTGATGATAAATATGTGCGCGCAAGCCATCCACTGCTGGCGGCATTCTTTGAACCTCTAGGAGGCTCGTACATGTCTAGCTGGTGCGCAAGCTAGCAAGCATGTTGTGCCACTACAGCTCGTATCGATCTCGACAAGTTCATATGAGTGCGATGATGCTTGGTATTGTAGCAGGAAAGGACCGCTTGGATAGCCTGAGAGTGCGCAACATAGACTGAGTGAGAGTAGCTATAGCCGAATTACATAGCAATTCTTACAAGCTGCAGCTGGAAATCCAGCTGATATGCCGTGGCTCCTATTCAATGAGCTTGGTGGACGAATCACCTTGGCATACAAATTGGAAGCCAAAGCAAAAAATGTCACGTGCAGCCGAGAGAAATAATGGTCTTGATGAAACGATCACGGAATCAGGTTGATCAGTTTCACGCTTCACTGATTCCTTAGTTGCACGATATTTATAGCCCATTTGTGCCAAAGATAGAAACACTACCTACAAACGAACAAGGACGATCAACAATTCACCTTAATCAGTAGTCTTGCAAGCTCAGTGAGCTCTGTGTTCACGTAGGTGCTAAGCTCAGCACAGCACCGACCGCTGTTAGGCCAGCTTAATTGCCGTACTTAGCTCTCCGTCATTTTTTGCTTTTTTCAATGTCTAGGAGTGAGCATGCGGCAGCTTGCCGCTGCATTAGCGATCAACGCTAGTGAACCTGGATATGTCGTTCTGGATTGTGACATTTGATGAGATTCATGGAACGACAAGACAGCAGAAGATGTTCTTGCTATGTGACCTGGATCTTGGTCTTAGATTTCTTTGACTCACGTTACAAAGAGAGACGATCGAGTGGCCATGGTCTAGCAGGACTCTGAAGTGCTGACGTCAATGACTCATATGCACGAGAAAACATTTGCGAACCATGTTGCAAGCTCTATTGGGTGTGCCAAGTTGATTGACGTGGATCCTTGCCCTGTTTAAGCCGCCAATAAAGGTAGATTCCCCTTCGAGCTCAGGCTCGTACACGTTGCAGGTCAAGACAACTCAATCGGGCGGATCGTCTAGTATAATTGCTACTGCTGCAGTTCTTTCATCCTTGTGATCTCATGGCAAGATAAATATCTCATGAGCCGTAGTTATCAGCAGCAGTCCAGCTAGATGTGTCGTGATATACTCTGGTCTGCAATGCAAAGCTCGATTGCAATTGAGCTACGTGCATATGCGAAGTGCGCTGCGTCTAGGCAAGCTGGCTAGCTATCTATACCCATATCTACATATGACCTTGCAAACTGCAGAAATTGTTACACAATTCGCATTGCGCTCGGCAAGTTGACATCCGATTGTCCGAATGGTACTGAACTTGAGAACTTCCAGCCTTGCCCACGTAACAACTTCTTGCATCAACCATATGTTAAGCGTCGGCTCACGGGAGAGCTCGACACCTCACTTCGAGCAAGCACGTAGCTGGCTAGAAGATATGAATGTGTGATGAATCAGCTAGTCCTGGTCTACGAAGAGACTAGATATATAGGAACGAGGAAGTCCAGTCCTGTGCGAGGTCAAGTGGAGCTCGCGCGTGGGCGTGATCTCCAACACCATATATACAAATATATAGATCGAACGATCGAGGGCCTTGGCAGGAAAGAATAACCAACGCGAGATATACGTAAGTACATAGGCTAGGGAGAGGCTTGGCACACACATCAGCAGCAGCAATCAAGGAAGACAAACCTTGCTTGAGCACGAAGAATTCCTCGCCTCTGATCACATTGACGCCCCCACAATCCATGGATTTCCTTTTTGGGCAAGAAGATGCCGAGCTACCGCAGCCACCAAACATTTGGAAATGCCTCGAGGTCACTTTTGTCGAAGGGACACTCACACACAAGGACACCAGGAATCAAGCCATCGAGATGAGCCACCGAGTTTCTCTCGTCCTAAAGTTTTTTGGTGGAGGGAATTTCCCTTTTGGCCACTCCTCCCAGTCCTCCCTCCTCTTCCTCTTCCTCTCGAAGTCCTTGTTCCCCCCGGCATCGATCTCAGCTGAGCAGCTTCCAAGGTTCGCCCGTCCGTCCACCCGGGCCGCCCGCCCAAACAACCAGCGAACTGCGCAATCATCCAATTCCATTCCACCCAGCTCTCCCATACACACACACAGCGCACACACACACACACACCCCCTCAGCAGTAACCCTCGCCCCTTCGCCTGCTCCTGGTCCATCTCTGCTCCATCAGACAATCGGCGCATCCAGTGCAAGGGAGTCGACAGTGTCTCTCGCTTCCTGTCTGGTGCTTCTCGATCACTCAAACTTGCTTTTCTAATTCACAAGCTACTCACACTCTTTCAGACTCATCACCACCTCCTTTTTTTTCTCGAGAAAAGCACCTCATTTCGCTGTACGAATAATCCAGCGACGACGCACGATAAGACCAAAACTGTGACACGAATCTAGAAGAATGATTCGGCTCAATATCCTCTCGATATGTACATTTCTTCTCTATCTTGTCGGCTTCGCCGCCGCCAGGGACAAGGTCCTGGGCACCACAGCGCTACAGACCTGTATGACTAATTCTTCGGTTTCCGCTTCTGTCTTCGATGTCGTCTACACACCGATAAATCGCACGCTGACCTTTGACATACAGGCAATTTCCACCACTGCTGGCTCGATTGTCATCACTGCCGAAGTCTATGTCTATGGCATCAAAGCCTTGACGAAAGTCATCGAGCCATGCAACACGGATCTCACACAGTTGTGTCCCATCGAGGCCGGTAACATCGACATCTCTGGCAACACCGTCCTCTCAAACGACATTGCCAGTTCGATTCCAGGTGTCGGGTACTCTGTGCCAGACATTGATGCATACGTCAAGATTTACATTGCAAGCACATCCGGCACCCAGCTCGCTTGTCTTCGGGCAGACGTGACGAACGACCGATCTGTCGATGTCGAAGCTGTGTCGTGGATCACCGCCAGCATTGCGGCGGTTGCGCTTCTCGTCTCGCTCATCGTCAGTGGTTTGTCGCATCCGAACGCCGCCGCTCACGTTGCCACGAACGCTGTGGCACTGCTCATGTACTTTCAGGGACAGGCCATCGTCGGTAACCTTGCGATCGATTTGCCACCAATCATTCGCTCCTGGACACAGAACTTTCAATGGTCGATTGGTGTCATTCGTGTTGGCTGGATGCAAAACATCTTCACCTGGTATGTCAAGTCCAGCGGTGGTACGCCCTCCACATTCCGAGAATCAGGGTCGGTCGTGACGGTCATTCTCCAGAAGCGAGGACTGCTTCCATACGCCGCATCTGGTGCTTCTGCACTGGCGAAGCGAGAAGTGACCGTGGACCCAACATCTCTCGTGCGAACATTGTCCGGAGTCGACCGTGTGGCCTACACGGCCAATCTGGAAGTGACGAACTTGTTCCTCAACAGTGTTTCCTGGTTCTTCATCCTCCTTGGGGTGGCTGCTCTCTCGCTCCTCTGTTTCCGAGCCGTCGTACACCAGCTGGCTCGCCGAGGCAAGTTGGCTCCCGACAAGTTTGTTGAGTTTCGCCAGGGCTGGAAGGTAGTGCTCAAGGGCATGATGTATCGTCTCATCCTCATCTGCTACCCTGCCATGACGCTGGTCTGCATGTGGGAAATCTACACCCGGCATTCGGCAGGTTGCGTCGTGCTGGCGATTGTGCTTTGGCTCGTCCTCACGGCTTTGCTGGGATATGCGGCATTCCGCGTGATCAGATTGGCACGACGTTCGTTGGCACTGCACAAGAATGCAGCCTACATCTTGTTCTCAGACCCGAAACAGATGAGCCGATGGGGTTTCCTCTACGTTCAGTTCCGTGCCGCCGTCTATTGGTTCGTCTTGCCACTTCTGGCGTACTACTTCCTCAAAGGCGCCATTGCTGGTCTTGGTCAAGCTTCACAGATTTTCCAGTCCTTTGCATTCTTCGTTGTCGAGGTTGCCTTTTTCCTGGGTGTCGTCATCATTCGCCCGTTCATGGATCGCCGAACGAACGTATTCAACATTGCCATCTGCTCTGTCAATCTGTTCAATGCGACACTGATGTTGTTCTTCACGCCTGCATTTGGCATCAGGGAAACAGTCTCCGGTATCATGGGACTCGTCTTCTTCATCGTCAATGCGGCTTTCGCCACGATTCTACTGATTATGATCATATGTTCGTGTTGTTATGCACTATTTGCCAAGAATCCGGATCTTCGATACCAAAGGATGAAGGATGAACGAAACAGTTATCTCAAGTCAAAGATCAATTTGGACTCCAACACCGAGCTCGAGCAAATCTCCTCAAATTCCTCGACGGGACGCAGAAAAGAAATGATCTCGGAAGCAGATACCGTTGACGACTATCACAAGGGTTTCGACAACTCTGGCTACCCGAGCACGACTTCACTCGTGGCACCCAACGCGCTCAATGCAAATCATATCCCTGGCTCGCCTGCCACGAGTGAGCATGACGCGCTCTTTGCGCCCAATGTTGCCCCGAGCGATAGACTGTCTCATGATTCACACGGCACTTGGACAAACGCGAAAGCGGCCAATTCGCCCAACCTTCGCACACTTTCGCCTGCACTCGGTGCTCCTCTGGCAGGAGGTAGAAGATCCCCCGGTGTGCCTAACTTTAGCTCACCCAATGCCTTCACACAGCAAAATACTGCGTATCATGCGCCGGTGCCGCGCCCAGCAGTCGCGCTCCCGCAGCTCAATGACGACCTGAGAGCACCTGCACTGCCTTTCGCCGCGGCTCCTTCGCGCACCGCCAGCCCTGTCGGTAGTGACAACGGTGATCGATGGAGGGTCGGCGTTGGTTACCACTGATCTGAGAATGCATATTGTGGATAAGAGGGCAAATCGCTCAAATGCACTGCGCGGGGGCATGTCAAAAAAGTCAGGGCGTGGGTCAATTGGTAGACGATAATGATGATGGTTGATTGGTGAATTTACGAGTGGTCAGCATTGCGAGCGACGAGTGGGTGTACAGGTATATAGCGCGATACTCTTAATTTCTATTTGTGCATACCGAAAAAGAAAGCTCTAAACAATGTCGCCGACGCAAACATACTCGTAAATCCCATATGATTGTATACCGCCCGGTGTCAGTCTAATAATGATGTGCTTCATGATCAGGTAGTCTCCAATCTCAAATGTTGGTTTGAGGCTCCAACTGAAAAAGGGCCGGGAGTGATTCTTATGCCAACAAGGAGACCTGCGCATTTCGTCAGTCTGATTGCACATGGACCCACCGTCCATACAGATGGATTACGGAAGAAATGTAGAAGGGGGACGTACGGCCATGGCGATGAGAGATAGTGAGACGTAGGGACTCAGACGTTCCCCTATCCGCGCGAGTTTCCAGAACGTCCCGAGCGCACTAGAAATCTCGTTAGTCCTGATTATCCCATGTTCCCGTCTTGCTCCCCAATATCCTTTCCTTCCTTCCATCTTTGGCAATCGCGATCGAAGAATGAGCAAGGACGGAAGGATGAAGGAGATGGACAAAGTTAAGGAGAGAAGGAAGGGCGGTCTGACTGACCCGTGTTTGTGGGCGTCCATGAATTTTGCGCTGTAGCCGTGGACATAGGTGCACGTACAAATCAACAAGAGGAGCACCATCATGAGCGACTGAAAGTTGAAGATTGCTGTCATCTTGATCAGCCCTCTCTGTGTTGCTGTCTTTATTTTGTTGTATCTATAGCTATAGAGGAGATACAGGTATGGTTGCAACGTATGTATACACACCTCAGGATGTATTGTTGGAGCCGTCGTGAAGCAGTGCAACTTGTGCATCAAGTCGTGAGGAGCTCCTTACACCACCTCATACATCAGTTGGCAATTCAAGAAGGCAAAGCTTAAGATAACCGCAGCTGGCAGTCGGGTGGTGCGAGGTTGACAGACACACATGCAGCATACGTCAGATGGAAAGATGAGGTTGCTATAGGTAGTTATAGACATAAACTGCAGAAGCGACCAAGTACAGAAGCCTGATCGGCGGACGTTCTGCAGTCCATGCCATGATGACCTACGACCAAGCAATAATGCAATTCCAGGATGTCTCAGATCGACGCGCGATCGCAGGACGCGCCAGGGCCGGCTGACGACAACAAGATTAATCCATTGCATCAGCTGGAACATGAGCCATACCTTGTAGCCAGCGAATGTGCGCGGCAATGATGCAGGAGATTTCGAGGGCTGGTAAGCGTTAATGCACAGGCACGTGCGGTGATTGGCTAGAATGCATGTCTCACCACAATTCGCCATTCAAACCCGCCTTTTCTGTCGTCCAGCCATCGTTGGCACCCTTCGTCTTGCTTTATAACAACTTTGTCCATTCCTGCCAACCTTTACATTGACGACTTTCTCTACCGCACAACGAGCGCGTTTGCCATTCATCTCCCTGCTCGTCCTCGTCGTCCTCGTCAGTCGATCTCGCTCAAGGGTGCTCATCGATCGCAAATATTCATGCAGTAATCTACCGCGAATCCTAGTGTGCCATCAATCTGAGACAACGCCCCTCTTCATAATCTTCTGCAAACATGTCAGGCAACAACAGACACAATCTGACACCGCTCAGGACGCGGCGCTCCATACTAGAGGATAGCAGTGGCAGCGGCAGCAGCGAAGATGGTCCAAGGACACCAGACTTGTCATCGTCCGTCTCCACCGCGCCGTCGTCTGCGGCCTTTTCGCGCTCGTCTCGCCAGCCCTCGTGGAACTTTGAGGCGGCGGTCTTGGATGATAGTAGCATGGAGGCGCCGTCGTCAGTCAAGGTGCTGAAACAGTCACAGGCACTGCTGGACGTGCACGAGGTGCTCAATCAGCTGCAACTCGCAGAGTCACCACGAGCAGCGGCAAAGGCAAACAGGAATGGCAAGTTTTTCGAACTTCTTGGGCGAGGCACTCATGCGGACGTTTACCGTGCCTCGCTCGCGGGCTTCGAGGTTGCCGCCAAAGTACCAAACTGTAAAGCTTCCGTGCCATTCATCCAGCGCGAACGGGACGTGCTGGATTTCATTTGTCGAGAGACGGAGGATCTCGATCACGTCATTGAACATTTTCATGGGCCAGAGGCGAGTACAAAGACGACGCTTTTCCTGGAACTCGGGCAATACGACATGTTGGGCTATATAGAGGAGCACACGCGCGAGGGCAAAAGTTCCATCTCTGAACCTGTAGTCGGCAATCGGCCTTGGCATGAGATTGCCAGTTCGATTGCCCGTGGTGTGGCCGCTCTACATGCGATTGGAGTGGTACACACCGACATCAAGCCGCAAAACATTCTCTGGACCGCTGATGGCGTGCCAAAACTCATCGACTTTGAGGGCGCCTTTACCCCAGATGGTCCAATGCCCAGGATGAAGCAGCGCGGGTACGATGTCGTGGGCACGACCATCTATAATGCACCGGAACTCTTGCGCATGGGCGACGCGACACCGGGCTTTGCGACGGACATGTATGCCGTGGGCGTGACGCTGCTCGTGCTCGCCACTGGACAGGAACCGTATGCCGGTGCGCGCAACGGTATGGAGCAGGTCATTCAGTGTCAGGCCGGAGATCCGATCCGGTATGCCGCACCAAAAGCACGCATCACGCCCGACGTCGACAGGATTGTGCGGGGATGTTGTGCCAAGTCGCCCTCGGAGCGGTGGTCCATTGCCCAACTCGTCGCTGCACTGGATGACATCAAGCTGTCTATGGCGTCATGAGGTCGCTACTCCTTTTCCATTCTCTTTTTGCTTCTTTCTCTTTGTTTTGCTTCAAATTAGCTTGTGGCGAATGGCGTGCATAGTTGTCGAGATGTAGCTGATGCATATATTTCATTCTTTTACCATTTCAATTTTCCCGAATCGTTGGCCGTTGTTTTGTCTTGTATTTCTTGTCGACATCATACGTTGTATCGACAGGTTGAAGATTAGAATGTCCATCGATAGAGTCCGAGGCCGATGAGACCGTACCCGATGACACCTACCGCGGTCCGTTTCAGAAGATGCGAGGACCGGGCCCGCAACGGCGGCCGCGGCGACAATGTCCGAGTACGAAGCGATCCTTGCTCCGTGGCGGCGAGTTGTCTGCGACCTTCGTAGAGAGCGTACGCTCCGGTACCGATAAATGTCACCGATCCAATGACTCTACATGGAACCCGTCAGTCCTGTATCCACTATTTTTCTTGGTTTGACAAGTTATGGAAGGAAGGAAGGACTTACCGGCACGGAGTACAGTCGTACGGGTCGCGGCCCTCCTTGACTGTCGCAGCAGTCGAGTCGGTCATCTGCTCGCACGCTATTTCCTTCCACACCTGTACGAGAAATGTGCAAATAGTTATACTATAGTACAGTAGTACAGTAGCATATATTGTCAAGATGGAATGGAGAAGCGATGAGATCGGTACGCCATATTTCATTTCCCTGCCCGTCGTTCCGCCACACACGCAACCTTCCCAAGCTTGTACGTCTCAACGTCTCAACGATACTTCCAACACTTGAGAGAAGGTCTTGATTGAAGCTTGTTTGTGATATCGTTCGTCAGACAGTGTTTTGGGAAGCACCGAAGCAAGACATGCCGCGTCAGGTCGATTTCCCCATATTGGACGGGTCATCATCGACGACATCGTTCACGGAGCCGACAAAGTGCATCAACGATGAAGGGGACGTGGTACGGTTCAAGTCGAGCACGGCGTACGCGCGCATCACGGCATTTCTGGGGTTCCTGAGCGACGCGGTGCCGGACGTCGATATCATGGACGAGGAAACGACTACGGGTACGACTACGACGGCCTCGCCGGTGATTGAAAAGGTAGTGGACGTGCTTCGGACGTGCGAGGCATGGATCGAACAGTGTCCTCCACATACGGGCGCCCGAAGGTTCGGCAATGTCGCCTTTAGAGAGTGGCACGTCCTCTTAGAGAGACAGGCAAAGGATCTGCTCCGCGACGTGCTCTCGTCGTCATCATCACCTTCCACGAAAAAAGACGAGGACGAGGACGCTGCACTGGTGGAGGTGGTGCCGTACTTTACGGGTTCCTTTGGGTCGGCGCAACGACTGGACTATGGCACGGGCCACGAATTATCCTTCATGGCATTCTGCTGTACCCTCTTCCAACTGGGCAAACTGGACATCACGAGTGTCAAGGACGCACGACTCGTCGCGCTGCTCGTGTTTCCCCGGTACTTAAGTCTCGTGCAACGCTTGATTGTGACATACACCCTCGAGCCCGCGGGCTCCCACGGCGTCTGGGGTCTGGACGACCACTTCGCCGTACCCTACCTCCTTGGCGCCGCACAACTCGCACACCTCGAGCCCGCGGCCGACCCGACCCCGGCCAGCGTCACGCGCGCCCGCGACGTCCGCGATTTCCGCCGCTCGAACCTCTACTTTGCCGCCGTCGGCTTCATCAACGACGTCAAGCGCGGCCCCTTTTGGGAACACTCGCCCATGCTCTACGATATCTCGGGCGTTGACGCGTGGGCCAAGATTGCCGCGGGCATGCGGAAACTCTACAATGTCGAGGTACTAGGCAAGTTTCCCGTCGTCCAACACTTTCCCTTTGGCACCGCTTTTTTTCCCTTCTCCCCTACTGGTCCTGCCCCTCAATCTGATCCGAATCTCGATGTGAGAAAGGACGACTCGCGGCACGGGCAGCAGGGGTCTGGAATGGCCGAGTTGGCGGAAATCCAAGCCCACACAAAAACACTACACGTCTCACAAATGTCCAATCGCGACCCTGTGCCCCGCGGTGACGCCGACACGCCAGTACCGGACGACACACCCACCGCCTCTCGAAAGGCACAACTCGGTGCTGCCGGCACTACTGGCGGCACGACAGTCGGTGCTGGTGCTGGTACGACAGGTGGTGCGGGTACGACAGTCGGCACGGCCGCACCGTGGTCCAACAAGAGTTCCACCACCACCACCACCACCACTACGAGACCTCCTCAGGGGCCCACCAGTATTGTCGGATCAGGTACTCGAAGGACGTCCATGCCTCCACCGGCCACCACACCCTCCAGAACTCCCATGCACACTAACCTACCCGCACCATCGCACGCAAACCAAGGAATGTCGGCTGCGAGCAAGGAAGAGGAGGAGACGGCAAATGTGGATGGATTGCAGGAAGGTCTCGGCGTCGACGGTGCACCGGGCACGAAGGCGCCCTTTCAGCAGACGCGCACGATTCATCCCGTCGTCTTGGAAAGCATGCGTCGTCGCGGCGAGTCGACAGACTTGTAATCATGTTACACTCATTACATTCATTTCAGTATATATATATCATTCCACTCCAATACGTACACAGCGTTACGGTTTATAAGGACTCTTGGCTCGCGAGCCAGTCATGAGTACGGGACCGTCAGCAGTCACGAGCACCGCGTCCTCGAGTCGGATGCCAAAGCCGGCATCGAGTCCCAAATCCTTGGCTTGCTCGGTGGTCACATATATGCCCGGTTCGTTGGTGACGACGTTCCCAATACGCAGTGGTTCGTGGTTCGCTCCGTTCAGGTACGGGTGTTCATGCATTTCAAGACCGAGTCCGTGGCCGAGACGGTGCGTGTAGTACTCTCCCCAGCCGGCATCACGAATCACCCGTCTCGATGCCTCGTCCACCGAAGAACAGCTTCGATTCTCATACATGTTCTGTATAGCTGAAGACTGGGCAGCGTGCACAAAGATCCACTTGTCCCACAACTCTTGTGAGACTTTCGAGTTTTTAGGTAGGATGGTTCTAGTCACATCACTGCCATAGCCATGCAACGTGCTACCAATGTCGATCAAGATGAACTCGCCGTCCTTGAGCTTTTGTTCTTTATCTCCAAGGTTGCCACCATGAGGAGAGGCTGCTTGTGATCCGTAAAGCACAATAGACCAAAATCCTTTTCCGACACCTGCTTCAGTGAAGATTCTCTCCAAGACCTCCTCAAGCACACTTCTTGGTGTTCCAATCGCGACATTTTTTTGGATCGCTCTGACCACATCCACCGTATATGAGTTGATTGCTTGCAAGATGCGAATCTCATTGGCACTCTTTGTGGCACGAATTGATCTGACAGTATCGGACATTGGCCTGACTTGCGCACCAACGCTAGTCAGGCCATCAACGACCATGTACCTCATAGCGTCGTCCACCATAACGTGTGCCAGATTCATCTGCCTTTGAAGTGCTGTGTATGGTGACTCTGTTTCCTCCCATTCGATTATCTTTAAGGAATCGGCCACAACAGCCATGCCCTTGATGCGGCCGACTTCAAACTTTGGTGCCAAGTACGTGACGCTGCAATCAGGCGTGAAGAGCACTACGAAAGGTCGTTCTGAGAGTTCGTGACTGGAGATGTTGGCATAGTATAAGGTTGTCGCGGATGGTTCCGCTATCAGTGCATCAATATTCTCGTCCCTGAGTAAATGACACAGCTTGTTCTGACGCTCAATAAATTCGACTCGAGGTATAGCTGGGACCGATAAGGAGGTAAAGCCTCCTGAATAGTACCACTGTACTCTGTTGAAAAAATGATCCGGATCTGAGCCAGGCGGTATAAGCAGGAAGAGTGAAAATATGAGATACATGAAGCAAGGGAGTAACACAAGGAATGCTATCACCACGAATGTGATTGTTAAGCACGTAGTCCATGCTGATTGCGTTGCTCTTTCTCGACTTGCATCTTCGAGACGGGACTCCACAGAAAACTCCGAGTACAGTCGGTCTCTCGAGTCCTGTGAATCTCTGGCAGAGATATAACTCGTGGTCTCTTCCAAGTCACTCTCTGTCTTAGTCTCTGAAGATTCATCAGAGAGTTTCGTCGGGTCAAGTTCGATCTGCATGATGGATATTCCTGCGTCCTTCTCGAGGTCCAGTGATGTAGAACGACGTGCTGGATCCGCCATTTATAAGTTAGGTAAGAGCACAACGCGAAATCCGAGCAGTAGCTGTGACGCTAGTCCGCAAACACACCTACACGGTACTAGAAATGAATTATATAGAAGCGAAATGAAGGAGAATGAAATGAAAGCAGCAGTCTAATGAAGCCGTCTGAGACAAAAAGCACATTGATCAATCCTGGGATTAGAGAACGATCACCAAGAACCAAGTTGATCAAGAGAACGACTTGATGTGATCACATCCAGAAGGTGCCCGCTCAGAGTGAGGACTTGGGAAAGAGGGAAAAGGCGGAGCGTCTCTTGTGGCCGGCTTTGCGCAACTTGTGGAGATCTCGAGTTAATTGGTGCTCGGCTTGATTTCGGGGAGTGCGAATCTCGATCTTCAACAGCTTGTCAAGCATCGATGTCGTGTCATGCCTTGTGCTATCTCAGTATGCAGGACTCGCGATTTTGTGCGAGCCGGGGGAAATCTGTGGAGGACAAGGTCGAGGGATGAGCAGTATGTAGACCTGATATGCAGGAGCAAGTCTATTGGCAGGTTGCTCCACATGTGTATGTACATGTTGATTCTGCCAGATTACATTGTGATGTTCAGGCACCCCTGTCGGAGTAGATAATCGTGAAAGAATTATGTGATCCTACTATGCACGCCAAAACTACCAAATGCTCGTGTCTTGCACGCATACTCCTATGTCGCTGGTCTTTACACTCCACCAAGAAGTGCTGCGAAGCAGACGCTCAGCTCTCATTACAATCTATCCTCGATGAGGTTTCTTCCTCAATAACGGTCGAGCGCATTGGTGGCGTCGTAGCAGTCGCAAGGTCGTCCGATATCTTCAATTCCTCCAACTTGTTGATCGACCCATCGTCCTTTACCATGACAGACTTGAGTGCCTCGCTTTTGCTGACCTCCTTGAGCCAGGTCTGGAAATCCTTCTTACCTGTCTTCTCCTTGCCCACATGACAGGAGTCTCCCTCAGCTGTGGACGATGACTTGGGAATATCTATTTTGCCAGCCTCTTCGGCTTGCAACTTCTCGCGTGCCCCACGTATCCTGTATGCGTCCTGATAACTCAAATCGCTAAACCTCCACAAATCCAGAGCATTGTTGCCCAGCGTCATGGCCTGTCCTATCCTGTGCTTGTGCTGTTGAGGAGTGAGACCAAATCGACTCGGTTGTGTGACAAAGATCTTCGAGACTGGACCCTCCTGTGCCGACGATTGCCAGTCTTGCGCTGCTTCCCACTCGGACTGTGCTCTCTCATCGTATTTGATGGCTACCTTGAGCAAATGTCGTTCGTGCGCCAAGAGCCATCCGATAGATCCAGTCTCCGTCAAGACGAGACCAGGAGTTTCGCGAAGCAAGGTCTCAATGACCTTCAATTGCTTCTGCAGATTTTGTCGTTTGCCCACCACATGCGGAGGTAGACGAACAGCTGTGGCAGAGTACTGCGACGACAATGAAGGTCGCCTCGCAGAACCAGTGGCGGTCCTGGTCCATTCGTGTGCTTGATTGGCATAGGCGCGCTCAAACTTCGCGGAACAGACACTCGCACTCGTTGCCGTACTGTTGATGGAGTAAGTAGTGGCCACCGTGCGAATAGATCTCAGCGAAGATTGCGAACTACGGCGTGAGAGGGCATAGGATGTTCCAGATCCGGAGGGATTCGGCCAGTTGGACATCGAGGCATTGCTCGACATGTTTGATCGACGCTTCGGTTGCGCGTTGAGTCTTGGAGATGTCGGTACCCCATTTTCCTGAGACATGGCAGATTGTGTCGAGGAGCAATTTCTTGAATGGCTACGTTCGTGCCTGCACTTCGGAGCAGGATGAGCAGACAGACGTAGACTGGACTTGTCTGCTACAGCAGAATGCCGCTTGGCGAGATGAAAAGGGGTCAGATATAGTGCATGGACGGGGAGCGAAGAAGAGGAAGAAGGATGCTGGAGTGTGGTGGTGGGATAACCAGTTGCTTGGCTGTCTGACATGGATTTCGCTCTGCAACGAAGCAGCTGCCCGTCTGATTCGGTGCTCGGAATCTGCTTGGCGCCGCACACAATGCGCCTGACGAGCGACTCTGACCAATGGCAGACGGGGACTGTCCAGCCTCTTGATCGATTTTGCAGTGCAAGCTGCAGCCCACGTGCAGACCGTCCTGTCGATCGGCAAAGCGCCGCTTCTCAGCGCTCTACAGGTCTTGGCTCGCGCTGCTTGGAGGGAGCCAGGAGCGCGCTTGGGAGCGTTGCCAGGTTTTTGTGAGCACGTCAGCTGGCTGCCTTCCTTGAGTCAGCAGTAGCGCGGCAATTTACGATCCACGGTGGTGCTGCGATGGTTGGTGGTGGATATATAGCGGCAATCTTGCGGCCTCTTTTGCTTGCAGCTTCTGCTATTAGTAGTCTGACTAGTACTAGCTAGCCCGAATGCACGCGAGAACTGCAGACGGTAGACTATTTAACACAATTCCTTTGTGGATAGACGCTCCTTGCAAAACATTGTATGTCTCGCACTCAGCAATTCTCGATGCTCGATCGCGTTTCATGTTGTGCCGAATTTGCCTCACAGTTGTAGTTCATCTCGCGCGTGTGTTTGTGTCAGCTGCTGCCAAGAAGTCCCACCCCAGGTCGGCAGATCCTTCCGTCCATGACACTGACCCTCGGGTGGCATCTTTTGCAGCTATGATTACAGCTGGTACCGGTCAATCACATAATGCTGTACCATTACTTTACAAGTGACGTCCAGGTACTAGCCGACTGACAAGTCCCCCGCCATCTCGTCTTTGGCGTTTTGCCGATCAGATTGAGTCTATCAAAAAGCGACTATCGCATCTCCGTGGACTCAAAGATCAGTGGGCACGAAAGATCATGTCCACCTTCGTGAGATATTTAACCCCTTTGTATGGCTTCCACTCCCCGGCCCGCTGAATCTTTAACGAGTTGACTTTGATTCCTGTCACTGCACTCGTTGGAAAGGTCGAGACTAGACGAGCATAGGTCACAGCTTTGAGCCCTGTGCCTGCATGTGTACAATTGAGCACAGCCTGCTTGCTTGAAGTGCTCTTCGAGCCTCCGTTCTCCGTAATTAACCACCGGACCAGAATAGGAGATCTTCCCTCAAGATCCTTGACAAGCGAAGCGGTGCCTCTCGTTGTAGAGAGTCTGAGCTCACGGCAGATCGCTGGTAATGGCAACTCCACAGCAATCGCGTCCGGTACTCCAGATCGTGTGTTCAAGATCAAATCGAAGCTTTGTGCATCTTTGCCACTGCGAAATTCGAGGGAGAACGGGAGAGGTGACGAAGAGTCCTTGTTCAACCCTGAGGAGTATGTCAGGAGCGAGAAAATACCTTCCGGTGGTATGAATGAAAGCAGTCCGGGAGTGTTTTCAAACTTCGCCAGGTCAACCGATGGATGCAAGGACGGCAGTTTTATGATGTTGGCAGGCTTCAGCTCTAGTATGACCTCGGGATCCCCGGAGAGCTTAGTTGTGCAACCAATCTTGCCACTGATTGTAGCTTGCACAAAACGTCCGAATTTGTCTACAATAGCAGTGAGCTGCTCGTGAACATCAACAAATATTTCGTTGTTGGTGTGCTTGACTTTAGCGCGTCTCCAGGCAATGCTGGACAGCTGATTCTGTCCTTCGAATTTTGATTGCATTCCTGCTACATTCATGAGTTTATTGAGAAGCGATGGCGGCAGTACTATGTCCCGGACCGCATTAGGTTCCGTTGTTAGCGGATAGCCGTTGTCAATCACCTCGGATAACAGCTCAGTCACTGTGTCAAAGTTGTTGACTAGAAGGTCAGAAGTAGCGACAGCGACTCCAAAGTACTCCTCAAATATGCTTGCCAACCTGTAAAGGAGGTCAAAGACAGACGCAGCTTCGACCTCCTTAGAAGTGGCACAGACCATGGTCAGCCCACCTGTGGTGATGTGATAGATCAAAGAGAAAGAAAGCTCCAGAACAGGAGATACACTTTGCCTGTTGTCAATACACCTGGCTCTCTCGACCACGAATGCCTCTACTGCCGCTCTCAACGAGCGTCCACGCCAATTGTGCTCCAGAATGATTTCATCCTTAGAGTTGATCAAGTACAACGACTCCATGCTACTATACTAGTCGTGAGAGCAAAATTGGCCAGTTTGTTCACGCAAGTGTTTTTGTATAGTCCCTCAATTAATATCAGCGCCGATGAAATTTGTTCTTTTATTGAAGGTCATTCATTGCATGATGATCCTGAAGTAACCGCAAGACTAACAAATGAATCCAGGTGGAGAAGCTCTATTCTAGCAGGAGAACCCGCCGAAACTTGCCGAGTATACCACCCTCCTTTACCTGACCTGAATAACCTTGTCACTCCTGTGCCCAAGATACCGATGCAGGCTGTTGTCGCCCTTGCTGCAGCAGCTGAAGAGAGTGAATGCAAGACCAAGAGGAAGTGCCCAGGACAGCAATCATCACATCTCCAGGCAAGAAGTTAAGCCACAAGCCACGATACGGGAGCACTTCCCTCATTCGTGCAGGAGTACCACGCTTGTCCTTCTCCCCACCTCGCGACCACTTCTGGCAGTCCAGGACAAGCTCATATGCATCTGTTTCAGCTTGCATTTGTGAGATCCACCTTGATTCCCTACCACGTCGCAAAGCAGAAGACAAGTGTTGTCACAAATTCACAGCCGAAGTCACGAAAGCATCTGAGACGAACCTTATCACATCTCATGACTAATCTGTCCGCGTTTTATAAGGCAGTCGACGACAATGCAGAGCACTACATTGATCGTCTTGCTAAAGCAGTGGCAATTCCATCAGTTTCAGCAGACCCTACACACAGGAAGGATGTCTTTGCCATGGCAGAATACCTGGAAGGACAAATGAAGTCACTAGGCATCTCGACAGAATCACGAAAGAATCCTCTGGGAAAGCAGGCAGGAACTGATTTGGATCTGCCTCCTATACTGTTGGGCACGTACGGGAACGATCCTTCAAAGAAGACTGTCTTGGTATATGGACACTATGACGTTCAACCAGCATCACTGGAAGATGGTTGGAACACGGATCCGTTCGTCCTAACGCAGGACGACAAGACTGACCGCATGTTTGGTCGAGGTTCCACGGACGACAAAGGTCCAGTACTCGGCTGGCTGAACGCGATTGAGGCATACAAGAAGGCTGGCATAGAATTCCCGGTCAATTTACAGTGTTGCTTCGAAGGAATGGAGGAGTACGGAAGTGAGGGTCTCGACGAACTGATCATTGCCGAGGCAAAAGGGTATTTCAAGAATGCCGATTGTGTTTGTATTTCCGACAACTACTGGTTGGGCGAGAAGAAGCCATGTCTAACATACGGACTTCGAGGAGTATCCTACTTCAACGTGGTCATAAGTGGACCAGGCGCTGACCTGCATTCTGGTGTCTTTGGTGGACTTGTCCAAGAACCAATGACTGATCTTATCCACCTATTCTCGAAGCTAGTTGCACCTGATGGAAAGATCCTCATACCAGGCATTTATGATCAAGTCTCTGAGCTGTCTGAGAAGGAACAGTCTCTATACAAGAACATCGACTTTTCACTGGAAGAGTTGCAAGATGCAATTGGATCAAAGACGAATCTGAAGGAGACGGTGGCCGAAAGTCTGATGGCACGTTGGAGATATCGTAAGCAATCTGGCAATATTGGTCAAGAGATACGATGCTGACACGCGACAGCTTCGCTATCATTACACGGAATCGAGGGTGCATTCTCACAGTCTGTAAGTAGCGAGCGAGGCAGATCAACGAGAGGCACCATACTAATAGGCGGCAGGGAGCCAAGACTGTGATTCCTGCGAAAGTTCAGGGTAAATTCTCCATCCGCACCGTGCCCGACATGACGACCGACAATACGGCCAAGATCACACTGGACTTCCTGAACCAGACATTCGCGAGCCTGGGCTCGAAAAACACCATGAAAGTGGAAATGCTGCACGCCGGAAAACCATGGTACTCCAACCCCGACCACTGGAACTTTCGCGCCGCCGCCGCAGCAACCAAGTCCGTGCACGGCGTCGACCCGGACCTCACGCGCGAAGGCGGCTCCATCCCCGTCACCATCACCTTTGAGGAAGCCCTCGGCCGCAACGTCTGTCTCCTGCCCATGGGACAGTCCACCGACGCCGCTCACTCCATCAATGAAAAGCTCAATCGACGGAATTACATCGAGGGCACCAAGGTGCTCGGCGCATATCTCTACGAGATCAGCAAGTCCGACATGAAGTGAGTCGTCTGGAATGAGTCAGGCCTCAACAAAGGCTAGCACGTTTCGAGCAGAACCGTGAGGAATACGTCGCATGACCATCTGATGTACTCTAAAGGACAATGCTTGTGCTGTATGATATTGATACAACGCGGATCAGGTGAAGCTCATTCACTTGTCTCGATTGACTAGCAGACCAATTTCACGACACACGATTCGCAAATTTGCGTGATTAGAAGATAAGGATACACATGACTTAAAAATTTATACTACAAATTCTACACATTTCCATAGCCTCGACGCCTGCATCGTACACACGAATTGGGCCGGTATGACTGCGAGACCTACGACCAAGGGTAAGGGTTGCAGAACCCAGCTGCGGCAGAAGCGTACTGGGAACCGAGTGGTTGTGGCATCAAGCCATTCGTCACGAGCTTTCCAAAGTCCCAGAGATCGGCAGTCTCGGTTTTGCCGGCCCAAAAGAACCATCCGGACGCCGTCTCGTACGCGTCCAGTTGCGCGCGAATGTACTCCTTGACCTCTTGCAATTTTGCTGCGCTCATGGTCGAGATTTGGTTTTGATTGGCGCACGAACCAATGTAGTAAGAGTCTGGGAACGAGCCATCGTACCTTGCACCTTTGTTGAAGCCATTGAGCCAGGTAGCGCAATCATTCTCGGCCGCCGTCCATTCACCCACAAGTGTCCAGATCTTCGAATTGGCGGAAGCCAGGTTGCCTCGATTGGCGCAGGCATTAGACAGGTGCTCAGCGTGTGACCTAGCATTCTCGCCTGGGGAAAAAACTTGGTAAATCTGACAGATTAGTCTGTTGTGCATAGTTGAACGTATCGAGCACATACATGAGTATCTAGTGCGACGTTTTGATAAGCGCCTTGGACATAAGTATTGGTAAAGTCCGATGACGGCAAGAAGGCGTCGTGCAGCACAGTCACACGATTCGCGGATTGAGTGATTGAGTATCCTCGCTTGTAAAAGTCCTGGATGATGTCTTGCGAGATTGCGAAACCAGCAGGCTCATTGAGCAATTCAATCCCAATGACTGCAGGGACATTGCCATATCGAGATGTAATGGTGGAAAGCACATTCAATGTTCTCTGAATGTTTGCAGAGTTGGATGCCCAATTGATCGGACCGTACTTTCCACTGTTGTCGAACCCTGCTGATGTCAATTGTGTCCAGAGCACGCTCTAGAAGAGACTGACCATTCTGTGATCCTGGCGCACCATGGAGATCAATCCAGACCTTGAGGCCGTGGTTGCTGGCCCACACCAGGGCCAATTGTAGATACTTTTCAGCACCCATGACCCACGGCTCGCCGTTCTGCACATCGAACGCCCAGTAGCCGATCGGTATACGAACGTGGTTGATGCCCCAGTTGGCGAAATTGATAAAGTCTTGCTCCGTATACCAAGTGGCCCAGTGAGCATTCAGTTGAGCAGCAGCATTGGCGTAGCCTAGATTCTGGCAGAACGTCCATTCGTCCACAGCTGGACTCGACTGTCCCTGAAACTGGTAAAAGAGCGAAGGCTTGATCCATGGTTCCAAGACTGCCACTGGTCAGACACAAGCCCCAAAAAACACTGTGGACAGAGAGAATCGACTCACCTAACCAACCACCGAGGTTGACACCCCTGACTTTTGCAGCACCGTATTGGAATGACAAACCACGCTTTTCAACCACATTGCCCACGGGCGTTGTTTGTGCAAGAGCTGGCAGCAGAGCGAGCGCTACCTGCAAGAGCGCGCCGTAAGAAAACCTCATACTCGACTGTGACTAGATCGTGAAGTTTCGACAGAAGGGGTCGATTCGCAGTGCTGAAATCTAGAAAGCAAGGATTGGACCGGTGAATGGGATGGCGAAGCTTCATATTGCCTGGCTTGACGGGTCCTTGTTGATATATAGCGTGCTTGAGTAGATCCCAGCGCATGCTTGCGCATGCCGAGCACGGTTGGAGTTGAGGCGACATGGAAAGAAGGGATGTCTACCACGCGCGGCACGTTGAAGCCTTGGGTGTAGGTGGACTGACGGCAAGTAGGAGGAGACGTGTGGTTGGTGATGGCGATGGTGGAGTTGTGAGGCTCGCGAGAAGACTTCTAGTGGAAGCCAATGATCTTATCGAGGAGCCGCGCTCCTTTCCCTCATGGCTTTCATGCAGCTCGACTGCTCAGCCAGTCTCCCCCTTCCTGCCGCGCATCTCGTCTCGTCTCGTCTCGTCCTCGTTCAAGGTTTGCCCACCAGCGCGGCTCGCGTCTGGCATGGCTGAGGGGTCTGGCTTGATCTCGTTCTGGCTGGTTGAACTGGCTGGCTGGCTGGCTGGTTGTCTGTCTGACACGCGAAGGAAAGCTTGACCACGCTAGCGATACTCTTGCGAGCAGATGCAGCGTTGGTCAAGATCTACCTGCAGCCAAGAGCTGCAGGCTGCAGGGTCGTACGTTGCACAGACACTCCCTAGCTAGCTATCCCTATAGCTAGTGGTCAGCAGGTAGCTACCATGCTAGCAGCTAGGTGGTACTTTCCGCCTAAGCTGTCTTCCCGCAATCCTCGGTTCGATGACACGGGCACGGGACACGTAGGTACGGTCAACTCAGGACCCGAAATCCTTGAGCACGCTCATTCTTGCGACACGGCACAAAAAGGACAAGGAGGGCGGAAACCTTGGAGTCCCGGCAGGTCGCGAGCGAGATGAAGATCTCTGCCATGGTCACGAGCTATATCTGTACTCCCGTACCAAAAGCATTGACGTTTCGCACAGCACAATTACCACGTGAAATCGTCAATACTTTTGGTACAGTACTGTAGCTATAGCTATAGCTATAGCTATCTAGCTAGACCCACACAACTCCGCGCACAAGTTGTCCCTAGGCCTGCAGCGGTCATCTACGTGGCTGCAGCTCGCATGTATGTACGTATGCCCAGGTGCGTACCTATGCACACCGTACGTACCTACATACCTACCCACTTACATACATGCATGCATGAATTGCCCAGTGCCCAATTGCAAGTGCATGTGGCCCTAGATTTTCCCCGGATTCTTGTTGCGCCCGCGCGAGAACCCCAACTAATTACCCCGCTACAAAATCCATCACGAAAACGTGCCTGCAGCCAACCTGGGACGATCGAACCGGGTAATATGCGCAACGTATACGTACACACGAGAATAATCACCGAGTCGCACAAAAAGACATGCGCACTCGCAAAAGTGTCGCCCTACCATGCCAAATGTAGATTCAGGCAGGTGTATGCATGTGTGATAACCTGCTCACGTGCAGGGGGAAAAGCTGTAGCATATTGAGCTCGACCGACCGGTGCCCTCCCTGCCGGCCGCGGATTGCGCATGTCGGCAAATGCAAGGTTTTGGGCTTTCTCCACAATCAGCCTTCCCCGGGGGGGCATCTCGCACAGAATACGATTGCATGCATGCAAAGTGCCGATGGGGATTATAATTAATCTGTGACATGACCTGCCTCTAATGCTTCTATAGTCATCTACCGGTGTCTATAGTTGTTTCGGTGTGATGCAGTGTCCGCTATATCACTTCACGGAACGGACCTTCACTCCAAAAGACTCTCGAGAAAAGCGAGGTCCTTGGCCGTGTACGTCGCGACCTTGCCCTGAAATTTCTGTGGACGGCCTCCGCCCTTCATGGTCGGCAGTGCCTGCTTGACCCGCTCACTCTGTGCCTTGACCTGAGCCTCCTCGCCCGTAATCACAATTGGACCTCCCTCTCGCTCGCCAGCAACGAGCACACATATCCCAGGCACCGGACTGGGCAGCGCCGCCAAGAGAGCGTTCAAGTACTCAATGTCCCCACCAGCTTTGTGTAAATATGCTTTCCCACTCCTTTCGAGATTCGCGAGCACCGCCTGCGAATCAAATTGCACCAGTTCACTCCTCAGGTTCTTCTCCCTCTTCATCAGATCCCGCAATTGATTCTGCATGACACCAATCTTCTCCGGCAGATCCGACATCTGACAACTCAGACTGGCTCCCATTGCCCTCGAGCTGGCATGCATTTCAGAGAGTAATTTCTGGCATCGTCCGCCAACGACGAAGTATATTCGGTGGTTGTTGCGATTCGCCCCTTTGATTGGACTGGTGTATAGTATCGTCAGAGAATTCAATTCGGCGGTCGACTTGACATGTGTCCCACAGCACGGATTCGCATCGATGCCGCCGATACTGACCACTCTAATGACTCCTGCCGATGCGTCATAATCCGCCGGCAAGTTTTTGGGCCTCTCTCGTGTCTCGGTGACCGTTATTGTGAGATTCTCCGCGATGTGCTTGTTGCACTGTCGCTCGACTGCTTTGAGGTCCTCGGGCAATCGAGGAACCTCTATGTAAACCAGCTCGGGGCCCATCGACCAAGCCAGTGTGGGAATATCGTGCGTATCCAGGACGGCAGACAAGAGATGCTGACCGGAGTGTTGCTGCGCTTGATCGAAACGTCTCTCAAAGTCGAGCTCGAGTTCCACTTGCGTGCCAATCTCAACCGGTGTCGGAACATAATGTATAGCCTCTAGCTTTCGCCGAAGCACTTTACGTACGGGAATCTCGGTGACTTGTCCATCTTTCATGACCTTTACCGTGCCATAATCCCATGGCTGACCACCACCTTCTGGAAAGAGAATAGTGTCCAAGAATTGCAGCTCGAACGCTTCCTCCTTGCTAGCCTTTTTCACCGAGCTCTTTTGACAGTCGCATACAGTCGTGGTTAGATGTCGCAGATAAGTGTCATGCTGACAAGCAAGGTTGCCGACAACTCGCTTTGTCTCGGTCTCGGCATTGAGTGCTCCGTGTGGACTGTGACTCTGCACAGCAAGCGTGCTCATTCTGGGGGTACGTCTATCAGTGTCAAGGTTGCAGTCGCTCGTGGTTGTCTAGTTCAAGCCAATGATTATGGGCCGTCGCAAGGTGTCCTTCGTATTACTCTTATAGGTCGAAATGTTGTAGCGATAGAGCAGTGATCATGATAGATCTAGAGCACAATGTCTGCCTGACATTGCAGAATCGGGACGCAAACATGCATCCATGCGTCTGATAGGAGTAGAGCACAAAGTAATATTTTAGCTATACTACAAATCTCTTAATCCTTGATTAGGACTTGCCTCAATTGATGCCTTTTACACGAATAGTCTATAAGATCAAGCTACCAAATAGGGTACTAACGGCAAGCGCCGTTATGCCCATATACGACATGGCGCTAGATATACGACTGGCTGCGGACTTGGTGCCTGTGCCTGTAGAGCTGCTCGCGGCAGCTGCGGCTGTTGTAGAAGTACTGCCAGCTCCAGTGCCAGTAATGACCTTGGTACCCATCAGAGCTGGGGCCAACTTTGCAGCTGATGGAGCGGTGCTGTTTCTAGTGCCGTTCCAGCAAAATTCGCTAAAACACTGCGTGCAAGCAGCAGGCTGCTTAATGTTGCCTCGTTCCAATGCCCTCTGAATCATGGCGCATGCAATGCAAGTGGTGTATGCAGTGGAATTTCCTCCGGTGATAATGTCGAGACCACTGAAGATGTTAGCAAACCAGCTTCACGAGTAGATTGTGTAGTGCTCACTTGTTCAAGATGCCATTGATGTCGTCGTTGCTGTACTCCCCATCATAAGTGCTGAAATTCGAGTAGTAAGAGTACGGAGCATTCGGAATGTAAATGATGAGAGGCGGTGGAGTGCCGGCAAGAGTGCCGTTAGTACCATTGCAACCAAAGAATGTTGGTCTCAGATTGAGTCCTTGGTTGACGAAAGTTTGTGTATCTGGGACATATGGGAACGATATCGATTTGTTGGTACGCTGCACACCGCCAGCTCCGGTGACTCTCTGGTAGGTCTGAACAAGAGACGATCCGTTAGGCCAATTGTTTGATGTGTCCGCAGACGCGTCCACAGCAAAAATCACATCAACTTGTCGTTCAGGTTGAATCAGTGGCCACCTACAATGTAAATGGACGAATCCTGTTCTGCATTTGAGTGAACTTACAAAGGTATATTCTGATTGTCCATGCCACTGATGTTCATTAGCACATACGCTCTCATACGCAAGTAAAGTATTACCCGTCAGTCAAGGTCAAATTGCCACTGTTCGAGATGTTCTGTGCAACATTCGTGAGTCCTCGGAAGGGGTTAGGATAGAATGCGATGTCATCGTCATTCTGATCGATATCGGTCAGCACACTCGTCAGCACGGAAGTAAGGATGCTTGAAGATGTGCCACTGATTTCTGTCAGTGCACCATTGAAGAGTGAGGATGAGGTTCCCATAGTGAAACCGACATTGTCGTAGCCGGTGACACATGTGCTACCATCCACAGGTTGTCCGTTAGATACATCTGATCCCAGATACCGTGTGGGAGTAAAAGAGTACACTTGCTCGTCCCATGAACCAAATTCATAAGGATTGAATTCGTACACTTTTAAGCATTAGCAGACGACCTAGCACAAGTCTCAGGATGTCCTACCAGTCGCATTGTCTGTAGCGATCGCCATGCCGGGCGCTCGACCATCAGATACCACTAGGGGAAATGGCATAGAGTAGTTCATGAAGCTCGTTTGATTTGCTATGTCACTCCATTGCGTGCTCGGGAGTCCGTTCGAAGAGTTAAGAAGATGGTATGAGATCACTCTCCCCCAATAATCTGTGATGGAGGTGAAAAAATCGTCACTCTTGGCTTGTACCTGCTCGACAATGTCCGTATAGTATTCAACCGTGTTGATGATACCACCTTGTGGCGCTGAGAAAACGTTATCAATGTCCCAATGTGAGGCTATTAGCTGCGGTACTGTGGCAAAGTTGTTGATGGCGGTTGAGCCGATGAGCCAACTACCACCTGAAAGACCAGCCATGTACTGAGATCCTTGCAGGATACCGCCGAGTGTTCCAACCTGACTCCTGGCATCGAGAGCGTTGAAAATTGCGCCACTCACCGTCATAGCACGAAGTCCTCCACCACTAGCAGCAAATGCTACTCGTGGGACAGTCGTCTGATTCGCAAAGAGTGATGAGATATTGAGCCCAGTAACGTTGGCGGAACTCAAGAAGGTCATGAGCGCTGCCTGTACTTGAGGTGCTCTAGCAGTGAGATAAGCCTGCTCCTGCGGCGAGATCGTGCTCGCCTCGCGGATGAGAGTGGACGGACAAGTGACATTGATAGGAACGTAGCTCGTCTGTGCTTCTGCTAATGCAAGCAGCAGACTGCTCAAGAACACATTCGTGAAGATCATCCTTCTTTCGAGCGCGTCAACGAACTGATGTTGCCAGACAAGAGAAACAAGGATAATGCCAGAGAAATAGAGGCTGGCAGACGAGTACAGACGGGCACAGGAGGAAGACTGGATACCTAGAAAACAGAAAAGCGGATATGCGGTAAGTGTAGACTTCCCAGCCTTTGGGCAGTGCTTCGGCGCTTCGGAGGAAGAGCCAAACATTCATCACTCAGCAACGCCTAACGAGACGAGATCGCTGCGTCCCAGACTTTTGCAGCACGGTGCCACAAGATGGATCCGCTTTCCCGCGCACAAGCCACCGTCAATCTGCCGAACTATCCGCCGGTTCATCCCACGCAAGATGCTGCTGCAGGTGCGCTTGCGCTGCGCTCAAGGTTGAGCCCAAGTGCTCGTCTCCAGCGCTTCTACCGTCTCGTTCACCATATGCATATAGGTATGCATGCGCAGCAGCTGCAGCTGGTGCACAGTCTCTCTACCGTGTGTGCGGTCCGTTGGCACTCTACAGCAGTAGTGCTAGATTATGGACACTATGAAAAGGCCTAGCTACTTACCATATAATACTAGGCTGATCAGCCGACTGTCCGATGCCTTTGCACTGAATGTCGTACCTTACAGCAGGTATGATCCTTGTCACGGCAGTGTCTCGTTTGCTCACTTGCTGGGCGGCGCTCAACACCCGAGCATGTTTCTATTCCCGTCCACATCTCTAATCCCGTTCGATTACCTGGATATCGTTCCAATCTGAGTGACATCCCATCCTCAAACCTGCTAAGTATGGTCCGCTTCTTGATTGTATCTCTGAACAGAAAGTCGCTGTATTGGCAGTCACAAGACTTGGTGTACGTTGGTGTCTGTGTTTGCCTGGTCTAACGATCATGACTCCAGCATTCGTGCCTCCTCAATTTGTCTGATGTGCAATCTGCATGCATGTCTGCACAGCCAATTAAGTAGACTGCCATGAATGTATAGGATGCTATTTGTCGACCAAAAGAGGCATCTGCCTTCCACTCATCATGTGGCACATGCTAGAGTGTGGCTTCAAGGTATTCATTCATTCGAGCATGAATTAGGTAGGTAGGTCTTGTGGGCACGGACGTACGCTATCGTTCAAATCCAGCCTGAAACACAGCAGTCGTGCATGCCAATTGAACGTGTCCATTATACAGAAGCACGGTCGATGCTGTACACGAAGTGCTCAGTAGCTCTGTACAAATGAACTGCTCCAATTACAATTCCAGATTTCCGTATCGAAGACTTTGCAGACCCGACCACGAGACACTATGTATAGAGACGTCCACACATTCTTGGTCAGATCACACTACCCATTCTATCGAGCCACCGCATAGATAAGTCCTCTTTGCCATGAACCTGTTGACATGAACAGCCATTGAGTCACATTTGAGCAGCTGCTGTAATTTAGCTCACACAGCTCATCAGTGGCTTGTACTGACGGATCGAGATGAAACAGGCTTGCTCAACGCCACAGGAGATTGCTTGAACGATAGTCATTAATGACCACGATGAGAATCAACTCTTCCAAGGGGATTTTCTCAGGGAATTCATAGTTTGTGTCTCTCCACTGACCATAACTCCTGCAGAATTTCTACACAGGAGATCAACGTCAGATCTTTCCTGGGCAGCATAAAGAATGTCTTCACCACACCTGTGGCTTCGAGATGAAGTCAAGCCTATGGAGCACCGAAGCGCACTTACTCCGACGACAGCTAAAAAATTGGTCGAAGCTGGATTCAAAGTAACTGTGGAACGTTCCTCACCTGAAGTCAGGATCTTTCAAGATTCAGAATTCGAAAGCATTCCCGGTATCGAGATGGTCGACTCGAGAACATGGATGAATGCACCAAAGGACGCATATATCATTGGACTCAAGGAGTTACCGGAAGAGACATTTCCCCTCAAGCATGATCACATCCAATTCGCTCATTGCTTCAAGCAACAAGGCGGCTGGAAGGATGTCCTACGTCGTTTCCCTGCCGGAGGTGGCACACTTCTCGACCTCGAGTTTCTCGAAGACGACAATGGACGACGAGTTGCTGCGTTCGGTTACCACGCTGGATATGCAGGTGCGGCACTCGCAGTTGAGGCATGGGCTTGGCAAATCACACATCCTGGTCAGAACTTCCCTGGCGTCACCCATTATGACAACGAGGACCTGCTGAATAGGCATGTAAAGAAGGTCATGCAAGAGGCATCCGACAAGGTCAATCGAGTGCCCCGAATCCTGACAATCGGTGCGCTGGGTCGGTGTGGCTCTGGAGCGGTGGCGCTCGCTCGAAATATTGGTATACCAGAAGAGAATATCATCAAATGGGATATGGCGGAAACTGCGAAAGGAGGACCATTCAAGGAAATCATAGAAAGCGACATCTTCGTGAACTGCATATATCTGAAGGATGCCATTGCACCATTCATCGACCTCAAGTCGCTCAACGAGGACAACAAGAGGAGATTGAGCGTGGTCTGCGATGTATCTTGCGACACAACGAATCCGAACAATCCAATCCCAATATATTCCGAGTACTCGTACTTCTCGTCGCCTACAGTGCCCGTCAAAGGTCTTACGAGCGATCCTCCGATTTCAGTCATTGCCATCGACCATCTACCCTCCCTCTTGCCACGAGAGGCATCCGAGTCGTTCAGCAATTTGCTTCTACCATCACTGCTCAAATTGAAGAACAGATCATCGGAGAATGTCTGGACACGTGCAGAAGCACTCTTCAATCACTGGGTAGGACGACTTTGAGAGATGTTTTGTAGAGATTAGAGAAAACTAGAGTCTTCGGGTAAATGGACCCTCTAAAAGCACGCTAACATAAGAACGAGGCATTCTCATATTACCACAATGTCACTACTCGACAAACAAGACACAGCTTGGCGCGTCGAGCTCTATCGAGCAGAAGTCAGACAACGAGCCATTCTTCGTGTCGCGCTTGTACAGTTTGACGACATTGGAGTCCTTGAATGCTGCACCCACGAGATTTTCGTCTTTGCTAAGAGAAAAGTGCCAAGGTGCGATGAGCCCGGTATCATGATGCGTGACCTTGCCCAGTTTTCCATCACTATCTAAACGAGTCCAGAGCAGGGTGTCGCTCTTGTGTTTTGGCAGGTATCGTGTGGATGCATACAGGAATCCGCCGTCGTGCGTGATTTGTATTTCTCCAGCACTTGCCGGTTGTGGATACTCGTGATGTTGTTTTCCCTCCATCGAGGCATCGGGCAGGATCGAGACGCTCTGAACTAGTCGAGGACTTTCGCCACTCCAGTCGTGAATCAGGATCTCATTGGACAACTCGCAAATGGTGTAGACGAGTTCTGGGAGTGCGGAATTGAATGAGCAATGTCGTGGACCTTGGGCTGGCTTGAGGTTGAGTGTGCCTGCAGCTTGTAATTTGCCATCACTTGTGAGCGTATATCTGCACTGCGTGTCCCCTCCCAGATCGTTGACGTAGATGTACTTTCCTGCCAGGTCCGGCACGATCTGATGACAATGAGAACTCTCCTGACGCCCTTCAAATGGACCTGCTCCATCATATGAGGCAGTATCTAATTTTACTCCGTCATCGCTGAGTACGTCGACCGAGTGACCGGTGTAATTTGCCCCGAGCACAAATGTTTTGTTGCCAGCCCGAATCAAGGAACAATGACAGGTTCCTTCAGACGACGTCTCCCTGCGCCAGCTCAGACTCCAGTCCTGTCCGTCCTTGTGGAACTTCGCCACCGAACCCGGCTGACCCTCGACTTCAGCGACGGCATAGAGATCGTCGCCCTCCGAAACGAGCCAGCCCGGAGCAGGAGACTCTGTCGAGGATAACTTCTTCAGGCTAGCAGTCTCAATGTCGAGGCTCAATTCGTGAAAGTGTGAGGCACCAGTCCCGACTAGCAGATGCATGTCTGATGAGCGAGTCGAGATCGAACTATGTGTATCAATTTCCAGGAAGAAGGGACACTAGACGTGTTTCCCAGTCTACAGCTATGCATATGTATCTAGTATATGTAGTTGGTGCAACCTCAATGACGACGAGACGGAGATTTGTGGAGCTTGTGGCGCTTGGTGCCGAAATTCATTATCTGCCGCCTCGTTGTGCCACAGATCCAAACAACTAATTGATGCAGATTGTCTTCAGCATCACCATACGTCTACACACATTCTTTCTCGGTCTATTCTGCATTCTTCCTCGGGCCACAAGAGTTCTTGTCCTTAGGTGTCCTATATAACCATCGTGTCAGGGATGAGAGTCGAGAGTCAGTCGAAACATGTACAATGAGCTGCCATTCCAGCTCGGGCAACGACTCTCGGAAGGAGCATTCGCTAGCATATATCTCTGTAGAGAACGAAACTCCAGGAGTGCCGAGGTATATGCCATTAAGGTCATAGACAAGTCAGGCATTATCAAATCTGGTCGTCAAACGCAAAAGCAGATTGATGGAGAAGTACGACTGCACAAACTTTGTGGATCCGAGAAGAAGTCAAACATTATTGACTTTATTGCCTCTGATGAGACTACCCTCGGAGCACTCTGGATTTGTATGGAATTTGCAGAGGGCGGGGACCTGTTTGACAAGATCGAACCGGACGTCGGCATTGAGGAAAACATTTCACGACTCTACTTCAAGCAGTTGCTAGCTGGTCTGCAATTCATACACAGCAAAGGCGTTTCCCACCGAGACATCAAGCCAGAAAACATTCTCCTCGATGCAGATGGTCGTCTGAAGATTGCTGACTTCGGCTTGGCAGCTCTCTACCAATACCAAGGCAAGAGGCGACTTCTCAATACGTGTTGCGGCAGTCCTCCATATGCGGCTCCCGAAATTATCTCGAGCTATGATGGCGAGAATGTTGATGTCTGGAGTGCTGGCGTCGTAGTGAGTCTCCTCACTGCAGACTCACAGAGACTCTGACTAACTGTACCAGCTCTTTGCGTTATGCCTTGGGTCCACGCCGTGGAACGAGCCTACTGGTCAATGCTCCTTGTTTCGGATGTTTGCTCAGTCTCGTGGTTCTCCAACATATGAACCATGGAATCGACTACCATCTGGAGTGTACAGCTTATTGCAGGGTATGCTAAGCATAGACCCAGCTAAGCGACTTTCGATAGCGCAGGTCGGCTCGCACCCGTGGGTCCTAGAGTCAACGCCTGAGCCTGACCCCATTACATTGGCCAATACGCTCATGTCGAAGATGCAGGTAGATCTGTCTCAAGCACCGAAAAGTTCACAGCAGGATCCATCACAGGTGGACTCTCCACACGCGTCCTTGTCCCAGCGAATGGAGTCTCAGACGGTCGATGGAGACTCACCTGATATCGATCGAAATAATGCTTCCCGTGGATCAAACAACTTTCTCGATGAGGATCCGGCTCTATCTCAATTCACAGGCTCCACGCAGATACTGGAGTCGCTCACTCAACGAGCGCGTCGCTTTGCCGATGTCACTGGCTCGGAACGACTCACTCGCTTCTACTCCGTTTTGACGATGCCTGACATGTCGGGGCATCTGCTGCCAGTGGTGGAAAATATACTCGTTGGCACCGTGGGCGAGACTGACGACTTGCTGCGGATCCGGACGACAGATACCACGGGATGTCAATTGATTGGGTACATTCAGCTGTACAGCATGCCCAACGGCATGACTGCGGTGGAATTTATCAAGCGCAAGGGTGACCCGCAACAGTGGCGACGTCTTTTCAAGTCGATCGCATACCAAGTCCGCGAAACGATATATACTGGTTAGATGAATGGATGAGATGGATATCAAAAAGTAAGGAAACTTGGCATGTCATCACGGTCAAAAGATCCTCCTTTAGAAATGTACAATAGATTCGGATTTGGGGGCTAGTGTCTAAATACGCTATGCGGTACATATATATCCACACAGTCCAGTCATTAAAAAAATGGCGGAGAATAAGGGCAAAAAAAGGTGAAAAAGTTCTTATCATGAAAAAGAGTCGCACGACGTGTGGCACATAATCAGATTGTGCTGCAAATGCCTTCGCTTGTAAAGAGTATTGGATTGTTGTTGCTGATCGTGGTCGTGAATGGTGAGTATTGGTTGAAGCGAAGAAGGAGTCTGTATATGACGAGGATGGCGGTGAATAAGAATTGGTCTTTTGAAGATGAACTCCAAGATTGAAGAAGGAAAGAAGAAGGAGGGCAGAGTCGGTGTCATGAAGGCCAATACGGAAGACCGATGGAGAAGGTCTCATCGGTCGCACCGGCCGCGGTGAGAACGGCTTGAAACCCATGTTGCATGTCCGGCGCCCACGTATACGGCTGCTGCTGTTGCTGATGGAATTGCGGGTGCTGTGAAGCGGCTGCGATGGAGTGGTGTCGGCCCATGATGGCATCGTTCGGGGTATGTGGTTCCGACACTGAGCGAGACTTGATGGACCGTTCGCGACCAGCGCCGCCTCCAGATTCGCTCGAGTGTGCCGTCGAGGCCTCGCTGCGACCTTGATTATTGTTGTTGTGCTGCATGAGGTGGTGGTGATGGAGCTGCTGAGATTGCTGTTGTTGATGGTGGTGTAGATGTAGAAACTGTTCTGTCTTCTTCTGTTTCTTGGAGTACCGCAGGCCGCAGGCATTACAGAGCGTCTTGGGACCCTGTGGTCCTTTACGCCATTCCGGCGAGTCGGTGGTTTGACAATCGGAGCAAATGTGCCGTTCTGACTCGACTTTGGTCTTTTTGTTCTTTTTGCGCAACTGCGCTTCGTCGCTGTTCAAGTGGTCGTCGGGCCGACTATCGACTCGGGCGATTGCCGGTCTCGAGGAAGGAATGCCGCCGGCACCACTCTTCGGCGAGGATAACTGGCTATTGGCTGGCTTCAACAGTTCCTTGAACACGCGATTCGACAAGTCAAGAACCGGTGCACCACTCTCGCGAGCTTTGATGCCAGTTGGCGTGTGCAGGTGGGTGACTTGCGGCGAAGCGAAAGGTACGGTCGCCGCGCCAGCAGCAGCACTCGCTCGGGGAAATCCGTAATCGGATTGCACGCTGACTTGATGCGACGTAACCTTTGGTGTATGCATAGCTGACTTCGGCTTGCCTTTCGTCGAAGCATTTGATTTTGCGCCTGGTGTATCTCCACCTCGATTATGAGGGCCAATCTTTGCTGTCACTTGTGTATTGGCACTTTCAGGCACTGGCGACTCAACGATGATCGGCTCCGTTTCACCCAGGGCCCTCAATTCGGCCTTTAATCGCTCATTGTCGAGTTTGAGCTCGAGAAAACTGTCCAGGGCAGTCATCGGTGGTGTAGGGTACGCTCGGGCACTCAGGATACAGCACTTGCAAGCGGGCACAGCACGCCCTTCTAGGTCCGTCGTGTAATCCGTCTCGCTATAGACGGCATGTCCGTTCGTCTCGAGAATCACAAACTCACCTGCTCGACGTCTGAAACGGTGATAGTGAAAAAGAGCGTTATTGGTCATGATGGCATCGTTGAACGCAGTCACGAACGCACGAACATCGTCGTTGTGGATAAACTCCATGATGTTGTGCCCTACAACGTCCTCGAGCGTATACTCGAAGAGAGATTGCACCGCAGAAGAAGCATAGAGAATCTGACCGACAGGATCCAGGACATATGTGAGGTCGGTCAATTCGTCAATCGGATCGAAATCATTCCGGTCGGAGGTAGAAGAGTTACGGCTAGAGACGGGGGACTTGCTCAAGCTCAGGGACGAACTATTAGATCGCGATGTGTCTTTCATGGCGGTTTGTTCGCCTGAAACACTGCTTTTACCATGACCATGCAACGATTGATGCGTAAGGAATTGTGACTGATAGCGCTCCGTGAGGATCTGATCATTGGGAGACTGGATGGCCGTGCTGCCATCCAACTGATCGAACCGAGTGTCCATGAATTGAATCCTTCAAGCTATTGACAGCATTTGGCGAGTGCTCCGTGCTCGAATTGTGGCAATCGACGCTACAAAAGTGAATTATTCGAAGGGTCGAGTTGTTGTTCCGTGCTACGGATGGAGAAAGTCGGTCGGATGCGTCCCCGCAAGCGTGAGCACGCAATCTTGTCGACGAGGATTCAGAAGTATGTCTCCGCCTTGTGGAGGATTGACCGATTGAATATGAACGAGTCAATCTAATCTCCGCAGAGCAGCACGACGAGGGAATGACCTTGCTCAGTGCGCCGGCAGATTGAAGTATATGCAGAGGTGAAGAAAGAGTAAAACTCCCGGTCCGGCTCGACTTACGTGAGTCGCTTCTGGCTCGTGGGAATTCCCCGGGTAAGGGCGGTCAGGAAGCAAGAAGGCAATGAAGCACAATACTTGAGCGAGCGATTCAGGCAGCACTTATCGTTGGACCGGGAGGTCCGGAGGGGGAAAACCTTACAGAAATGGTGGAAGTCAAAACTCCGCCGGCGAGGGATTTGCCAGAAGATGGATTGGAAAGGCGGACATCCATGGATTGGAAAGCACGAATCCTCCATCTGCACGCAGCTCTGAACAGCTGGTGGCTGCCGCGTCTCCCCGCCTCGTGGCTCAATTGTGGCTTCCTTCGTGGAGTGCGCCACTCGTCGCTTTTCCCTTCATTAATTAATCATTAAACTGCTCTTGTCTCGCTATCTATCGGCAGCTGCTCCCTCGATACGACTCTATATATCTATTATAAATTTAAACAGATAGGATATCTCGCCTATGGCTAGCTTAATGCATATGGCACATCTTTGTCAGGAGTGCACCAGTCCAGTCTGATGGTACGATTTGACACGTTGACACTAGTACTATAAGTCCTTCGTATGCTGCCCTGTATCGAGATCGCTGATTGTCCCTGTGTCTTGACAAGTTGTACATGATGATTGCCGAGCAGAGCACATTTAGACTATTCAAAATATGGTCTGTACTTATGCAAGTGGCAGACGCACCAGCGCTATCCTTGGCAACAAATTCGTTTGGTTCGCACATCCTTGGAATTCGTAGGGTTGTGCCACACAATCCACCGGATCCACGAAAGACGCCCCAGGTCACGCCATATTATTGAGCGCAACTTAGCGACTGCAGCTGTCACTTCTCAGGCGTTGCGAACAGACATACTCACCATAGCAGAAACCTGTCCCCTCCTCATCCGCGGGTGTTGAGAAATTCCCAACTCATGCAAGGAGGCGGAGATTCCTTCTACCGACGGTCTGGTCACGGTAATGACAACTTTTTGCAGTAATGTCAGGCAAACGCTAGCGCTCCATCGTGTGGGACGGCACAATTGCAACTGTGTAGTGGAGCAGGTTGAGTCGTTCTCGGAAGCTCGGCAAGTAATGTTCCCAAGATGCATCTCATGCGTCCACTGAGCCAGCTGGCAAGACTACCACAGGGCAGCCAATCGTGTGTCGCACGCACGCGAACGGACAAATTGCTTAGTGCTTGTCAGTCATCAAAAAATACGAGACTCGGGTGTTTCAGCTGATGTCTGTGTGTTCTTGTCCGCTAGACCTGCATACATCTGCTTATGTTTACTACAATTGAGCTTCTCTATCTCCTCAACCAATGGCAAATGTATGTGCCTACCAGCACCTGTGCTTGACCTCGTATCTCATCCTACAATCGCAGACATTCGAAGTGCAATGTGCACGACCGAAGATGCTTGGACTGGTGGTTATGCATGCTATGTATGCATCATCATCATTTTTGAAAAGCAGTTCGAGAAGCTACAAATTGCTGCATGACGATTGAGCATCTATATATATAATCAATCGCAGACCTGCCATCATCGAAAGACGAACAACGCAGATCTTATTGTCGATGCGTCCTGACCGGGGACCGATGATTGGGTCTTCGCGCACTTTTGCCGAGGCAAGAGGGGTCTGCCATACCTTCTTTAGTATTGCGCAATATGACAACCTGAATCCAGGCTCTCCACCGCACATCCTTTGGCGAGTGAGTGTGTAGCATTTTAGCCGCTCGGAAGCTTGAGAATAACGTTCGCGTGTGGTGACAGCTACACGTGACGATGATGTGATTCATGGCTATATAAGCTACCTACCCACTGCAGGTCTACCTCGCTTCGCGTGTCTAGATCTAGAACTGCCGGTGCTGTACACGAGTGTTGCCAGGAGGCTGATTCTCCTGTAGATCATGACTGTCTTCGCTCTATCTATAGCTAGGTAGTTAGCTAGGCAGGCAGGACGCCAATCGAGAAGAAAGACATATGCAAGAAGATGCTCGTGGAATCACGGTATCGTTATGTATGTTGAGCCACATAGTCCGTTCCTCGAGATCACTTCGTCCCACTTCAAACAGTTCCTTGCTTTGATCGAGGTCAACGACACCTGATACAGTAAAAGTTGGCTTGAAAACACTTGCAACCAACGCGTATATGTGCTTGCCATTGATCATGACTCAAATGCACACTCGGATACGTGTACACATCTTGTGTACCGCAGCCACATCAAAATTGGGAAGTTTGGAAGCGGCCTCCCTTACTGCTTGTGGCAATCGTGTTCGCGATCAGTCGATCAGTAATCAACTCAACGCAGATTGACTGAATCATCCTGCGAACCACTGCAGTACTGACAAGCCATGAACCCTTCTTGCGAGACCTGAAGTGATAGTGACCTTAACTCGAATCATGAAAGTAATTATAGAGTTATAGTGCTGAACACTATGAGCAAATGTGTGGGCACAGTGGAGCGAGGCGCATCTAATTCATCAATGATTGATCACATCCCAGAGCACAAATTGACCGTGTGACACTTGCTCAAGCACCAGCATCTGTCTAGAGTCGATATCCGGTCGGCACCGGTGAATCAGGCCTTGTGTACGTACCACGACAATGTCGTCTATAGACAAAATGGCCATAAAGGGCATCCGGTCCTTTGACAGTACGAACACACAAATTGCCACGATAGCCACTCTGACGCCGCTAGACCATCAGAATGAAACGATTCAATTCTTCTCGCCTCTGACTCTGATTGTTGGTCACAATGGTAGTGGTAAAACCACGGTCATTGAATGTCTTCGTTATGCTACCACGGGAATGATGCCACCAAACGCAAGGGGCGGCGCTTTCATCCATGATCCCGACGTAAGTCAAGACTTACCACTTTCAGCGATACAGCTGAGCGATTCAGATCTGTGGTGAAAAGGAAGTCCTAGCCCAAGTCAAACTTTCCTTCAACAATACCAACGGCGAAAGGATGATTTGTACCCGGTCATTACAACTTACTGTCAAGGTCAATAGCAGGTCGCAGAAAACGCTTGATGGGACCCTTACAATCATGCGCAATGGTGAACGATCTACGATCTCTACACGTTGTGCTGACCTGGACCTGCAAATGCCTATCAGCTTAGGCGTGTCAAGAGCCATACTGGAATCAGTCATCTTTTGCCACCAGGAGGATAGTACTTGGCCTCTTTCAGAGCCAACAGTTCTGAAAAAGAGGTTCGATGACATCTTTGAGGCAGTGAAGTACACCAAAGCACTCGACCAGATCAAGTCTGTTCGGAAGGAACAGATGATCGTGGTCAGGGTGAATAACGCAGAATTGGAGGGCCTGAGACGGAACAAGGAGCGTGCAAATGAGGCGCAAGCTGATAGAGAGAGGCTTTTGGAAAGCATCACGTCCTTCCGAACGCGTATCAGGTCACTGGACAATCAGATGGCCGAGGCCTTGGAGGAACAAAATGATCTCTTCAGATCTGGGCAAGAGTTTGAGCGCATTATAGCAGAACTTGACAAGTACCGTCATGAACGACGAATTCTCAAAGAAACTCACAATGATCTCTCTCGCAATATCGTACAATACGAGGAATCTAGCGAGGCGCTCATTGAAATGCAGTCGAACTTTACAGAAACAATGGCCAAGCAGACTCAAATGATTTTGGATCTGAAGGAAAAGGACGCACAAACAAAGGCCAAGCTTACTGACCTCAGAACCCAAGTCAACAATGGCATGTCGCGCGTAGGACAACTTCAAAGTGAGGCTGAGCAATACGAGAAGCTGCTAGTGAAAAGAGACGAGCTCGTAAAGACAATCTCCCGAGCAAACAACATTCGTGGTTTCGATATGAGTCTGGATGAAGAACAGATACAAGAGTTCAGAAGTAAGCTTGAGCAGGTTGTCAAGTCCGCTACACAGCGACTAGAAGCTCTCAAGGCAGAGGGAACTCTGCAAGAGACGGAAATGAATAATGAACTACAGTCCTATATGACGAAGCACGCTGAATACGATGGTCAAAAAAATGCATCCCGAGCTACGATCAAGACAAATGAGTTGAAGTTGATTGAGTTGCAAGGAGATCTTGAGAGGAATGTCATTGGAGACACCGAAGTATCTGCTCTCGATCAAGAATTAGTGGACATTGAGACGAAGATTCTGCGGCTCCGTACAGAGGCTGATAAGGATGATTGGGAAGGAAAATTGAAGGAGAATATGAAAGCTGTCCGCAGTAACGAGGATCAGATAGAGGATGTGAGTCGCGAATTGAACTTGGGCAATCGACAAGCAGATACCCGTGCCAAACTGGGTCTCCTTAAGATCGAGCAAAAGCGACGAGATGACAGCATAGAGTCCCTGATTTCAGCCAGTAAGAACAACTTTTTGACGATTACTCGGAAGGAGCCGGAGATTGCGACGTTTGACCAGGATGTTCGACGTTTCATGATGACGAATGAGGATGAGCTAGAAGATGCATTGAGGTCTTGTGAGATCACAAAGAAGGAAGTGTCGCAGATTGAAGCACAAATTAACATTTATCGAGAACAGCTCAAGGGCAAGCGAAAGGAGGAGAATTCTCTACGGGAAAAACTTGCAGCTGTCTTTGATAATCCGGACACGGCAGACACGGACATTCAGAATATCGAGAAAGAGCTGGAACAGGCACAGGCCAACTTTTATCAAGCACAGTATGCCATCAAGTTTTATGAACGAGCTGTAACTTTCGCGCAGTCCAATGAATGTTGCCAGCTCTGCAACCAAAAGTTTTATGAGGACTTCTCCCTGGACGATTTCACAAGTCTGATAAGCCAGAAGAAAGCTGCGGTACCAAAGCATATTTCCAAGGCACAAGAAGTGATCGAAAATTGTACTGAAGATCTGAATCAAGCTCGATCCACGCTCCCTATGAGGAATACCTTGATCACAATTCGTGCCGAAGTGGCAGATATCGACCGAAATCTAAAGACATCACAAGATTCTCTCAAAAGAGCTGTAGATGCTTGTGATTACGCGGTGCACCATGTGCAGGAGCTCAAATCGCGGGCAAAGATCATAAACAATCTGGATCGTGTTTCGATCGATCTGTCAAGAATGCGAAGGGAGTTTGCCGATGCTGCGAAACAAGTTGCGAATCTAGAGGCAGATCTGCAATCTTCCGGATCGAAGCGATCGATAGATGAGATGCAGGCTGATTTGCGGTCCTTGCAGGACGAAAACAAACGCTTAAGGAGAGAATCGTCCATGATGACTGACGAGAGAGATAAAAGACGTGCATCATTGCAGACATTAGATGGCAAACGACGAGATATACAGCTTCAGCAGTCTGATCTGCAAGGTCGATTGAGAGAAAGAGAGAACATCAATTCGCGTTTGGAGGAGTGTCAAGAACTGATACGAAAATGTACGGCAGATATACGCTCGGCTGAGGATAAGGATGACAAGGATCGTCCGACCATAGATCGCCTTCGGGAAGAATTTGATAAGCTCAAGAGCGCAAACAACCTGGCCGAGACGCAGGCTCAGAAAGAGCTCTCCAGATTGGTGGCCGCCCAGAACAGTTTCCTAGGTACAGATGCCGACATAGATGCCTATATTCGCGGCGATGGACCGAATGCTCTGAAGAGTGCGCGAGGCGACCTGGAAAGTATGCAAGGCAATATCCTAGCAGCGGAAACACAACTTGCCTCCATCGCTCGAGATACTGATACAATGCAAACCAAGAATACCGATCTGCAAAACACGGAAAGAAACATCAACGACAACTTGCGACTACGCAAAATTGGCGATGATATTGACCGTATCAGTCGAGAGATCTTGCAACTGGAGCAGAGGAATGCCGAAAGGGACAGAGACCAGTATGTGATTGACTCGAAACGTCTGAAGGATCACTACTCTAAACTCATCATTGAAAGAGCAGGACTCGTGGGAGAAATCACTCAGTTGGACGAACAGCTGAGGAGCTGTCAGAAGAAACTGGACACGGAATTCAAGGACGCCGATGAGATACATCGCAAGATGCTCATCAAGGTGCGCACGATGGAGAAGGCGAACGAGGATTTGGAGAAATATGGCAAGGCACTAGACAGTGCCATCATGAAGTATCATTCTCTCAAGATGGAAGAAATCAACAAGATTATCGATGAGCTCTGGAAGGCTACGTATTGTGGTACGGATGTCGACACCATCCTCATCAGATCGGAGGGTGAACACGCAGCGGCGAACAGGACCTATAATTACCGCGTATGCATGGTCAAGGGCGACGCGGAACTCGACATGCGAGGACGGTGCAGTGCGGGCCAAAAAGTCCTCGCGGCAATCATCATCCGTCTCGCGCTGGCGGAATGCTTTGGCGTGAACTGCGGCATCCTGGCACTGGATGAACCCACGACGAACCTGGACCGCGACAACATCGAGTCCCTGGCAAAGTCGCTCGCCAACATCATCTCCGTGCGACGGTCGCAAAAGAATTTCCAGTTGATTGTGATTACGCACGACGAGGAATTTCTCCGCATGATGGGATGCTCGGACTATTGCGACTATTACTACCGAATATCCAGGAACGAGCATCAAAAGTCTGAAATCATCAGGCAGCGGGTGAGTACTGTTTTGTGAGGCTTTTCATGTGTGGGCGAATGAAAGAAAGGACGACGGCGCAGCGACTGGCACTTGCATTTTGTACTAGGAGTAGTTTATTACTGGTATATAAGAATGCATCGTCGACAGACATGGTTGACATGATTTAAAGGATTCAGTGATGCTGTGCAGCAGCACGTTTCCCTGGTGGTGGCTAGTGCTTCCATTTGTACTCTGGCAAAGGATAATCCTCCCTCTTGGCGAATGCGCCGGCGAGATACTTTTGTCCAAACTCGAGCATGCCGGATCGAATGACGAGGGCAAAGATGAGGTTCCGCAGCCATAAGCCCCACGCGGTCTGCGGCGCCATGACGGTGGGCACGAAGGGCGGCACTTTTGAGAGTGCGTCAATGATGGGCCGCATACGGGCCTCGTAACCCTCGAGACCCGCCCTGACACTCCTGCTGCTAGTGGTAGAGGAGGAGGACGACAACGACGGCGATTGAGTGGCGAGTTCGCCGGCGAGGAGGTATGCGCCCGTCATGGCGAGGGTAGTGCCGGAGCCCGCGGACCCGGGCGCGTACCCTGCGTCTCCCACCATGACGAATCGTCCGCGAAATAAGCGCGGCACCGAGACGCGGCTGATTTCGCTCGCATAGAAATCGACCGCTGGGGGATACTTGGCGGCCATGGCGGAATATGATGGTGATGAGCCCGTCTCGAGGAGAGGGTCGATTAGTGTATTGGCGATCCATCCGGAATCCCGGAATCGCGCGGCCACGAACGACTTGAGTGCCGCGTCGCCATTGCGTGATGCTTCTCGAAACGCCAGGATATTGTCGTGTACATCGCCCTTCATGGTGGTTGTGGGTGCGAAGGACATGAGCGTCACCCTTGTGACACCGGCAGGGTCCGATCCCATGGCCATGAACTTGCCCTCGACGGCACTGTGCGCGAGTCCTTCGTTCGGCTTGATTGATGTCATGCTCGTGATGTGTGGGAGATGTTCTTTCGGCAGTGAGTAGTACGCCGCCCAACAATTCGTGGGATACATATGGTCCCTCACGCCGCCGCCGAGGCCCAGTGCTCGAGTGCGCGAAGTCGCTCCATCACATGCCACCACGAGATCGTACTCTGTCGTGGGCGTGTCGTTTGCAAATTCAACCTTGATCGGACCGTCCTCGCCCTCGTCCTGTGATGAGTCTTGATGCAAGGACGAAATTTGTTCATTGAAGATGTACTGCACATTCTCGTCGTCCTTGGTCAAATCGTACAGGATGCGACTCAAGTCGCCGCGGAAGATTTCATACTCAGATACCAGCGATTGTTGATCGGGGTCGCCCGTCGCGGCAATCGTGCCGACGCGTGATCCGTTCGCATGCACGAAACTGATGCTTGACACGGTAGTTGTCTTGTCGCGTACGGCATGCTCCATCCCCGGAATCTTTTTCATGACGGTGACGCCCGTCGTGCGGATGTCGATTGCCTGGCCTGCAGTTCGCAGCTGAGAGAAGCGCTCGATGACCGTGACACGCGCTCCTGCCTTGGCCAGCCAGTACGCAGTCATCGGGCCGGCGACGGACGCGCCCACGACTAGTACCCTGAGCTGCGACATATCGATGAGTTGCTTGGAGACGAACGAACGCACGAACGATGAAATGATAAAGGATAGCGAGCGAGCCTACATGCTTTACATGCTGTGCAGCAGTCTGAGCATATAAGGTCGTCGCCTAGGCTGACCTGTACATATGTGTTGACGTATTTGTGTCACTTTCCTCATATGCGTTGCGCCTTGGAGATTGTGGAGTCGGTCGGCGAGTTGTCGGCGCCGATGTCGCGACGCCGACTTGCCGTAGAGATACCCATGTTCCTCGTCTAATTCCGAACCTTTCCTACAGTAATCCTGGCTGGACAACTTACAGCAGGATCTCGGCGATGCTTTGACCGGTGAATTGCTCAAGGAGTGTCCAGAGCTAGAAGCATTTTGCTCAACTTCGTGATGTCATGCTTGCGCATATAAGTGTAGGAGGCTAGCTCGAGCCGATCTTGACAGTGGCATCGAGCAACACTTGACTAGTTCAGTCCTTCCATACTGTTTGTTGCCATCGTGGACGACGAGCTGAAGAGATTGCATATTGAAACTTGCATCCAGGTAGGAAAATATCCAAATGCAACTTTCAAGGTTCGTCATTCAATTGCCGTCGCGTAATCGTGGAGCCGGTCCTCAGTTCCCTGCTTCGCTTTTCCCTTGCGACAATCCTTCCTTCAAGAGATGAGTGACTGGATCATTACTCAGGCGAGTGATCTTGTCGTCGACATGTAGCAGGACGACTGCAATGTCCGATCGCAACTCGTTGAGCGATCGCATTCGGAAGAGTTTGGTTGCAGAAATCAAGGCGACCAATTCGCCTCCTGTCGTCTTTCGCGAACAGAACCGTCCCAAGTTCATCTTGCCCACCTCGCCTTCGAGATCAAACAACAAGCATGACAGTGGTGCTAAAACTAGGGCGAACACGACGACAGCGACTTCCAGAGAGCCATTTCCGAAAAGGCCAAGATTCATCATCACACCGCACAGGGAATCAACGACTCCCGGACAACGCGATGTTTCACCTCATCGGCCAACGTTTATCCTGCCACAAAAGAGACTCATGGAGACCGAGATCGCCCATGCAGAGGAGGAATCGGCAGAGACTACTCATAATCCTTTCAATGTCTCGGACGAGCTCGAAGAACCAGCAATCCCAGCACCGACTGCACGCATCCACATGTCGAAGCGAATCATGACATCGACTCCTGCTTCCGGAAGGCTAGCGAGCGCCGGAGCGACACCAAACAATCGACCGACCTCGGAAATCCTGTCCTCGCTCAATTTTGGCCGGAGTGCATCGCCTGCCGTGCAGACGAGTGCCGACTGGAGTCCGCACAAAAGACGGGGCAAGGCGGCTCTCGAGAGGGACAAGTTTGCGCCCGGTGGGCTGGCGGAGACGGTGGCCCTGTGGATCTACGAGAGCCAGAGACCTTGATTACGGCGATGTCGACGTCTCAATGTCGTGAGCCGGCACTTGCAAGCCGTCCATTGCCGCTTGACTGAAGGGCAAATCGAGCCGGGAATTGCATGGTGGAGAAAAAGTTGGAGCCGCTCGCAAGGTTTCATGCGCTGCTGGCATCCTTCGTCCCTTTCCGTCCTACCTTCCCTTCCCTTTCTTGAGTACTATCGCTGTGCTGCTACGGCGCTATCCTCCATTGGAACAAGTCCAGCTATCAATAGGGCGCGATTAGATCCCAGGCAAATCGTTCTACAAACATGTCGCAGTACATCTCGTCGCTCACACCGCTGCGCTCGGCCATCTTCATGTCGGGCATCGGCACGTCAGTCTTCTTCATTGGCAACCTGACGCACTCCTTCTTTGGCGTGGTGCCCATCGTCCTTTCCAAGACGCAGGAAGTCTCCCCGCCACTAGACAATAAACAGAAAGCCGACCTGTGGCTCTACTTTTACGAGCGCGCGAAATTGGTCTTTGTGGCCGCGGCAGCGACCTCGACCGTGTCGTTGGCCACGACGGCGTACCTACACCCGGACCAGGCCTCGCGCACCGTCGCGCTCGTGGCCGCAGTGGCGAGCGGCGCCATCGTGCCGTGGACCCTGACGCAGATGCTGCCCATCAACGATCAACTCACCGCCGTGTCGCGCGACGGCGACAAGACGAAGGAGGCGTACGTCGGACCGTTGGTGGATAAGTGGAGGAAGGCGCACAATGTCCGATTATTCTTTGGTGGCATCGCCTACATCTCCGCCCTCGCCCTCGCGACCACCGCTTAGTCTATCTATTTCAGTATATATTTACACCTATCTGTTATTCTATGCAATGCTTTTGCCATTCAACAAGTTTAAGTGAGTATAAAATTGCTGGTGACGACGACGACGACGAATGAATGACAAACTCCAAGCACGCGAGTTGCGCATGTCATGCTGGCAATACCGCGACGACAGCGACCCAGTCGATGGACGAAGTACTCTTCACCTCCCAAAAATCCATTCACCACGCCATATCAAACGACGACGTCGCACGGACCAGATTATTACTACGCGACCGACCGGGTCGTGTCGACGAGGTGGATGGCGCGGGTTATGTTCCGTTACTATACGCGCACTCGAAACCCATGATTGAGCTTCTAGTCGATTATGGCATGGCTGATCCATTGGCCAGTACACCACAGGGACGGAGGACGTTATTGCATAAGTTTGCCGCGAGGGGAGACGTGCGGCTCGTGCAGTGTCTGCTTGATGCCGTCGCCATCGCGTCCTCGTCCTCGTCCTCGTCTTGTTGTTCAGTTGCGGCACTCTTGGGCAGACGCGACAAAGAAGGTAAACTCGCCGTCGATCTCGCGCGCGACAATGGGCATCTGCATGTCGTGGAATTACTCTCGCGACAATGCTAAGCTCTTCTCTCGAAATTCATGGATGACAGAATAACGACAGTGATGGAATGACGACGACAAAAATGGTTCATTACATATATATGCGTTACATGTCTCATTATACTTCTCGTTGTGCTCATTTGTGCATATACTCTCGTCATTTCTCCACGAGAAAAGTAATCTCCCAGTAGGGAAGGTCTGTGCTTTTCAATCCTTCACACACCCATCACGGATCGTGTAATATCTACTTCTTTGGTCCTCCGAGCGGTTGTCCAATGTCCTTCCCCCTCAACTTGACGCCTAGTGCCCGCTCGATCTTGCCCAAGACTTGCTGCGAGGGAATGGCTCGCGCTTGCTCGTAATCGTTAACGACACTGGGTTTCTCATTGCTACGCCTTGGTCAGTCTCATACTTGTAAAGTCTTCAGTGGTAGAATCGTACATTTTTTGCGCCAGATCGGCCTGCTTCATGCCTTTATCCGTACGTGCCTTTGCCATGACTTTGCCGACATCGGCATCGAGCTTCTTTGGTGCGGCCACATCGTTCTCGCGATCAATCTTGGCCAGTCGTTGTCCTTCCGTGTCCTTGTGTGCAGCATTGCTGCCGGCCGCAAACTTCTTCTCCGTCCCTACGATACCGCCACTACGTGCTGCAGCATTGATCTCTGCTTGAGTGCGAGCCACTATGAAACATCAGACTTTGTCCTTGTCGAGATTACAAATTGACTGACCTCCCGTCCTGCCAGACTGTGATTTTCCAATTTTGACGACATCGTCCCAACCAGTGTTTGATGGTTGAAAAGCCATTTTCTTTTGCTTAACTGTCAAAATTGCAGCTTGCTGCACAGATGAGTCAATAAAGTTGAGCTGTCGTCTGGCCACAAGTTGGCTGCCAGAATGATGAAATCGCAGATCCAACATATTTGTGAGAGCTCCTCCAGGTCGTGGGGCCACAGAAGCAGATCGAAGAAATTCGTTGCTTCGATTCATGCTGGCAACCTTCTCTTCGCATGTACAATACATGATACATATGATACTATCTACAAGTGTCGTTTGTCCTGGACGATTTGTTCATGAAGCGTCAGCATTACCTTCCGCTTCTTCTAATTCTGCCATCTTCATCTCCAATTCTGATTCGAATTTCCTCAACGTCGTGATCAGTCTTTGTTTCATGATTGGATTGATGGCGCGATCGATATCAGACTTCTTGTTTGTGATGACATGTTGCAGATTCGTGATACTCTCGCGTAGAGCCTTTTGGCCAGTCTTCTTTGCTGCTTGGTCCTTGTTGACATCTTCGTCCTCATCAGATCCGACATCACTACCATCTTCCGAGACGTCCGGAGATGCCAATGGACTTGGGGCTGCCGAGGGAGTCTGAGGACCGGACAAGAGTGCGGGTGTGATCGGTGGTGCCAGTGACGGAGTGAGCGGTGATGGTAATGGAGAATTGAGTTGTGCCTCCAGATCGGCTGCCAGGTCTTCATAATCCGAACCTTCCTCCATTTCCTCGTCCTCCTCCTCGCCCGACTCCATAGCCGTTCTCGGATCTGGTGTTCCGCTCTGCTCCCGCACAAGCTCTTCTTTATCCATGATGGTATATGTCGTCTGCTCAGAGTTGGCATCGAGTGAAAAGAGTCTATCCACTTCCTTTTCGACCGATTCGATTGTCTTTGCCGAAGCTCGCTTGCGAAACCGTCGAGTCCTGACGTTGCGAAGAGGAGGCGTCAGGCCATGAGGATAGATGAAATCCCTAGGCTGTGTAGGTATCGCAAGGACAGTGTCCTCGTGAGATATCCTGTCACCTACAAGAAGCATTTGGCAGACGTCTGCAACCTTGTAGACATTTTTCTTGTCGAATGACTTGTGTACTTCTGTGATTGTGGGCAGATCAACCAACCTAGCTGCAAACAGCTTGTTTTGTATGGTGACAACAGCATTGCGAGCGTCCTTGAATTTGATCGATAGTCCGTCCATAGAGCCTTTGGCATCGATCAGACCCCGAACAAATTCAGCCTCATTCTCAGATTTGAATCGAAGGATAATGTGGTTTTCAAGCAGAGGGTCATCCTCCTTGTCGGATGCTTCCGAGTCATACCCATAACCACCAACAAATGATTTGCGAAGCACGATCTTACCAGTTCCGGGTTGTTTAACTTTCAGCTTTGGCTGCTTCGGTTGTTTGATTTTGAATTTTGGCTGTGCTTTTGGTGTAGCTGGTCCTGCTTTACCTGAAGTCTCACTCGTTGGTAATTCTCCACCATTGATTGCACTAGGAGGTTTGATCTTGATCTTGAACATCCTGCTCGAAAGAGGTCGCTAAGATAATGGGGGTAGGAGGTATAACGAATTCATACCATGCGACAACCACAGAAAGTCAGCGACCGCCTCGCACTTCGCTGTATGGTATCCACATGCATTTCAATGGTTCGACAATTAATAGAAGACTGAATGAAAATGTCGAATGTCGTGCGCGCTTCGCAACCACCGGCACTTCGTTCGTTTGTGGAGTACTTGCCCCGTGCAAATGACATCCATGGATGGATTTTTGAGCACTCAAGCTCTGCCGCATGGCCGGTACAAGCTTCAAATCATGGATCTTCGCTCCGAGTGAGGTGAGCATAAATCAACCTCGTGAATACACGGATAGTGGTAGCAGCTGTCCTCAGGTTACGAGCATGTATGACACAAGGCCATGAATCGGCATCGCAGCTCACGCTTCTACGAATCTAGCTCATCTTCTGACGGGTCCGACGAGAATGAAGAATTACCATTATCAAAGTCAGAGGTCAAAAAGACGACAGCTTTCTATCTCCTGCAATGTCGAGCTGCCATGCATGGCAAGACCGTCGATTGGGTCAAATTGTTGAATTCGTTGTCCATGCTCGCACAAAAAATCACAAAAACATCTACCCTTGCACGAGAGGATCTCTGCATCGCTAGTCTACGTCTATGTCAAGAGGTTGAGCTGCTTGTACAAAGTGATATCTTTCCGCAAGACCGACACGAGCGTCGACGTATTCTGAGCGCTTCACAAGCCAAGGCGAGTATCGCATTGTTGAAAAAGTACCAAGACTATCTTCAAACAGTACGAGAGAATTGTAGTATAGATATGCCAGACGAACTTCTGCACGAGTCTGCAAAGTCAACCTTGGACGATCTAGAGCGTCATTTGATCACGAATCCGTTCTCACCAATACCGATTGAGTTACTGAATACCTTCAACCTTGTAAGCAAATAACCAAGTTCCAGATAGGCCCGCTAATTTCGCCAGGGTAAGCACGTCGTGGCTGGTGGTTGAGGATTCTGACATGCTAGTCTGTATTTGTAAGTCTTCTTGATCACTTCATCGTGCAGTGCTCATTGACCAGCTGTACAAGCTCTGATGGATCTCTATGGCGCATCCGAGAGACATATTGTACTTCGAAACTTGTCGACTGGCAAGATCAAGCGTTTGACAGCAAGAACCCTACAGGACAATTACGAGGCCAAGTTCGAGCACAACCCACCACAGAATGGTTGTCAATCACTGACCGACCAATGTCTGACAGCGATCGTGCGTCAACTGTTTCGTGCTCGAAGCGCAGGACACTTGTTTCGGCCAGAAGTCGATTGCAGCGGACTACCAGAACATCTACGGCAGGCCATCATCAAGTGTGCTTTCCTGCTTGCATGAACCACGATCGCTGTCGTGCGCCATGGTACAACACGATAGGATGAATGCTGCATTGCTCGACGCAGTGAGGTCGCGCGCTGGTCGATGAAGGACGGTAGCAAGTTATTCTTCGGCTTCGGTCAGTAGTACGCTTTGTCCCCGGCATAGACAGGGTTTCGGGTGCTAGTGGAGGCCTCTAATTGTGGCTCGCTGAACTGAATGACCTTGGCAAAATCACGGCCTGATGGCAGCTTGGACTGTACTTCGTCTCCACTTGCTATAGCCTGGAATGTTACTTGTCGATTTTCCTTATTCAACTCTCGCAGCAGATCTGTAGTCCCATCAATCTTGTGCAGCCTATCAGCTTGTTCAGCACAACCAAGGGCAAAGCCAATGTGGCCAAGTTTAGCTTGTTCGCGACCAAGATACTGGTAGGCTAGAGCTAAAGCGCTTCTTTGCTTTTTCGTCAGATCGTGGCGAAAGTCTGTCGGGATGGCTTTGAGCAAGGGATGCGAACTCATGATGCCTATAGCCTTAGAATAGTGGTCAGCTGCACCGACAGCTATTCTGCATATGACTGAGAGTGAAGCCTTGCCTTTCAAGTGATTGATCGCACTCACCTGCGCATCGCCCATGCTCATACTTGCCAGAAAAGCACTAAACTCCGGAAATGCCTCTGGACAGGAACGACTGACCGAGGTCCTCTCGAGTAAAGGCGAAATGGAAGTGTTGATGTACTGAAAGATACCTGCTGCTCGACTCTGCAGTTCCGTGGCTTTTGCACTCTCGATTGCCGGGGAGAGCGCTTGATTAGAGAGTCCATAGGCATATGTCAGTAGCACGAAATTCACCTCCATGGCAATTCCAGTAAACTCAAGTCTTGCAAATGCTTTGCCAGGAACTTTGTTGTCACAAAAGGTTGCCCGCCAGCTGGTGACGATCGGTTTGACCAATGTGAATCTTGGCCCGTCCGACGCGCCATTTGTGATGTCCTCCTCCTGCTCCGACGGAGATTGACCTAGACCATGGAATATGCTAAATAGGGATGGTAGGTACTCTTCAATGGTCCTGACCACGCTCAAGGTATCCTTGTGATCGCTGCGCTTCAGACGTTTGAGTACGTCTCGAAGTTGAGCTCGATGACTGCTTGCCGTTTCAAGTACGTCATGGTCCGACTGTTGTGCTCGAGTACACGAAGCGAAAAAGAATGCTCCCGTGGTGGGCAAGGTGTATTCATAGCTTGCCATGCGTCTTGCTTGTGTACGGTGTCCTTCGCTCCTCGGCTTGGATACTTTTACTTATAGATCTTAGTGCAGCTAGAGCGCGAAAAGTCGGTCATATATGAATGGACAAGAATCTTATGCGACGATCCTTGTTTCTGTGGAACGCTAGTGCGACCGCTGCAAGTACAAATTGGCCTGTGGACGACTTAGGTCAATTTTGCCACTTCCGATATCTGACAATCAAGACAGGAGTTATGCACTCCAATGCAATCAGTGATAGGATTCAACATCTAATCAACTGCTATGATGCAATGTTCTTGGGACAGCAAGCAAGTGCTATCAACGTTGCTCTCGGCAATACAAGCCACAATTATAAACATTCTGGAATCCCCAGTTCTGTTGCGTGATGAAGCATCTCGAATTCGACAAATTCTATACCAGTCCACTAATTGAACCATGACCGGAATATTGTCCTGGAGCTCGACACGCCTTGTCGTGTCGGCCAGATCCAATAGAGAACAAACCCAATGCTACAAAAGTAGATTTAAGCTAAAAAGAAGCACCATTAGCTAGAAGGCTGTGGAGAGACTAGCGAGGATCATCGTTTTTGGATGAGTCAAAGCGGGACAGTCATGTCGACAAAAGACTAGGCGGCGTGTTGACATGACGACTGCCAGTCGCTCGCGACTGGCGTGTCAACGCATTTATCGTGAACTGGGTTGGAATCCTCGCTGTGGACAATAAGTAATGTCGCCTCAATTTTTCAGGTCTTGGGGCATGTTGGAGTGGAAGCATCTCATCGCTTTTTGCTCTTCTTGTTACTCTTGAGATGGTCTGGCAACCAAGTTTCTTTAGCAGCTGCAACTACCACTGGTGGTTCTTCTGCCCTTGGTGTTTCTGGTCTCGGAGCACCCATGGGTATTTCCACAATCTCTCGTCGCTGCAAGTTCGCGAGATATTCGGGCGGTAGATCTTCGCGTCTGAAAGCCTTCTTCTGCGTGGTGATTCGTATCTGATTCTTCTTCAGTGTCGGGTCCAAGTCATGCTGAGTCGGCCTCTTCTTTTTGCGATTTGACAGGTAGAGCACTGTCCCAGCGGAGAGGACCACAAGTGCCACAACCCACGAATCGACCATGAAGTTTGATCGACCGACGAGATCCAGCAACTTCTTAGGTATTCTATACAAACACGGTTCTCCCGACTACTGCACGACTACCATCCAATACAATGAAACCACGTTAACGTGAACATCATAACCTGCAATATGAAATTGACGGGACGATCAAGATGCACGTGAAGAACCAATCAGCGATCACGGGAAATTATGAAATCCATGGCTGGCGGTGGCTGGACACAAAAGACGTTCTGATTGGACAGAATGCCTGAAGGTTGGATCCCTCCAACTTCCTGCTGCCCGCTTGCAAAGTGGACCCAGACTTTCTCATTACCAAGTTTCGCACTCGGCCCTCTGACTGTGCTTGCACAACGCGTGTTCTCGCATACTTTGCTCTGTCTTCTGCGCACAGTATCTGATTTGCTTACAGGCATCATTGTGATACAGCGCTTTCTGTCCATTCTCAAGCATGGTGTCGCACAAGTTTCATTGGGTCTATCAGGGCAATGATGTCAAGGTCACTGGGGAGTTTGACAATTGGAGTGCTACCACGACCATGGAGAAAACTGCCGATGGGCACTTTACAAAAGTTGTCGAGCTGCCAGCTTTCTCAAAGGTCTACTACAAATTCGTCGTTGATGGACATTGGTGCGTCGATGGTCAGGCCTTGAAAGAGGGTGAAGGTGCACACGAAAATAATTATATCCTGACTGGTGCTCATGAGGATGGTGAAACGACCAAATCTCTAGACCGCACTACCGAGCGACTCCCAGAGCTAGGACCTGGCGCAAGCTATGTGAATGAGCCCGTGACAGCTTCGCCTCCTCAGACGACGGATACGTCAGCCACGTCACGAGATGACTTTACCAGTTCTGTTCAAACAAATGTCGATAGATTGCAAGGTCAAAGTGCAGTCCCGGTGTCGGCGGCTAGACCATCTACCTATGACGACTCGGGTCCATCTCCAAGCGATCCACAAGCCGTCAGGAATGCTCGGGACAATCCGCTCTCTGAGGCATATTCACACGCTATCGATAACCTACCAAGTCGTGAAGAAATCACTCACGAAGTACAGCATGTGGCCGAAGTAGCTGGAGGTTTCTTGGCTGCGGGTCTCGCTGCGGGCGCTGCTGCGTTCGGCCTATCGACTCGTGAAAGTCATACCGAAAGCCATCCTATTACAGGAGCACAGTCGTCCCCAAATCATGCGACACACAATGGCAGTCAGACGGCGGTCACGCCCGCGACAGTTGCCGTCTCATCGTCAAGCGCCGCCCCTGCCTCAGAAGTGACTCATCATGCTCATGCAACCGATGTAGAGTCCGCCGCCAAAGTTGCGAATTCGAACCTCGATTCAAGCATTGTTGACAAGACAAGCGCATCACAGACTGGCTCGCTCGAACAAGCTGCGGTCGCCGCAGCGACGTCTGCCGCCACCAGCGCATATAGCGCCTCAGGACTATCCGGCCTGTCTGGCTCGGGAGTGCACACTTCTGAGATTGCCAAGGACGGTAACTTAGGATTCACGGGCATTGGTACCGCGGTCAACGCGGAAACTGGTGTGGTTGGTTCGTCTAAAATCGTTCAAGGGATCAACGACGCAAAGCCAGCCTCGGACACACATACGGCGAACCTAGATAGTGCTACAGCTAGCACGCTTTTGCAACACCACACGGACGGCGCCAAGGTCGAGCGCATCGGAGAACATACCGTCCTGGCAGAGGTTGGCATCGGGGGTGCGGCAATCGGTACTGCTGTTGTGACAGATGAGACTGTGACCAGCACTCGAGGTCTATCCATACCAGCTCAAGCCGCTGAACACTTGCCGCAGACTCTTGCTACTTCCGGTGCACAATCTACACATCTGCCCGTTGCTGTTGCCGAGGAATCTGGTCTCGCCCCTGCATTGACCCATGACAACGCTCCAGTCGAATTCGTGTCCACAGACAGATCAGTCACCACTGGAAGAGTTGAACCTGCTGTTGGTGTTTCTACAAGCTCGGCCGAGGCTACAATTACGGAGTCTGCTGTCGGCACCACGAGCGCCGCCACGAGGTCGACTGAGCATGCTGCTCCCACTGTGGCCGTCGATTCGGGTAAATCAATCGGCAATGCGCTAGATGGCACTGCGGAGACGTCAAACGTGTCCACTGGAACCACGAGTAATGCAGCCGTAAGCTCAATACCTGTTCAAACTGGCAAAAGCCACAATGAAACCACCACAACTACCGAAGCAGCTTCTTCAAGACCCGTCACTGCGGCCACCAAGGCTAGCAAGGTCAGCACTACCACTGCCACAAGCACAAAACCATCAGAGGTCGTTTCAGTGCCTGCCACTCAATCAAGCACAAAGCCATCAGAAGTCGCCTCGGCGCCTGCAACACCGTCCAAAGCGGCTGCCCAGGCAGCGAGCAAGAGCAGTGCACAGCGCCAGAATGCGAGGAGTGCATTCAACTCCGAGAGCACCACTGCTCCATCAGAAGACGGTGCTCGAAAGAAGAAGGGACTGCTTAAGAAGATGAAATCACTCTTTGGAAGCAAGCAAAAGTAATTGATTCTACCACCGCCATGTGACGACTGATCAAGTGTCGAACATGGATCGTGTTTATATTTTGTTTTATTAAGTAGACCTGGACCAGACACGTAATAATCCCGTAGTAGTAGTATTGCTGAATAGATTTCTAGCTTATCACATAATTTGTCTTTACTTGCTTAATTGCAATTCATATCCAAAGACAAGCTGAACTGAAGATGCCTTGTCGCCTAAACTTCGGACTCCGCTATTCATAAAAGATGCGAATTAAGATTTCCTTGGCTGTTCGGCGAATAGACTTCACTCCCTACACACTAGACGTTGACCATCAAACAGAGTCTGGTAACCCATTGTGAATCTCTGGTATTAGTCTTGGAGCTTGGAAATACCGGACGAAAGCTACCACAAATTTCTGCCAACGTCACACAAGTAATCGTGTAAACATCTCGAAGTCTGGCACGGGCAATCTTCATTCAACCAGTCCTACCTTAGTGAGACGGCACGAAGGCCATGAGCATTACCAAAGTCGAGATACTCGGTAAAGAGTCAATTCATGTTGGCTACAATCTGATACCGCACATTGTGGAGACTTGTCTCTCTGAATTACCATCATCCACATATGTAGTCATTACGGACACAAACATTGCTCCTCTTTACCTGGATCGATTCTCAGAGCATATGAAGCAAGGCTTACAAGATCGACAGAGGTTCTCGAAACTGCCAAACCAATCAAGATTTCTGGCCAAAGTGATCAGTCCTGGCGAGACAAGCAAGAGTCGCGAAACCAAGGCGGACCTAGAGGATTGGATGCTCAGCCATCGTTGTACACGAGACACGATAATTATCGCCTTAGGTTTGTGATGGGACATATGTATGGATCATGTACTTACTAGGCAGGTGGAGGTGTGATTGGCGACATGATTGGGTTCGTAGCTGCAACATTCATGCGTGGAGTCAAGTTCGTGCAAGTGCCGACTACTTTGCTCGCAATGGTAGACTCTGCCATTGGAGGCAAGACGGCGGTAGACACTTATCTTGGCAAGAATCTGATCGGCGCATTCCACCAGCCCGAATTTATCTTCGAGGATTTGTCCTTTCTCAACACTCTGCCGAATCGCGAGTTCATCAATGGTATGGCAGAGGTCATCAAAACAGCAGCCATCTGGCGAGAGGACAAATTTACACTCCTGGAACAATCTGCATCTTTCATTCTGGGAATTCTATCCAGGCCGATTTCCTCCCACAGATTTGACGAGATTCGGGATCTTTTACAAGACGTTGTCATTTCGTCCATACTGGTCAAGGCGGAAGTGGTTTCAGCAGACGAGAAGGAAGGTGGTCTACGAAATCTGCTCAATTTTGGTCATTCCATCGGCCACGCTTATGAGGCTATCCTCACTCCAGAAATCCTTCATGGGGAAGCCGTATCGATTGGTATGGTCAAAGAAGCCGAGCTATCGCGATACTTGGGACATCTAGCTCCGGAAGCAGTTGGGCGTCTCTCCAAATGCCTTTCTGCTTGGGGTTTACCGACTTCTGTGCACGATAAATTCATCACAAACAAGACTGGTGGCCGCCCAACGAAGCTTGACAACTTATTAGACATCATGGCTGTGGACAAGAAGAATGCCGGAAAGATGAAGAAGATCGTACTTCTGAAGAAGATCGGACAGTGTATGGAGATGCGCGCTACGAACGTACCGGATGAGCACATTCGACTCGTCCTTGCACCTCACGTGTTCGTTCACGAGTATGAATCAATGCAGTCTTCATCAGTAAATGGAAATGCAGCTCACTCACAGTCCAATGGAATACAGAAACGAGTTGTCTGCAAACCTCCAGGATCGAAGTCAATCTCAAACCGAGCTATGATCTTAGCGGCACTTAGTGGTGGAGTCACCAAGCTGACCAATCTCCTGAGCTCTGATGATACACAATACATGCAAACCGCTCTGGAAATGCTAGGTGCTGCTACCTTTTCCTGGAATGAGGATGGCTCCTTGGAGGTCCGCGGCACAGGTCAATTGAGCCATCCCGGACAGGGGCGGGAAATCTTCCTTGGCAACGCAGGCACCGCTGCCAGATTCTTGACCAGTGTTGTCACATTGGTGGGTGGTAGCGACCCGATCACTGTGACCGGCAACGAACGTATGAAAGTTCGTCCCATTGGTCCTCTTGTGGAAGCGTTACAAGCGAATGGTACTACAATCAAGTATTTGGCCAAGGATGGTTGCTTGCCGCTTTCTGTACAGCCTGGGTTCCGAGGCGGAAAGATCGAGCTTTCTGCTAAAGTCTCGTCACAATACGTTTCATCCTTGCTTATGGTTGCGCCCTTTGCACAAGAACCTGTTCATCTTTTCCTGACTGGAGACAAAGTCATCAGTGAACTATACATAGATATGACCGCAGCGATGATGGCAACATTTGGTATCTCGGTCGAGAAGATCTCTTCCAGCGAATATAAAATTCCTCTGGGCAGATATCAAGCTCCCAAGGAGTACGAAATCGAAAGTGATGCCAGTTCGTCCACGTATCCTCTGGCTCTCGCAGCGCTTCTTGGGATCGAGGTGCACGTACCAAATATTGGTTCGAGCAGTTTGCAGGGAGATGCACGTTTCGCTAAGGATGTTCTGGAGCCTATGGGGTGCATCGTCAAACAGACTCCGACTTCCACGACCGTGCAAGGACCATCCAAGGGCGAATTACGAGCCATCAAGACTGTTGACATGGAGCCGATGACAGATGCGTTCCTGACAGCTACTGTTCTCGCAGCTGTCACCAGTTCGGATATGTCAATAACTGGTATCGCCAATCAGAGAGTGAAGGAGTGTAATCGAATCGTGGCCATGATGACAGGACTGAGAAGGTTTGGTGTGACGAACACTTCAGAACTTCCAGATGGTTTGACCATCCACGGTGTAGGGTATGACGGCCTCAAAGCTTCAGTAGCTCAACATGTGCACGATGGTGTGGACACTTACGATGACCACCGTGTTGCAATGTCCTTTTCTCTACTTGGCGCCGTCACTCCTGGTAAATCACTCATTCTCGATAAAGCTTGCACCAGTAAGACGTGGCCAGACTGGTGGGATGTGCTCTCTCGTGACTTTGGTGTCATCTTGACTGGTCAGGACGAGCTGCCAGAAAAGCCGAGGGCTTCTATCAATGGTGAGTCCTCAATTCTTGTCGTAGGGATGCGAGGAGCTGGCAAGACCACTATGGGCCGGCTGGCAGCGAAGATTCTCGGTCGACCGTTTATTGACCTTGATGATATGCTTGAGGAAGACTACGGCCGGAGGATACCACTGATTACCGAAACAGACGGGTGGCCAGCATTCAGAGAGATGGAATTGGCGACACTGAAAAAGTTCATACAAACGAAAAGCCTAGGTTGGGTAGCAGCGTGTGGTGGAGGTGTAGTCGAGACACCAGCAGCGGTAAAAATGCTCGAAGACTATTCCGCATCTGGCGGGATCGTTCTACAAATTCATCGAGATGTCGACAAAATTGTCGAATTCCTGGGTGAGGACAAGACAAGGCCAGCTTGGAACAAGGCACAGGGCAGTAGCAGAAGCGAGATTCTAGGGGTCTGGAAGCGACGACAACCTGCCTTCGAGAGAGTTTCCAATTTTCAGTATTATTCCACGGACACTACCTCACAAGTCATGATGCCACGTCAGGCTAATGCTTATGCTCGTTTCCTGAAACACATACAAGGACGAGAGGACAACCATACACGTTTGACGAAGAAGAGCCGTACCTATTTCTTGAGCTTGACGCAACCAGATGTTCGGGAGGCCCTGCAATACTTGGACACCGTAGCAGCTGGCTGCGATGCTGTCGAACTCCGTGTGGACCTGCTTCGTGAGAACAATGAAGACTACCCAACAGTTGCCTATGTCTCAGAACAGATAGCAACGTTGCGAGATCACTCTGATCTGCCAATAATCTTCACCATTCGTTCTCGAGATCAGGGGGGACGATTCCCAAATAACCGAGAGGAAAAGGCTTTGGAATTGATGCTTGTTGCATGCAAATGGGGAGTGGAATATATTGATTTCGAAATCACATGGTCTGATTTGACGTTGAGGGAGGTCAGAAGGTGCGCCGTGTCTTCAAAGATCATTGCTTCTTTCCACGACATATCTGGAAATCTGAGCTTCAATTCTGCAACCTGGCGCACTCGCTACGACCGAGCCAGACAGATAGGAGACGTAGTAGAGCTCATCGGACGTGCGAACCATCTTGAGGACAACTTTGCATTGGAGCACTTCCGTACCGAGCTGTCTAGGGAAGACCATCCGCCAACTATCATGATCAATATGGGTGCCGAGGGCAAGCTATCTAGGATTCTCAATACGTTCTTGACGCCAATCACGCATGACTTCTTCCCTGTCAAAGCTGCTCCGGGACAACTTTCGCTCCACGAAGTCAACACAGGATTGGCGCTCATTGGAGAGCTGAAGCCCAAGCAGTACTTCATCTTTGGCACACCCATCTCGCATTCCAGATCGCCCGCATTACACAACACAGGTTTCGCATCGTTCGGATTGCCACACGTATATTCTCGCATGGAATCAATCTCCATTCAAGACTATGCCACCATCTTACAGTCTGATGACTTTGGAGGAGCATCAGTCACGATCCCGCACAAGCAAGCAATCATGCCATTTCTCAGTGAGATTTCAGAAGAGGCCACGGAAATTGGTGCCGTCAACACTGTGATTCCCCTGCCTGGTGGAGGACTACGCGGTGACAATTCCGACTGGATCGGCATCATGAAATCACTGACAAACTTCTCAAACATTGCCGCCGACGGTGCTTCGGGAGTCGTCTTGGGCGCCGGCGGAACTGCCCGAGCAGCCATCTACGCGCTCAAGAGACTCAACGTGGGCAAGATTTACCTCGCAAACCGATCGAGGAAGAACCTGGACGCCATCATCAAGGCCTTCCCCTTCGTGGTACCGATAGCGAGTGTCGAAGAAGCCGCCGTCATCGACCGACCCTGCGTCGCGGTCTCCACCGTGCCCGGTGACGGACCGCTGGACCCTACCATCGCCGCAATCGCAGCAGCAGTTTTCGCACGGGGCATCAGCGCCCCGACGCTCCTGGAAATGGCTTATAAACCCAAATTCACGCCGATGATGCAATTGGCCACCGAAGCACGATGGAAGACGATCGAAGGCCTCGAGCCCCTCGTCGAGCAAGGACTCCGACAGTTCTCCCTCTGGACTGGCTTTGACATGTCCGTCGTCCAGGCCCGTCAGGCCGTGCTCGGCGAACAAGTCACTGCCATCCCAACTATCAGTGGGCGACCATACTACAAGAAAGCCGTGGACGGTGTGTGGCAAGTGGTCGAGGAACCCTAGAGTACTCCAGACAGAAAAAAGTGGATGTTCATGTTTTAGCATTGCATAGCATATTCATTGTAAAACAACAAAATCTAGTGGGTTTGTCAGGACTTATAGAGCTTTCACAATGGGGCCATGTATGCTGTGAAATTGACGTACAAAGACTGTTGTACTGGATTCAGATCCCATGGAGAAACAGTTCGCGCACGGACAGGTGCAAACAATCAGCATCGACGCAGTTAAAAAAATCACAGAATTCAAGGGACATCGACTTTGTGCCACAGTGATCATTCTACTGTTAATGATATGAAAAATGCAGTCATAAATGCATTCCGTCTCAATCCCTTCTTCGGGATAAGATTTGGTAAGTCATGATATTGGTAAGTTGTGCATGCGCAAAACAGACCACTTTTATGCTGCTGCCTCGACAGGAGCGGGCGCGGGGTCATTCTTTTCTGGTGAGTCCACGGCAACCTTGACTGCGAGTTCTCGTTCACCAGCCTTGTGTCCGTCCATAGCGAGGGCAGCAGTCTGTGCTTCGTGATCAGCAAAGGTGACAAAGCCAAATCCTCGGCTGAGCCTTTGCTCGCCCTTCTCAGCCAACTTCTTGATCATAAATCGAGGGATTGGTCTGAGCGCAACGTGTGCCGAGATTGGGTTGTACTTGGAGAACAATTCTTTGAGCTCGGCATCAGTAGTCTTGTGGTTGAGACCAGCGACAAAAAGAGTCGTAGTTGAGGGGACGCCATCAGCTGGTGGTCCCTTCTCTCGCGGTGCTCGAGGTGAACGTGTCTTGGTTGTTTGATTACCATTGACCTCATCAGACGATTCAATTGGCTTGTCGTCACTGGAAGGTGCAGAGCTCTTTGGTTTCCTGTTGCGTTTCTTCTTTTCAGTGCCAGTTGTAGCAACTCCATTGACGTCTTCTGTAGCTGTAGCAGAATCTTGAGAAGTCTCGTGCGCCTGTCAGATTAGTATTGGTGTTGTGCAGGATACATAATAAGTCTTACAGCTGCAGACTTTGCAGCATTCTTCCTTCTCGGCGATTTCTGTGACTGAGGACGGGCAATTGCAACATTCAGTTCGTGATCGTCCAGAGATTTGCCATTAAGTGTCTCAACAGCCTTTTGTGCTTCAGCATCGCTGGAATATTCGATGAATGCTATACCGGAAGCTTGAGTGCTTTTGGTTCGATTCTTCCTCTTTGAGGACAATGTAACGTCAATACTTAGTCGTGTTAGTAGTGGTAGTGCAGGCGTGACATATGTGCGTACACTTCACCTGCTTGTGAGAACAAGGACTTCAGTGAATCTGTCTTGTGAGCAAATGCTATGAACAAGGAGCTTGGCGGGACATACCTTCGGTCGTTTCAGAGCTGAGATTGCCGATAAAGATGCGATGCTTGTCGTCAGTAGCAGACTCGCCAGCAGACTGGCCTACAACAGCATCCTTGACCGCGGACGCGGCATTGAGCGTGACATCCTTGATTTGTTGTGCAAGAGAATTGGTGTCAATGGAGACTGACATGTTGCGAGAAAAGATGGATCGAGACTCAAGTAATTTAGCAGGAGTCGTGATATAATAGCTCGAGTGTCGTGAAAGACGAGCTTCAAGACTCCTCTTGTCTGGAGACATTTCCTACTTTGGTCTCAACGATGATCACCTTTCGTCGCTGTCGCTTTCCACATTTTGACTAGGCGATGCACGTGAAATACGAGGCGTACGAAAGAGGATCACAAAACTTGTGAAACCTAGAGTAGCATTGTTGGTCTGCTCTTGCTTATGATCAGTGTCACAAACTCTTCCGCTGAGTCTTTGCTTTCTTAGGACGTATAGTCTGTAGCGTTGAAGGTCTAAATTAGCTTGCTACTTGATATGAGAGTGCTCTTACTACGATATTTCTGCACAGATAGGCCGAGTTGACCTACTGATCAATGATTCCCTGGCGGCGCAGCTTCATTCAGCAGACTAGAGGCCTTGGATTGCTACGTAGCTGCAAGAACTATGTCAGTAATCAAACGGCAGCGAGCTCGACGCCGGAGAAGACTAGGAACCTGGGAATCATAGCTCACATCGATGCTGTAAGATGACTTAGGTGTCTTGAACGTAATAATGATTGATCAGATCAGGGCAAGACCACTACGACGGAAAGGATGCTCTTCTACAGTGGATTTATACCTCGTATAGGAGGTATAGCAGAACGTTGACCTCCACGGACAAGGTACTAATCACTGCAGATGTTGATGATGGCAATACAGTCATGGACTACTTGCCTGCCGAGAGAGAGCGCGGCATCACTATACAGTCGGCAGCGATCACGTTTCCGTGGCAAGATCACAATCTGAATCTCATAGACACCCCCGGTCATGCGGATTTCACTTTCGAGGTCGAGAGAGCACTCAGAGTATTGGATGGTGCTGTCACCATTCTGGATGCGGTCGCCGGTGTTGAGGCCCAGACGGAGAAAGTTTGGAGGCAAGCCAATTCCAGGCAGATTCCGCGAATGGTGTTCGTCAATAAAATGGACCGCGTTGGAGCCGGTTTTGGTAGAACTGTCAGAGAAGTGGCGAACAAGCTACAATGCCGCCCAATCATACTACAACTCCCTATATTCCAAGCCGGGCTTGATGGAGGAGATTTCATTGGTCTAGTAGACTTGCTGCGGAAACAGTGTCTGATCTGGCCTGCAGGCTCAGATGGAAAATCGGTAGAGGTCACCAATCTCCATGAATATGACAATCCGGCCTTGATTGCGGAAGCAGGTCGTGCTCGAGAAGCCATGATCGAAACACTATCCGAGCTTGACGAAAGCATCGTAGATGCCTACCTCGAGTGCGAGTCCTCGGATGCGATCCCAATCGAAAAGCTTCGGAACGCTATACGAGGATTATGTCTAAACAGTACCTTGGTACCTGTCTTTGTCGGTGCAGCCTTTCGAAATATTGGCGTGCAACCGCTGCTAGACGGCATCATAGACTACCTGCCAAGCCCGACTGAGCGCCCTGGCGCTCAAGTCGTCGAAAATGGAGTATCCAGCACACTGAATCCTGAGTATGGCATGTGCGCCTTAGCCTTTAAAGTAATTGTCGATCAGCAACGTGGCCCGATGGTCTTTGTCAGGGTATATTCGGGCACAATCACAAAAGGTTCCGTGCTATATAATAACACGGCACAAGTCAAGGAGAGAGCCATGAAGGTGCTACAAATGTATGCTGATGAGGCACGAGAGATCGATTCCATTGGTGCTGGCAACATTGCAGTCATTCTCGGTTTAAAGCACACAAAGACCGGCGACACCCTCACCTTGGCCAAAAACCACAAGAGGGCCAATATCGCACTACAACCAATCGAAGTGCCTCCACCAGTCTTTATCGCCACGCTAGAGACGAATTCGGCGTCCGAAAGCAAATCGTTGGAACTGGCACTGGACAATCTGCTGCGCGAGGACCCGAGTCTTCGGGTGACGTACGAGGAAGAGACTGGTCAGACACTGCTCAGCGGCATGGGAGAACTACACCTCGAGATTGCGGGCAATAGACTCATCAATGACTTCAAGGCCAAGGCCGAGCTTGGGAAATTACGCATCGGATACCGTGAAACTATTGAGCGTCCAATCGTCTGCGAGGACACCTTTGAGCGCATGATTGGCAACTCGAAGACTGCCGCTCATGTAAAGGTCGATCTCGCACCACTCGCAAAGAGCTCGTCAGAGATGTCCCAGAATGGTTCCAACCAGCTCGTGAGTGTGGATGGCAACGTCTTTGAGATCAAATTGCCAGAGACACCATCGCCAGATTTCACTGCCGCGGACGCCAGCTTTGCCCTTCGAAACGGCGCAGCGGCGGCACTATCACGCGGCCTGATCATGGGATACCCACTGCACTCTGTCCGCATCACCCTCTCCGTAGCCTCCTACCACGAAAACGCAGCCGAAAGCACGACTCTCGGCGCACTCTCCGGCGCCGCACAGAGTCTCACCCGCCGCGCACTCCAACAACTCGGCCCAAACGCCATGGCCATGCTCGAGCCCATCATGGCCGTCACCGTCAGCACGCCGGGCACCACGCTCGGTACCGTGATGCACGATTTGACTGGCACACGAGGCGGACACATCATCGCCCTCGACGACGACGAGTCTGATGCCGGCGATGATGACGATGCGCCAGAGCAGAAATCGAACTTTGAGCTCTATGCACCGCCGGACGCGACGCTCGATGCCGCCGCCACACAGGGTGAGGCATCGACGGCACATTCCGCCGTGCGCACGATACATGCGCGCGTGCCGCTCAAGGAGATGGTCGGGTACTCGCGCGTCCTGCGGACTCTCACCGGCGGACGGGGCAGTTTCACCATGAGTGTCGATGCCTTTGACAAGATGCAACAGCGCAGTCTGCAGCAATTGCAGCAGTCTGGTGGTTTCTAAAGAAACATCTCCAAAGAATTTTGTCTCCGAATACAATTTTCATAACTCCCTATGGTACAGAAATTAGAATTACTAAAGAGAATTAAAAAGAACACAATTCTTCCAGCCGCTCAAATTTAAGTCATCGAGCCATACGCGTCCTAAAAAGGTGCCGTCTCTCTCATGCATGCGCTGTATGACAACGTTGCTCCAGACTCGTACTGTAGCACCATGATCGATCAATGTTTGGCAGCAAAAAGCCTGCTCATCAATCATCGCAGGCTCGGTAACGCAACATCAATAATCGCTTATACTCGACCGGGTCCTTGGTCCAAAGGTCTGCCGCCTGTGCATTGAGCGGCGACGCATTATTTGGCTCACCGAGCAGCGACTGCAGGGAAAGCAGGATCGTCTGCACATTATACACCGCCGACCACTTTTCCTTCAGGATATCCAGACAAATGTTGCCGCTCATGTCGACGTCTAAGATTGACCCATCAGCACCCTGTTCCACGTGACTCATTGCATGAGGAGACTTACTTGGGTGCCACATGGGCGAGGTAAAGACTATAGTAGGCGCGGAGAAGGGATAATTCGCCGGCTGCATAAGTGTCAGTTCTTGCAAAGACAACTTTATACATATACTTTGGGTGACGTACAAAGTCAATCTTGAGCTTAAACTTGAGTCCGGCGTAGTGCGTGCCCTCCGGTCCGACGATCGTGCCCAACCAGTGAAAGAGATTGCTGTCGCTTTCCGGAAACGCCGAGATCCCTGGCGTCGAGGACATCATCAACGTCATCAACTCGCTCTGCAGTCTCTTGGTCACGCTGTGCGAGTCCACCGGTGCCGTATTCATCTGCAATTTCCGTGAAGTCATGGCTGGATTGTGGTTCTGACTAGTCGACATGGCAGTATTTCGAGGAAAGAAGTATGCGCAATCAGGCCAATTGAAAGCTTGGTAGAGAACGTATGTGGCAGAGGCAGCTTCTTGAAGGTTTCAATAGGGTGAATCCCTTTTATGAGAATCTGACAAGCTCGTGGACAACTCACTCGCTCGCCGGAAGAGCGTTGTTTGTCACTCTCTATTGACCGTTGTGTCATTGCAATGCGCGCGTCGTTGCTACACAAAACAAGCGCCCTGGACCCCGCTGCGGAGCTCCCCAGGCTATCCTTCTTTCAGACGTGCCTTCCATCTCGTGTCGCCGTCAGCTGCAGAGGCAGCAAGGAATTCGAAGGACTCGTTCGTTGATAATTGCAATAAACAACTACGGCACTATTCATTAGTTCGCTAGTGTGCTTCGGATATTTGAGAAGATCAAGACAGTTTTGAGAATCTGCCCTAAATCTTTGGCTTTGGGTCCTGAGTAAACTGCGACTCAGTCACACCGGCACCCATTGCGGCGGTGCTGGAAATACCACCAGTGACCATCTTGAGGAGGTTGTCCATGTACTCGGCACCACTCCATTTCTGATGCGTGAGTACCTCTACTCCAGCTCTCCTCTCCGGTTCTTGAATCATCTCGACGTACGCCTTCATACCCTGCTTCTCGTATCCTGCAGCAAAGGTGTCTATACCCAGAGCGCTGCTGTGGAGACCAGCCAGTGTGATGAACACCCATCGGAAGCCGAGTTTGGCAATGTCCTCGATGAATGTGGCAATCTTGTCGGCTGGCATGTTTGTCGACCAGTTGAATGAGGGTGACAAGTTGTAGGAGAGCCATTGTTTGGGGTAAACCGCCTTGACTCCATCTGCAAACTCCTTTGCCTGGTCGTAGCCGGCGTTCTTGGTCTCCATCCAGAGCATTTCGGCATATGGTGCATATGCGATAGCTCGCTCGACACAGGCCTGAGTACCACCCTGGTATCGGTAGTATCCCTCTCGTGATCGGCAGGCGTCCCAGTCAAAGTAGATTTCGGTGCCAGTGATGCTGGAGGCAATCGCACGAGCTTCCGTGTTTGACTTGCCTTTGCTAGCTGCGAGATACTTCTGAATAGCAGCATCAGCGCCAGTCACGACCGCTTTTTTGATAGTGGCAATGACGGCTTCATCGAAGAGCATGAGCTGTGCCTCCTGGATCCACTTGGTCTCGATCGCCTCGAGTTCGGAAGCTCGTTTTCCAGCCAACTCTGCCTCGTACATCAAGGTCGAGATTGGCTTGAGTCCAGGTGTGGTGACACCAATGATGTTCTTGTGATCCCTGTGGTCAATGTTGGAAGAGATGAAGGTGGCGGCTTCGGCATCGGTCCTGGCAACAAACAGGGTAGAAGCTCCCATCATGTCAGCCATACCTCGAGCGGCAACCAGTCGATTGATGTGTTCCTGTGTGGGCACGAGCACCTTTCCGGCAAGGTGACCACACTTCTTGGTACCCGGTGCTTGGTCTTCAAAGTGCACTCCTGCGGCACCACGCTCAATCATCATCTTGGTGAGTTTCATGACGGCGGTAAGACCTCCGTGACCAGTGTCACCATCAGCGATGATGGGTCGCAGGAAGTCGATGTACTTGAGCTTGCTGCGCTCAGATTCGCTCTTGGTGAGTCGGTCTTCCCGTTGTTTCCTGTCGTGGAACAATTGAGCCATGAAGAGGTGCTCGACCTTGTTCGGGACAGTGTCCATAGGGTAGTCTGCGATATCTGGACCAGGTTCGTTTGAACTTGAAGCCGTGGATGAGCACTGCCATCCGGAAACGTATACCGAGTCTACGTATTTTGCCATCTGTGCGACATGAACGGGGTCAAGTGCACCGAATGTCCTGCTCGTAGTGTTGTTCTAGCTTAATTAGCATTATTTCGGTCGATTGGTGCGCATGCATGCAGAGTCGTTCCAATTGAACGACAATGCTATGAAGTCACTCTGATGGCACCACGACATTGACATACCTTGTCATGTTCGACCAAGAGCTTGAAGAGCTTCTCCGAGAGCTTGTTTGCAAGAGGAATCTGTCGTCCGAGCGGTGATCCTCGCTTGGCGGCGACCTCCTCGGCAGAGTACGGTCGTGTGATGCCCTCATATCTAGGGGAAGCCCACCAGGCCTTCAGGTCGGCGACTTGCTGAGCAAAGTCAGCCTTCTCGGCAGCGATGTCGCAGGTACTGTAAGGCATGGTTGTATGACGAGTGGTAGAATTGGAATCTGCCTTGAAAGACCAAAAGAAGAGGTCTGCCTATATGAAACAGAAGAATATATGAGTCACGATGGACGAGGGAGAGGGGGGGCAAGAGAGGAAGGGAAGGAAGAGAGTGAGACTCAATGGCAGAAGGAGAAAGAGCGAGAGCCAAGGCGATCAGCGAGCATCCGGGGGAGTTGAAGCAGACGGGCTGCAGCGGCAAGCAAGGCATTCCCCGCGCTAACCTCAGAGCAGAAGCGCTGGGTGGAGCCAGACTTGCTGCTTGCTTCCAAATTTTGCTTGCTTTGGCTCGAGCGATTCCAAGGTTGGAATGGCGTCCCGCTCCCGGATTCGCCGAATTGCGGGTCAGCTCGGGATTTTCTTTCTACTTGCCGGTGAAACCTTGGAAGCACCGCATGCGCAGGCGTGCGTGCGTGTTGCAAACCGAGTTGCCGAGGCGATCGGCCCGCTTGACACGGGTCTATGTAGCACGTGATTTATCAGACATGTGCAGTTCATGCTGGTTCATATCGTATCACTCGTTCTGAGCTGATGTCCTGCCGAGACGATACGATGGATCTCCGTGCTTTGATCCTTGTTATTACCCGCAACGTTCGCCTGGCTCTCGGTTACGCACAAAGACTACTGAGGATGGTGATGTTGGACCGCCGATATCATGATGGCTCTCTTTATTGTGACAGCATCATTGTAGCATGTCATGTATTTGCCATTGAATTGATACGTAAGAAGACCTAGCACGGCACAGACTGCTTCAGTGCTTTCCGATTCTCACTCTAGCTCGCAAAGCATGGCCTCGGCGGACGCTCCGACAAGATCGACCCTGGCTCTCAAAGGATCAGCCAAGATCGTCTCTGAGTTCTTCGAATACAGTATCAACACCATTCTCTATCAGCGGGGCATCTATCAACCCGAGGATTTCAAGGTTGTGAAGAAGTATGGGCTCAATATGCTCGTGTCCACTGACGACGATGTCAAACGCTACATCAAACGCATCATGAAACAGTTGCACTCCTGGATGGGTGCCGGCAAGATCAACAAGCTCATTGTATGCATCGTGTCCAAAGAGACCGGGGACACCATGGAACGCTGGCAATTTGACGTTGAGATTATGCATCAAAAGTCTCAGGCGCAGGCTCAAGCTTCGGAATCTACACAGACCGGTGCTGCTGAAACTATTGCGGAGAAGGACGAGAAGGAGATCACGAAGGAGATTCAATCATTAGTACGCCAAATTACCGCCTCGGTCACATTCTTGCCCGAGTTGACCGGTCGCGCGACGTTCAACGTCTTGGTCTACACGGATAACTCTGGCGAGGTGCCCAAAGACTGGGTAGATTCTGATGCCCGGGACGTCAGGAATGCCGAAGCGGTTCAACTTCGATCTTTCAGCACCGGAGCACACAAGGTGGGCTTGCAGGTATCGTACACCATGGATGAACAAGAAGCATGATTGCACATTGGCTATGTGCGCGGTGTTATTCTGTAGATGGTTTTAGGAAGCTGCTTTTGAAGCATTTTCCTATGTAGGTAGCGATGGCAAATGCATTATCTGGCGATACAGACAAGTCACGATCTGTGAGACGCTCCATATAAGGCAGGTCAGTAGTCTTGACAAGCGCATCTGACCATGTAGCAGGATAGTTGTGTTGGCCGACAACCACTGATTTGACAGCAGTGCTGCTGATCACGAAAAGATGATTGTATGCAGTGACGCAGGCATTCGCGTTCTCCACAATCTACAATCCACATTCAACCACAACCACTACGAAACTCTACTATACCATTCATGCCATTCATTGTACTCTGCACTACAGAATATTGCCCAACCTGGAATGAGACCACGGTGGTAGAGTGTATTGACAAATGCCCGATAGTCTCGAGACCTATGTGCTCTTGGCCAAGCAGGCGACAGGCCGTGCACTAGAGAGCTTGATTGCACAGGTGGTCGCCTCACCATCCATCTTTACATTTACAGAGCTCTTGCAGATGCCCAATGTTCAAGCTCTTGCCACGACAGAAGCACACAAGTCGTTGCGGCTGTTACAAATCTTCTCATTTGGGACATATCGACAATACTTGGACGAGCAAAGCTCCTTACCTACGCTGGACGAGCCTGCTAGAAGCAAGCTGAAGATGCTGACTCTCGTTTCTTTGGCAGTGGACTCTCACGTATGTCTTGTCTGCACGTCTTATGGACGAACAATATCTAAAAGTTCTTAGCATATTGCATATGGTCAATTGATGCAGGATCTCGAGATTTCCGCCACACGAGAATTGGAAGACTTGATTATCGAGGCCGTATATGCATCGCTAATCAAGGCGAAGCTCAATTCTTCAACAAAGACAGTATATATCGAATCAACCATTGGTAGAGACATTGATCCTGAGAGCTCGATCGACAATATCCTAGCATCATTGAGACACTGGAGTCAGACCTGTGAATCAGTCCTGCAAGAGATACAGCATTCGGTGCAGGACGTCAAGAACAAGATTGACCTCAAGAATAAAGATGCAGATGCTCATCAGCGTGCGGTTGAGGAAGTCAGAAAACGTCTTCAGGGGACGGACGGCCCTTCGTCGACCAACATCCGCGGAAAGCGCAGTGCCGGTTTTGAGCAGCAGGGAGACGATGTCATGGCGGATGACATACAGGACGAGCAAGAAAAATTACGGCCTGGATCGAGCGGCATGAATATTCCCACGCAAGTGCCTCAAGGCTCGGCCCTGAATAGAAAACGCAAGACGCCCACACCGACACCGAAGAAGGTTGAATCGAGGTGATGTGACGGATTCGATCGCATGGTAAAGAAGAAGAAGAAGAAGAAGAAGAAGAAGAAGAAGAAGAAGAAGAAGAAGAAGAAGAAGAAGAAGAAGAAGAAGAAGAAGAAATGACTATGGTAGATGAGGATAATAAGACAAATGTACATATTGCATCCGACCCAGTTGTGTATGACACTATATACTTCGTCGTCCTAGACTTGTCTCTTTTCATTCTCGTGATGCTTCACTTGCCGGGTGCAAAAGGGTACATGTCTCAGAGGGAAAGCATGGTTTGACGGGAGTAATCGTCGCCCATCATGAGAAACTGCTCGCTAGTAGGCAGGAGCGCGGCGTCGCCGGAGTCGAGGAGACTGAGGAGCAGATTATCCTGCGTCATGTCCTGCATGTCGAGGAAGGACAGATCGCCCGCCGCGAACTGAGCCATGCCGCCATTATTATTGTGACTATTATTATTATTATTCGGGTCGTCATTGTTGTTGTAAAAGGCGTCTGCGTCTGCGTCGGCGTCTGCTGCGCCGGCGGCAGTGAGGGTGGTGTGCGGGTATGTGACGGATTCGTGGACGGGACTCTGGGCGGCACTTTCCATGATGTTGACCACGGCGCCGGGCACGCCTCCTCTGGTGGCGGCAGCGACACTGCCATCGGCGGACGTAGTCATGTTGCGCGACTTGAGGGCCTGGTTGCAGAGGTGTCGCAGGAACTGAATGTCGCGCAGACTGGCCTTGCTCTGCGGACTGGCGGATTTCTCGCTAAATTCCTTGAGCAATTGGAGGGCGACGCGCAGGTCGACTTTACTCGAGCTCGCGGAGAATTTCGTGGAAAAGTTGAGCACCACCCAAAAGATGATGCCGAGACACGTCAGGATGATTTGCTTGCTCGGGTACCACAGCCGTTCCACCAGGTCGCTCGTCCGCTTCACGTTCGAGATGGTGTGGATCAGGTCAGAGGCCAGTCGCAGCGCCGACTCGGCCATCACCGGGTGAGAGCGCGCAATGGCCTCGGGTTCCGACACGAACGGGCGCAGCAGCAGTAACCTGACGTGTGCCCCGCGCAAGTGCAGGAAGAGCTGTTGCTTCGCCAGCCAGGGGGGAATGCTATTGATGTTGGCCTGATCGAAGCGCAGAAAGGCCGGCAGCGCAAATCGCCACTGTTCCAGCTTGCCGTCGAGGTCCATCACCAGTCGCTCGTCCGGCGGCCACGGACACTTGACGCCGTATATTTTCGAGTACATTTCCCCGCAGATGGAGCTGAAGGCCACAAATTGCATTAGGTATGGAATCTTGGATTGTTCGAGCCGGATGGGCACATCGAGCTGTTGTGGGAAATCGTGCATGTCGTCTAGTGGCGTCGGATACTGCACGTCGGAATCGCAGTCTTGAATACCGAAAGGCCGTCCTAGTTGAATGGACGTCCTTCGGTCCACCACATAAAGGCACCACCACGTCCGCCTTCTGAATTCGATTTGATCCGGAGGCAGGTTTCGTTCGCGTGAAGCCAAATGCAGACCCATCTCGTATGCTGCTCGAATGGCAAAGCCGATAAGCTTGTACGCGGCGTCCTCGTTTTCTTCCTGCACGTAGTAGAGGCTAAGCATGACCATGGCCTGGATGGAATGCAAGTCTGCCATGACATCTAGCTTTTGTTCGAAGATGAGAGCCTTTGCCGCCACATACCATCGCTGCGTCTCGTTGAAGAAATCCTGCGTGCAAGTCTGTGGATTTTGATCGGCTGTTTTGGCGCATGCGGCCATACAAGCAAAGAGAAGTCCCATTTCACTTCTCGTGAATGCACGACTGTTTGCCACGGCGGGCTGGTATATGCCATTCTTGTCCCAGAGTGGCTCGTAACGGTTGTAAAATGTTGGAGGGTGTAATAAAGGATACATGCTGATGAGATTGTCAAACATGATGTGCAGGATCGAAAACGCCTCTGATTTGATCGGCAAGACTGATTCTCTCATGGCGGATTCGGCCGAGGGTAGCGGCATTGACACGAGTCGCGTTCGCATCGGTGTCGAAGAAGAGGACTTGTCCAAGGATTTCATGCCGGACGAAGGCACAAAGGAGTCCAACTGATCTCTCATGTTGCTAAAGTTGCCCGCTGACGACGACTGGCCGTAGAATACCGAAGGGATGTCTGAGGATGTTTGTCTAGGCGCTGATTCCACAGACGCCCGCTTGAGAGGGCGATATGTATTGTTGGAATCATGATAGACGCTTTCGCCCAGTTTATTGTGCCCATTGATGGCCAGACTCGGGGTCAATGAGTCGTGAAACATCGTGTTCGGAGCCGGCGACATTGTATATCCATTCCTACCCATCTCCGTCTCTGGGACTGTGCGACGGCCGGCAAAGCTATCGAGTCGCTCTTCGACCGCCTGCAGTCGGGCAAGGATATCGTCGCCGTACTCGTCCACCGATCCGGACGAATGTCCAGCCCGCCGCGCACCACCTCTTGCTTTGCCCTGGAAATACTCGCATCGAACCGCGACCGTCTGACAGTGCATGCAAGGCAAATCGCCATCGCACTTGATTTTTCGTCTCTTGCATTCCGCGCATGCTTTTCTTACGTATTTGTCTCTGCGCTTCCGCTTCCCGCTCTCTGAATCATCCTCCATAAGGACCTATTCTTACAGTTTTTGATTTTCGGAAAATGTGTCCACAGTGGAAGATTGTAATGTCGAAACCCTATCAAGTGAGAAACCTGTAGCCCTTTCGGATCGTGTTGGTGCTTCTCAGTTCAGATGAGTCCTCGGATCCGGTGAAATGGTAGCCTATTTTCGATTTGCGGGGCACTGCAGATGTGGGAAGATTCGAAACTTAGGTGTTGCGGGACAAGTACTGGCAACTCTTAAAGGCACTCACTGTGTATACTCATGGTCGCTACTGGCCGAGGCTTGTGGGTTGCTCAAAGGTTGTCGTCCGCCGCTCGATGCACATTGTCATAGCGTCTAGCGACTAGCGAGAACATATGCAAGGATCTATCACCTGGCACGTACAGCATCCAGCAAGATGATTGCCTTGAATTCTGCTATGTATGCTAGCCAAGGGCATTTGTGATGATAATTGCATTCTGGAAGCGTGTCTGCATCGACGAGGGTCTTTTCCTTAGCGACGCCTGCAACGACTCTTCCCATGGAATGGTCCTTATAGGTATCTAGTCTGAGCATACTCGTAGACACTGATCTTTCATGTATATTCAACCACAGGACCGCACGAGATACGTACAGATTCGCTCAACAGCAACTCAGTGTCATAGTGTAGTGCATGGAAGCGAAATGCTTCAGAGCCACAAATCCTTGGCAAGGTAGACCTTCTGATGAGATATCAAGATATAGTCGCTAGTCTGTCCACACGCATCGTGTACGCAAGCGTGGAATAGCATCGAACCAGCATGTCTCTTGAGCTTATGACGAAATAAGTGTCGTTTGTTTGTTTTCGTAGCCCGATAATTTGCCACGACCGAGACATTTGGGTATGTCAAGTGCTCGCAACCAGTAACATATGCTCAGCTAGTCACGGCCTCTGCGCCCGTCCACGATGGGGTGCGCCATTTACCACCATACAAAGTGCGTATTGTAAGTGACTTCTTATGCCAACGTCGACATGGCTTTCCACTTCGATCAAGATTTCTCAAGTTCTCGTTGATAGCACCTGCATTAGATTTTGGACCAAGACGAGGTCCAGACAAAGTGGCAGCCAGCACCTCGACAGGTTTACCATCATCGCCAATAACTATTTTTGTCTTCCTTGGCTTCGGCCCAGACTTTTTCTTTGACTGTTTGCTCGACTCGATTGTGGTCGGGCCTATCACAGGACTTGATGGTGGTGGAGAACTCTGAATAGAACCGGCAGAAGAGACAACATTGTTTGTCATGAGGTCACGTAGTCTCTGCGCCGGAAGATGCAATTTGAGCACCAATGAGGTCGGAGTCCTTTGACTTGTTACGAGTTGAGATGCAGATTTATCTGGCGTAGCAAGCGACGGAAGTGCAGAGAAAGTTGTCGCCATGGACGGACTAGGCGAAGCCATTTTGTGATGTTTCAGCTACGGTATGCTGAAGTCTCTTATGGTGCGTGTGTATACAAAAGTTGAGGACCTAATCTTGCTCTTCGAACAATAGTTTTGCTGCCGTCTGCTGTCGTCAAGTATCGTCTGAAATAAGAATCGGGTCGCCTGAGGGCAATGATCCACCTTGGCGCAGTCTACATGCTCAGGCGAACGCGTTGCGCAACACAATAAGCGCGAAATGCATCTCACTTCCAAGGTTGTATATTGATATTGAAGAGCTCCGCTGCTGTAGCTGTGCTGTGCTCGAGCTTCCGAAAATTGTTTGAATGAATTCTTGGTGTACTGTAACTTGTTACAATCGTCCTCGCTCCAGCTCATACTCGATCTTAGCTTTCCTTTCACGAAACATCGTCCTGCGTCCTAGCGATTATTGCCCAACCAGGCAAAAGTTGTAGTGCACGAAATCCGAATGCAAATACATGAGAAGATGTTCTCACGTACTGCACATCAAACCATTCTTATATGATAGCTCTGCTACATATACCCGCAACAGCGGGCTTGTGAGTTCCTCGAGATTGCACATATACGGTACGAGCCGCCATGTGTCACAACGGAATCCGAACTTTCATACACAAAATCAGCAGAGCAATCACTTGAATCTTTTAGACGAAGCATTCCATGCCAATGCGACTATTGATGAGAATCGATATACATATGAACAACGGCGAAACAGCTTTTCTAATGCCCTACGAACTCTACAAGCAATCACCCCAAGGAATTTGTCGGCCGGTTCACCGTCAACGACCAGGTCATCCATAAAAGATACCAAGCCCCAGTATATCGACCTTAATCAGTCCACATTGAGGTCGCGACACGCGTTGCGAAGGTTCAGACCTCAATTTTGGGACGACTTGCGTCAGTGGACGAGATCCAAGGTTAAAAGCACACCTGAGGCTGCTCGTCGTTTGAAGGACTTGTTTGATGATCCACACAATGCTCGAGACCTCAACCTCGAGGCCTATACAATAGTAGTCGCTTTCTGTGTGCGTACTAATGACTTCTACTTGTTGCGGCACTTTATGCAACATGCACAGAGAAATCAGGTTGTACCGGACACAATTCTTGCAAACACAATGCTCGGCATCTTCGTCAATATACCCTCGCTTGAAGGCTGGGTAGCTGCACTTCAAGCATTCGCCATGTTGCGGTTGCAAGCAGACACTTCAACATGGAATCAATTACTAGCTCTGTCGGACCAGAACCAGAAGAAGATTGTGCTTGATCGTATGCAAGCTCTTGCGGTGCCAAAGGACGCCGTCACTCTGGGCACTCTGATTCCACTTGCAAGTTCCCAGTTTCGATCGACTCGTGCTTTCCTCGAGAAGCTCAATTTTTCACAATGGGAGCCTCGCCTCGGAGACGTACTTGTGGGACATCTCCTAGATTCGCAGAATTCTGAGACATGCATAGACTTGCTTGGTGACTTGAGCTTTCCTGTGACGATCGATGGTTACAACCAGGTCATTTCGCATCTACGCAAAATACCGTCCTCAAAGACGAATCACCAGAAGCTAGCACGAGCGATGTGTAATTCATTACTACAACGTGGCCTCGAGCCCGATCAGAATACGTTCCTCTACCTATTCAAGTTATCGGATTTCATTCGCACCAAAGAATATGGTGACATGATCTATAACGTTGCGGCACAGCGTGGACTCGTGTCGCGCGAGCTGTCCTTTGCTCGTGCCAGACAGCTTCATCAACGTAGACGAGATGGATGCATGCTGACGCGTCCGCCAATCAGTTGGAGACAGTGGTTGTGAGCCTGCACTGTCATTTGCTGCAGTCGTTCGCGAGGACAATGACTACGAGCTAGCTACTTCTGCTTGCTTGGCAATTCACAGCACCTTCCCTCATTCTGTATGTATGTATATGCTGGAGAAGTGTAGTAGTTGTAAATAATGTAACACATCACCATCATCCGTAAGAGTGGCAAAGACTTTCGTGTTCATTGGAAACGCTGCTTCAGACAAGGGAAAGCTGCGCCATCTGGGATTTTCTCTGTAGCGGGGAAATCGTCGCGCACCAGCCGCTGGTCAAGCCTTTTGCGGGACACAAAATACATCCGCATTCAATTGCCATCATCGTCATCACTATATGCATTGTTGAAGCATATATAAACATAGCTGGCCATGTATGCTACCACTTGAAGTGCAGCTGCACTGCTAACGCTGCTTGCCAATATTAAAACTTTGCGGGTGCACTTACTAATCCGTCTTTCGATTTCTCTTGCTGTTTGTCACACTGAAGCGGCACAAGACTCCACGAGTGCTCCAGACACCAGATAGCGCGATCGCAAGTCGAAGCCAAATTACGGTTCTCATCATTGTATGAGTCTGCAGGAAGGAAGCGTCACTCGAAAGTCCAGTATCAAGTCCAAGTTGAGACACATCAGCCTCAATCGTCATCACAAGGCCGCACACTTTGAAGCAGGAGAGGAAGAGTCGACATTGAGTCCAAGCATCGAGCAGCCGTTGGAACAAGAAGAAGCTGAAACGGTGGCCATGACCAACACTATACTCGAAACGCCGGACAAATTGAATCAGGCCAGAGGCAGGAGCCAGAGCCGTGCTTCTCAATTGGACAAGGAACAACGGCTAGATTCTGCTCTGGCGAGTCAACAAGGCTTGTCCCAACCGCAACTAGCTCAACCAATCCTCAGTACACCAGCAATAGTGAGCGATGGACCTGCATTTGAAGAATCAAGCAAAAGCAATCCTCCTTTTGCCGCCATCATCACCGATCACGACTCTGAACAGCAAGGAGTCGGCGTTGATGAAGCCCCGGCAGGCACGACCGGTGGTTTCCTAAGCTCGATGTACAACGCTGCATCTAATCTCGGCACAGTCTTGGGCGGTGCCAATCAAAGAGGCACCATTCGCGCCAAGCAATTTAAAACCACAGGAGAACATTCTGATGCACTTGATGCGGGTGCAAGTAGTACTACAGCGCATGACGATGCTGCACTGCACAAACCGTCACAGGGACTAGCAGGTACCGGCAACTTGTCCCTCAAGGACATGGGACTGACCGAGCGTGGAGCTGAGATTTCTTCTCCAACTGGCAGTCTCAAGAGACTTCGAGCCTCTTCGCAACCTCAAGCTGCGCCTGTACCCAACGAAGATGAGACAGATGTACCCCAAGGCACACGACCTTTCAGATCTGGCAGTGTTGCAACAACGCATTCGAGACGGCGTCGCGGTTCGACCTCTGTATCTGTCTTTAGCGGCTCAGAAGGCACAGGTCAGAAAATCACAGGATTCGCGGTAGCCTCAAACAAGAGGAATCGCGAATTCCACGCAACTTTTAGAAGCGTGCCTGACGCGGATTACCTACTAGATGGTGAGTCCTAAAAGATCTCTATGTAACATACCAGGGGCGCTAAGTCACTTAGATTACGGTTGCGCTTTGCAAAAGGAGATTCTCGTTCATGGCCGAATGTACGTCTCTGAGAGTCATATCTGCTTCAATTCCAACATCTTCGGCTGGGTAACCAACGTATGACACGATTCGTCTTCTTCGAAGAGCTTGACTGATCTGATAGCTGGTAATTGCGTTCATCGACATTGTTGCGATCGATAAGAAGTCAACAGCTGGAATCTTTCCCAACGCGATTCAGATTTCCACACTTCAAGCAAAGGTATGATACTTTGAAACCTATAACGCAAAGATTGTCTGACAATTGACAGCACGTCTTTGCCTCTTTCATATCTAGAGATACCACCTTTGATCTCATCGTCAACATTTGGCGACTGACCCACCCGCTCATTCAGACCACTGCGACTGGAGTCGAAGTCGCAAACACGGAGGGTGACGATCTGTACGAAAGCGATACCAATAGTTCCATAGGAAGTGAGCCCGACGATTCAGAGAACGGGTCCGGGAGCGAAAGTGAATCTGAGCCTGTCACGCAAGTGCCCCGCCGCACCTCAGTGAATCTCAAGGACTCCCCAAATATCTCACCATCGAGACCTGCTGTAACGGAAGGCATTGTGGGAGCAACGGACTTCCCAGGACCTTCGGAGCATGCGCCGACAGAGGCGCCGTCTCTGAGTGATGGCTCTGCTTTCAGTAAGGGCTTGCTCGATGAGTGCTTCGAAGCTCCACTGGGAAAATTGTTCGACCTCGTCTTTGGCAGCGATACCACTTTCATGCAGGATTTCCTAGTGTCCAATCAAAAGCTTCTTGACGTCGTAGTGGGCCAATTCTCTGACAGAGGTGGCAAAAGCGTTCGTTCATCATCGTATGTGAAACCACTCAGTGGACCCATTGGTCCGAAGCAAACTCGATGTTTGCTCGAGGATACCATTGAGGTCAAAGATTTCGAGAAATGTGTACAGATCGTGCAATCTACCACGAGTCCGGACGTACCCAGTGGAGACGCTTTTGTCATCAAGACTCGATTTTCCTTCATGTGGGGTCCGCGTAACACCACACGGCTTGTGACCAATTGTACAATCGAATGGTCAAAGAATTCGTGGATCAAGGGACCAATCGAGAAGGCGTCGAATAGTGGACAGGTTCAATTCATGGCCGATCTCTCCGAGGCGTTGAAAAGTCATCTTCTCGTAGGATCTGGTGGTGGCAATGACAAGAAAAAGAGACATAGGAGCAAAAAGACCAAAGGCGAAGCGGGAGGTCCCGTGTCATCCGGCCCTACAGCGAGGCCAGCACAGCAGGACACACACGACACACTGTTGGGAGCGCTTCAAGGTGTGGTCAAGAATATCAATGTGAGCGTGCTGGTATTCATCTTCCTATTTGGTATGCTTCTCGCTATGATACGGATGCAGCAATCTATACGAACACTGTCTGAGAATGCCAATCGGTTCTCGAGCGGCAATTCGTTGCTGCATGCTCAGTGGCATCGGGAGGAGACGGATTTGTGGGCATGGTTATCGGCACGAACCATGGAGTCGGCCGGTCTGAGAGGTGGACAAGTGCCTGAAGATGTGAACATGGCATCTCTTCAGATAGAGGAGGCCCTCAAACAGGTCAAAGTGCAGGCGGCCGTGCTAGAACGAGCACAAGAATTGGCTGCCAAGCGCAAGCACAATTTTATGGATGAACAGAAAGGCGGTCAGAAGTGATGCGTCGGGGTACATTGTTGGCGACTGGGGAGAGGAATAGCTCATTGTAGCTATGTTTTTGAGAAGCGATAGCAGTGAGGCGAGTTGCAAGTCGGAGTAGCAATGGCAAATGTGACGACCACCATGCGTGCTTCCATACTGTGTGATAGCTTCTACGATTGTACTTGTATTGATTCGTTGTCAAGACGCAAGCTGTACCACTAGACATACGGTAGTCGTAACTTCCATCTCAATCCCGTGCCTCTCGTGCGGCTCCACAGGTTCATGCTGGCAATCAGGTTTGGGGCACTTCTTCGTTGCGCACAAAGGAATTGGTACAATGCAAGCGCATAGAATCGTGGTAGCACTAGCAAGCAGTCGAGAGCCTGGACTGGATCCGACTGCTTGATATCGTGCATATAACGCTTCATCGAAAGTCTAATTGTTACAGACAGACTATAACAAGCAGTTGGTGGGTGGAGACTATAGCTATTGCTAATCTTGGTTCGGTCTTCCTGTCAATACCTTGCGAGCACCTGGCAACATAGTCATGGCGGAGCAATATTATCTGAAGACGAATATCACAGCGCTTGAGAGGGCAAAGAAGGATCCCATTATACGTTTTGACGCGCAGACGAATCTGCCTGGCTTTCGTACCACGCAATTTAGAGATATACGACGAACGCATCACGAATTTGAAAAGCTTGCAGATCATCTGGTCAACAACAATCCTGAATGCATAGTTCCGGCATTGTACCCAAGCTCGACCTCATATGGCGCAGGAACTGACGAGGACGAGCGAAAGGTCAAGAACAATATGCAGCACTGGCTCAATCTCATTTGCAACAATGTTGTCCTGATACGTGATCCAGAAATTGTCCATTTCATCGAGTCGGATTTTGGTTGGTCACCAGTCAATTCATCGGGCAAGCCAGCTACAGGCATCAAGCGGCGTGCTATCAAGCAGTTGCAGCCACCTCCTGATGAAAGCATCGAACTGGCAGAGGCGCGTCCAGTGGTGAAGCAGTTTCACTTGTTGACAGCAGACTCAGAGGCGAAATTACATAGAGTTGTCAGATCCCGTACAGGACTGGCGCTGGCAGAGCAGGACTTTGGCAAAAAGCTTGGTGCTCTTTCGGAAGGGGAGTCGCATGCCGGTCTGGCAAATGCATTGGCTAGACTAGGAAGAATATTGCAAACAGTGAGCGACGCACATTCGGCCCATGCCACGCACGAGGCAGCGACACTTGGTGATGCTCTCACATACCATTCTAGGGACGCATTCATGGCCAAGGAAACTTTCACAACGCGTCAGTTCCTGATTCGGGAGTTAAATCAAGCACAAAATTCTTCGCGCACGAAACAAGCCAATGCTTCCCGACTGAAATCCTCTTCTAGTATTCAATCGGGCAAAGTGGACGAGGCGCTGAGTCTGCTCGAGGAGGCAAAGGCGACCGAACAACAGTTGAGTTCCAAATTGACTCGAGTGACGTCAAATTTATTGCTAGAAAATCGTGCATGGAAGCTCAGGACTGCCAAGGAATTGAAAGCATCGGTGACCGACTTTGTGCGCAAACAAGTAGAATCGGAAAGACGTATTCTTGCCACACTGGAAAGTGTTAGGCCAGATGTTCGAGCCATAGATGCTTCTGGTGGACTGAGTCGACTTGGGTGAGAAATCCTTGAACAAATTCACAAACAGACAGTGGCTAATCAAAATTCAGAAGGACAAATTTGCAGCGGACCGGCAGTCACTCTGGCCCTTCGCAGACCACGGCAGGCGATGCTTGGTCGGGTCTCAAGCGTGTCACGCCTCCGACCTCCGGGTTGATTGGTTCTGATTTGGGCACTCGAGCTCGGAGTGGGAGCAATCTCTCGGCAGTGGCATCGAAGCCTGTGCCAGAGGATGGCACTGATCGGGTCAATGCTCGGAATGCTGCGAGTATCCTAGCGAATGGATTCTAATCTATGACTAGCAGCTTTTTATCCTAAAGAGCCATGCACAACCGCTTTATCACGATAGTCTCAAAAAACATACCATGAATCCACATCTTGTTCTTCTGATTGCGCGGCTCCACATCCATCTTATCTGTGGAGCCATTCCGTACTTTCTTGTGCCCCGGCCATGCCTTGCTTGATACGTATCACGATGCACTAGATGCAGGACATTCAACCTAGGTATCTACTCATTTGTCATCGCGCAGAGCAGTCTTGTACATTGTCGAGGAGTGAAAACGCGGCACATCTAGCAATGAGGACGAGTCTACCATTTGTGGCATGTATGGTCGCGTATTGTGCGGCATGGAGCTTCACCGGCCACGAGCTGATTGCACGGGTCGCGGAGGACCTGCTGACTGCGTCGGCCAAGGCTCAAGTGAGCGCGATACTGGACGGCCGGCCCTTGGCATCGATCGCGGCGTGGGCAGACACAATCAAGTGGCAGACGCGGTACCGCTTCACGTCGGCATTGCATTACATCAATTTCGAGCACGACGCACCGCCCGGTAATTGTCGTTTCCAGTGGCACGCGCCGGGGGACCAGGAAGTGATTGCCGCCATACACAATTATACCCGCGTGCTGCGGCACGCCGAGGACGGGACCTGGTCGCAGTCCGAAGCGCTGCGTTTTCTCGTACATTACCTCGAGGACATGCATCAACCCTTGCACCGTAAGTTTTTCAGCTCATTTCACACCGACTGTTGTCGGAGAGGCCTTTTGACAATTGTCTCTGACTCATGATTATAGTGTCTGGCAAATCTCGTGGCGGAAACGACGTCTATGTACACTTTGATGGATACAAGACAAATTTGCACAAGATCTGGGACGGACTCGCGCTGATGAGACGCATGAATGCGGTGGCACAAGCGGAAAACAATATGACTGGCGTCGGCTCCATCGAGACTCGAGTATCAGTCGGTGATGATGACGACGACCTCGATGTGACGGAAGACTCTGTGCACGAGCTGATGTCGACGTATCATCGATACGTCAACAGACTCATGCAGAGCGGGTACTTTGGGAAACAATTACGCACATGGACACGCTGCCCACACAACTCGCTTGAGCCACGCTTTGGATGCCCCGAAGCCTGGGCAGCGGACATTGCCGCGTACAATTGTCAGTACACGTGGGTAGATGTGGTCGAGGACGGTACGCTCGGCGAGGAGTACTGGCGGCGCATCGAGGACGACATGATTATTGAGATTCTAGTCATGAAGGCCGCCACACGATTAGCAGCGGTGCTCAACAGTGTCGCAGCGTACCGCGACGAGCACCGCGCCGGTCTGTGATGCTGGGTTTACACGCTGTACCGCTCTTGTTGGGACTTCTATCGTGCGGACTATCGTGAGCTCGAGGGCGGTCCAGCCATGCACAGGGATGAGTCGCTGATTTCATTTTTGTTGGCAAGGATGATCTGCTGATCGACGGGGGGGTTTGCTGTACTAGGCAGTCCGTCCCGCTCCAGCTGCAGCTTCACGTTTGCTGCTTTTGGGTGCATCAACAACTTGCGTCAGACAACACTGGAGAGTTCTTCCTTTTTTTGTTTGTTGAGCTGTATATTATCTCCTGTCATTGCTCACATCCTCTATTGTACCTGTCTGTTTCTCTGCTGCATTGTCTCTGCTTTTTCTTTTCCTTCGGTCTGCACAAACGCTCGAATCCGGTGACTCGGTTTGGCTTGTCTTACGGGCTGGCTCTGCGTTGCGTTTTGACAGCGCAGTCTTCACCGAACTCTCGTGGCTCAAAGCAAGATGTCGTCCCTATTCAAGCGCAAGCAACAACAAGCAGAACCGAATCTGATGGATATTGACGACAATATCGAGACAAGCCCACCCTTGAGTAGTGGAAAGCAATACACGACGTCATCGCAGATCCCTTCGAAAACTGCAGCTACTTCAAACAACGGCACCACTACCACAACAGGAGCTACAACAACAGGAGGCAGTAAGACGAGTTTCCTCAAGTGGCCAGGCAGGGGAAACCCTGATTCACGGCTTGCGTCCGATAATCCGAGAGTCCAACCATCGAGATCCGGTCACGCTTCACCCTTGGACAATGCGATGGCTTCACCACGAATATCGACCAGTTCTGGCACTTCGATTTTCGAACGATCAGTCGACACTATTCCGGCGGAGAACTCGCAAGGGCCTTTGGTTGATCCGAGTCACTCTCAGCTCGTGATTGACAACCAGATTCCGTCGGTGCTGGATGCCAGTGTCGAAGCCATCACCAGTAACGAGGACCTGGACAAGGTCGAGATTGTCACTGCACAGCCCGCCATCTCGGACAATCTGTCCGTGCCGAGTTTACACAACCCGTGGTCGGAGGAGGAAAACATTAGCACGGCACAGGTCGCGGCAGACATTCAGGGCACGGCGAAACGGCTCTCCTTTGTCTCGTACACCGACCTGCTCGGTGTTGAACAAGCAGAGGCTGAGGCGGTGTCGTTGCATTCGCACAAGAGTGGCAGTCCGCGACCACTGAGTCCGCCAGCAGCTACAATCACACACACCACTACTACTGCAGGAGTGCAGAGCATCTCCCCTGACCCGCCAAGGCCGAATTCAACGCCCACCACAGACGGTTTGCCATCACGTCGACAAAAGAGTGTCGTGACCATGGGTCAAACGGCCGACTTGGAGCTGACGCGCACCACGATGGCCGACACGATCCTCAACCCGACGCAAGTTTCGGAGAATGAGAACCCATGGGCTTGATCTGATCACCTGAACCAGCGAAGAACGGGCGGTTATACGTGTGCGAATGAATGAACCAATGAGCTGATTTGTGTGAGAGAGAAACACAGTGCAGAGGGACAATGAAGGTGCAGAGAGGTGAGGTGCAGAGAGGAGACAAGGCAAGGACATGATTTGTAGATAAGAAAATCCTAATGAAGAAACCCAATCACGAATACACGAGTCAAGCAAAAAATTCCTTGTGCCATCACTTGCGCATCGTTCAAGAGCTCAATGTCGTGTTACCAGGATGATTGACACAGTTTGTTTTGTGTATAAAATTTTCGATTCCTATCTAATTTGGCGAGCATTCGTCGCCTCGCCATACGCTGCGCGCTCATCAGAATAATGAAATCGACAATAATCTGGTCTTTAAGGAATGAGGTAGATCTTGAAATATGCTATTTTCTCCTGCTTGCGCGAGCGCTAATTGCGCTCTCATGGGAATGAAATGTGATGCGTCGCCTTGCCTATCGCGCCGCACATTATATCCGTCCTCAATTTCAATTTCAATTGTTTTTGTTTTTGCATGTACAGTTTTTTCGTGTCGTGACCTTTCTATACACCGCCTCTGAAATCCCGTGCATCCACCATTCCCAATTATCGGCCTTGCAAGCTCATTTACCAGTTCCAATTAGCATCGTGGTTCCGTCGCGATTTAAGCTGTTCTTGAGTCACTCGTACAAACGTCCTACTTCGTCGTTGCAACCAGTGTCGATGTTGGCTCTGACGGTTTTTGTACCTTGTTGACGCTCATTTCTGCGTCCTCCCCCAAAGGTCGCTTGTTATTGATATGGGTAGCGACAATAGAGGCAGCGCTCGACGAGCTTTCCACAGCTGGGACTGGGTTATTTGACTTTGTGGATGCCGTGGACGCATTCTTGATTGCTGGCCCTGTCTCACCTATAGGTCGGTTTGTAGGTGTCGTGACAAGCCCAGTCGTACTTTGGTCAGGGATCGCAAATGGCATTTGACCTGTCTTTGCACTTGGCTGCGGAGATGAGGCTACAGACACAGGAAAGCTCGATTGTGGCTTGGAAAGCTCGGCTGTTGAGTTCGTCTGTGTAGTTGACGACTTGCTACGAGGCTCTGACACGACGGAGGCCACACCTAGTGCTTCGCTGGCAGACTGTCCATCAACTATCGGAACGCTTTCAGACTTTCGCTGTGTCGACAAATGATTTGTCGCGGCATTTCCTTCGTTCGTGGCGGTCTCCTCAGGTCTTTCGGTCGAATCTGCTCCCTTCCCTGTTTGAGCTGCGCTCAGTTCCGCAGTCAAATTGTTCGGCGTCGCCGGAAGTGCTTTCGTTTCAGCTTGAATTGTCGTCGTCGTGCCTGCATTTCGTACCGGCATCTGTGCGGCGACAGTCATGTCAGGCGATGGTGAGGTCGCGGGCGCAAGCTTGGAGATCTGCGGAAGGGATGGCGTGGAGGGTAACGACAAGGCCTGATACTGTAGTGCTGCGGCTTGTGTACCGCTTGTTGTGCCATTCGTGGCCGCGTTGAGGTTGGCATTGTGCGACGCCACCAGAGCGTTACCTGTAGTAATACTGTCCTTGGTTGCGGGCGCACTCGTGCTTACTGATGGTACAGCAGCAGGACCTATGCTAGCGGACGTAGCGGCTTTAATGCTCAGTGCATTCACGGCAGGGGTAGGAGTGATGGCAGTTCTGTTGACTTGTGAGGGTGCAGAGCTTGCAGGCTTGATTGTCGCAGCTGCTGCGGCAGGGCCTTTCGACATACTGCTTAGACCATTCGGTGCTTGATAGGGTTTGTAATAAACGGTACTGTTTGCTGAGGGAATAGTAGTAGAGGTGGACTGTAAATTAGGTGTTGCCAAACCAGAAGTCTTTGCTGTGCCAGCGTACGGCCCTTTTTGCAATGCATTGGTTGTCAGCGATGAATTCGCGTTGATTGCATAAGGAGATGTCATGTATGGATGCTTTGGCACAGTTCCGGTGGCTGCAGGTGTCGCGATCTGTGTTGTGCTTCCAATGACACTTGTTGTTTGTCCAGACAAAGCACCAATCGCGTGTGGTGTTCTAAGCACCTGATTTGTTGGTGGGCGATATGCTGAGGGTGAGGGAGTTGCGGGATAGCGCGGCAGTGACGAGTGAATAGGTGGTGCCCGGTGCATTAATTGTACTTGATGCTGTCGAGGAGCAGTTGCTGCGACTGCTGCTTGTCGAAGCTGCGTAGCCAGAGCTAGCGCAAGAATTCTTGCCAATTGTGAAGCTTGCTCTGGTTCATTGCCATAACCTAGCTGTCTTTGTACCGCAGCTTGGAGCGTTTGTAAGACTTCTTCGGCTTTGCCCTGAATACCTCCGACGAAGAAATTAGGATTTAAAGCCAACTTTCCGTCTTTCATCACGACCGGGGCACCTCGATTTATTGGCGCAGAAGGAACCGGTCGGGGAGGCTTCTTCTTGTAGACACCACCCTCAAACAGCATCTCTGATTCCGGATCCACTGCCCAGAAGGAACCTTTTCCGGGCTCATCATCAGTTCGTGGCACTTTCATGAATGCTTTATTGAGTGAAAGGTTGTGCCTAATGGAATTCTGCCAGCCATTTTGTATGTAGCGATAATATGGATGGTTGATACAAATCCAGCTGTAGATTTGCGCCAATGTCATTTTCTTTTTCTCATGGGACGCGATGGCATTGTAAATCATGGTCGCATAAGAGGCAGTGGGCTTTTGCAGCGCAGCAATGACTGCAGGGTCAGTCTCCGCTGGTGGTAGAATGAGACCCTCCTCTTCCTCTCTCGCTTGTCGTGCCAGACGCTCCTGGTGGAGCAATTGCGCAGCATGTTGTGCAGCTGCTTCTTCCTCTTGCAGTCTCCGCTCTTCTTCTGTTTTGGCCTGCATTTCTAAGGATTCCGGTGTGACTAGATTCGTGGGCGCCGCACCTGACTGCTCGACAGACGCAGTGGCGGCTTTCAAGCCCCAAGAAGGATGCTCCAGATTCTGCTGAGAAGCTTCGACCTTGAATGTAGATGCCATTTTCGTATTGCTATCGAGAAGTCCTTGCAAGTGTGGCTGTGCCGCATGGCCGGCGGATGTCTTTTGTGTAGAGTTTGAGGCAGTTGAACTGTAGTCGGCATGATTTTGTGGTGTTGTGAGATACACCCTAGGTGTAGTGGTGGATGGCACAGTCTTCTGGACGCCCATCGCTGCAACTGCTGTGCCATTCACAAGTGGTGGAACGGGCGATGTGGGTATTCCATTGGGCTTAGTTGTCAACGGCTTTGCCATGAGGTGATGCGGCGCAACAGGAGCTGCAAACCCGTGGTCAATAGTACTACGTGCATTGTTCAAAGTCTTCACTGGAGTTACTGGGTGAGTATTACTCGACGCAGAAATCGATTTGTTGCTCGATTGATAGCCATGCGACTGTGAAGACTCATGAGGTGGTGCTGCGCCTTCTGGAAGAAGGAAGACAAAGTTAGCGTCTCCAATCAGCAGTTTATCGGTGCTCTTCAGGACGCTTTTGCTTCCCGCTTGCACGTAGCGTTCGTTGACAAAAGCGCCGTTTTTTCCCAGTACTTCAATCTCCCAAGACATTGCATCGAATTGATAGAAAATTTTGGCATGAATTCGACTGATAGATTTCGATACCCCCAGGTGTACATCCACATTATCCTCGCGTTTAGCTTTGCGCCCAACAACCAGAGTCAAAGTCTGTATGAAGAAAGAAAATTGCTCGAATTCCAGCTTCGCATAAGCACTGATGCTCTCCAGATCTCCAGGGTCATGGCGCTCCATGTCTATTTGAGCAAGCGAGCCACAAAGATATAGCTTGTCTTATGATTGCGTGTCTGCCAGAATTTATTACGCACAGCTAAGAATCGCCCATCGCGGGAAGTATCGAGACACATTTGACATGACGAGCTTTATTCTACCACCCGCCCTGATATCTTAGGCGTCCTCGTTGGCAGCTAGCTGTCGCCTTCATACACGCACCCCAGCTATTGGAAAGAGTTTCAGATTTCTGGCGCCAATACTTTGTCCAAGAATGGCAGCGCGTTCCGAAACGAAGTGAGGCGCACACCTTTGGGATTGGTCCTTGCGCAAGTTCATTGTCTTGCAGCAGGATTGCATTTTTCTATCTTTGTACTTATATATATACATCTTAACATACCAATCTAGACATGGAATACACTATGAACCCAGAGCTAAAAGTCGTTGACCTGTAGGGTGATCCCTGCAGAATCCAGACGGCGGACAAGTGGCTCTCCGAGGCACGCTGGCGTCCAGAATCCTCCACCTCGCGATCCAGCTTCGGTTCGTTCAGAGTCCATGGCAAGTGTGAGAGCCACACACGCTAGCATGGCCGCGGTACCTTTGTACCCCGGATCAGCATCAACAATCTTGACGGTGGCCTTGACCTTGTGTCGATTGGCATCATCACTTTCGCCGATTCCCTGCATTTCCACTGTGCCCCGGTCTCTTTGTTGTTTTGACGGACCACTACCTGGCTGAATAACGTACTTCTTGAGAAGAAATCGCACCGGCGAGATCCCGATGAGGAAAGTCCCAAAGTAAAGCGCGATCAGATATGCATATGCTTTGTACCAAGTAGCGAAGCCCAGGTACCCGTATGTCGTCCATTTGGGACCGTAATTTAGGAGAGACCAAGAACGACCAGCAACGCTGCGATCCACGCTATCTCCGATCCAAGAGCCGCCATACATCTTGAAATCAGAATCCCATGTCACATGTGGTACATTCCGTTGCAGGCTAGAGCCCTTACGAGTACTAAGCGACCAGGGAGCATGGGCAGCAGATATATCCTTTAGAGAAAAAACATCTAACAGGGCAAACACTGATGCCAAGGTTCCTCCACTGACTGCCCCTTTGATGTTCGTGATGATTGTGCGAGCATTTCGAGTTTCCGCATTATACTTTTGCTTGATGTAGGTGGCTACGACATAATTCAAGAGGTCTACTGGAACCGAGTCGAAACCTGAGCAGCAAATGATTATGCTGCCGGATGCTTTTGCCGCCTCGCTATATTTTGCCATCATCGATCTAACGAATGGAATCTGACCTGGTCAGTACATGCTGAACGACTGACCACGTTAAATTTACGTACCTCTCCGGTCAGGTCGCAATAGTGAGTTCCGGCATGCGCGCATGCTTTTAAGAGGGGTTCGCCGAGCTTTGCATACGGTCCCACAGTTGTTACCTACCACAAATTAGATTCGGGGTAGTGAGCAGGACACAGCGAGGTTACGTACCACGACCTTTGCCTTCTTGACCAAGTCGTTACATTCTTCGTCTTTCATGGTGTCTACCACCAGCAATTCGGGCGTCGATCGAGTGCTGTTTAGTGTCTGCAAATTGGACCGACACTTTGCCAACTTTGAAGAGGATCGTCCTGCGATGGCCCATTTGATGTCCTTCGGAGCTTGTTCAAAGAACCATTGCGCAACTAGCTCGCCTGTAAATCCAGTCGCTCCAACAAGCACCACATCAAAATCTCTTGCCATATTGATGTGAACTTCAGTGGATTCTTCTGTGGACTACTATTGAAAACCTTTTATGACCACTGAACTCATATAATAATCAAGAGACTTGCATTTGCGCGAGGTCGAGAGCGTGTCTTGCAGCTGCCGATGCATATGCCAATTGGAACAACGATATCGTTGAAGAGACCCGTGGACGATGTCATCGCATGTGCCGAGGTGTGGAGCCTGTTTTGCACATGCCATGCACTTGACAAGCACTAGCTAGTGCAGCTGTTAAGTTACTTGACCATATTCCTATGCATGGTATGCCTGCACGAATAACCATACATAATTATGCTTGGCAATAGTCATTAGGGACCGCGTCGACAGTCACTGACTATATCTTGTGTGTCCGATTGCAAGATGCATTCATACTCGTAGACGAAAACGAAAAATTGATTGACTATGCTCATTGACACAAAAGTGTATGAATGTGCTATTCTAGAATAAAAGGAAGGATAATACACCGCTCAGAAAATCTAGACGAATTGCGACAGGGACTCTACACGGTCCTGTAGTGTCTCGAGACCCCACCAGGCGATGCGGTCCTCAGCATGCTGCCAACTCTTGACGATACGGGATACATTACTGCGATCGAGCAAGCCAATGTCCTGTAACATTGGTATAAAGGAACCGTGATTGATCCACTGTTGAGCTGTTGTAGAGCCAAAGTCCTGCTTGTCAAGTTGGAGTTGTTGAAGTGAATCATTACTCTCATAAAACTTGGCGAAACAGAACAGTGTCATGGTACCATAGAACGCAAACATGCCGGCAAAAGGTGAGGGCTGTCGTTCTGAAATGAGCTCGGCGATGTGTGCGGCGGACAAGACAGCTGCTCTAGCTCTTCCTTGTGTCTGCTCGGCCCAGTTTCTCACCCCACGATCGTCTCCGAAGAGCAATTTGCGAATGCTCTGTAGGTCGATCTGTGTAGACAATCTGGCAAAGTGCAGATGCAACTGTGCATCCGAGATCTCGGGGTCTGAAGCCGAGTCGGTAGCTTTTAGAGCCTGTTCAAGGACATCTAAAGCTTTGGCAAACATTTCTCGAGCATTCACAAGCACAGTTTCTTGATCCTTCCGAAGGTTATTCGAGTCGTCACCGGCCACGGCAGGATCATTCACTGGCATGGCAGTCGCCAAATCAATGACTCGTCGAGCTTCGACATGTGCCAAAATGGTCCGGCAAAACAGACCATACTGTAAGCACTCCGAGGCACCACGATCTTCCAGTCGTCCAGTGCTCCACAGGGTCCTGGTGCGCAGGGGTAACTTGTCCGGTGCAAATTGTTCTGCCCACTCTTTCGCTGTGTTTGGCTCCCACAAGCTTTCGTGGCAGGGGAGACTGGTGCGGACCTGATTGACTTCCATCAAAGGACGGACTCCGAATAAGACTGAAAAGAGGTGGTCGTACAACCAGATGCCCCAAGCAAGTCTTCGCCTCTCTTCTGCTCGTCTGAGGATCTGCCAGCGAGCTTCAGTTGAAGCATCCTCTGGCGGAGAGTCGTCGTAATTCTCATCGAATAACTTTCTAGCCAGTGCCTTGCGTTGTAGCGAATTGCGACGATCCTCGACAGCTTCGAGAACGGCTTGCGATTGCAGATTGTACAATTCTGCTATGTCGAGCAGAAATTGTGCCTGTAGCGCAGGAAAGGTCTCCGATTCCAATTTCAACACTCGGTTGGCAAGGGTCACGAAAGGTCTATGCAGATCGTTCAAGGATACGTTGGGGATATATTGAGATCCAATCGCCACGATTGCCAATGTCAGAATTTGATCGGTTTGTCCAGGAGAATAGTTTGGCCGATGAATGATGGGCATACACTCGTGGAACTTGTCAAAGTAGAGTTGTATAATGACGTTGATGAGTCTTGCTGAGGGCAATTGTGTTTGTGTATATTCTTGAAGCTGTGTGCGATCTGTCTCGGTGAATTGGTCCACGAGGGGTCCATCTTCGAGGTCTTGAAGAACATCAGGAATTTCGATCTCCTGAAAAGACAATATTGGCGACGATGGCCGCGTGAGATTGTATGCGGCATTGGCGTTAGCATTGACATTGGACATTGTATCATTACGGTAGTTTGAATATGACCCAGGTTGGTCCGCGCCATTGTGGCCATACGATGTCTGTGGAAAGTCCGGAGCAAAGCCCGGGACCGGAAGCAGGCGGGGTAAGATGGCATTTATGCTTGGCAGATCCCGAGCGGAGTCCTTGAAGAGGAAGCCAAAGAGTGATGCAGCCGGCAGCGAGTTCTCGAATTGCGCATCAAAATCATGCGATGGTGAAGGAGCTCGACTGGCATATCGACTTCCGGGCCGGGAACCGTACATGAATGCATCGTGATTAAGTGCTCCATTGAGAGTCGGCTGATATCCAAACACGATTGGTTGTGGCGGCTGCATGGACACGTCTCCGTGATGGTTGCTGTAGTCCATGGTCCAGTCGCCTTTTGGGCTGGCGTGTGCAGAGCTAGCGACCTGCAACAAGACATTTGCAGCCGCAGTCGATGCACTGGAATCTGCTCTCTTTCGTTTCGCCGGCGTGGACGACAAAGTATATTCGCAATTCTCCAGTCCTTTGCTCTGACACGTAGAGCAAGGGGTCTCGCCATCACAACGACACTTGCCCTTTGCGCAATTATTGCAGGCTTGTTGAACACGCTTCGTGCCACGCTTTTGTGTTTTCTGTGGCATCGCAGCTCGCTCTGCAGCAGGGACGTGCACAATGGCATGCCGACTGAGAATGTCTCTGCGAGCGAATTCCTTCTGACATACTTCACACTTGAATGGCTTTTCCTGGGTATGTCGCCTCGAATGACGCTAAAGAATCGTTAGCATGAAATTCGTCCCCGCATTCTTCCCTATTGGCAAAGTTCGGTGCTTACGATGAGATGCTCATGCCGCTTGAAGTCATCACCGCAGACTGAGCAATGATACGGCTTGGGCTCGCCACTACCTGGAGGCTCCATTAGTACGTGGGAGTGGTGACTGAGATTGGGGCGGGGTGTTCTTGTCACGGGCACGTCTTTTGTGCGTTGTCAAGTCAGTGTAAAAGGGAGCCAGAGCTGATGGGAAGTGGAGAAGGGGGAAAAGTCTTCCTCCGAGCGGAGGCAGGCAGCTGGCAGGGGAGGTGCAGCAACAGCAGCAGCAGCGGCAGCGGCAGGGAGGAAAGTTCAGGAGGGCGAGCGCGATGGGGCGGACGGGCGGGCAGTGATGCACTTCCAGATTCGGCTGATCAATGACAATCACCAGTTGCAGCTTTAATTGATCATGATCAGCCGTTCGACTGTACGGTTCAGAGGTCAATTGGAGCTCCGCCTGCATGAAGGATCCGTACATGTCTTGAGTCTTGCAATCACTTGTTGTAGCTGAGCGGTGATCCTCCCCTGCAGAGAACAACACATCATCCTGAAAGATGAAATCCGTGCAAGCGACGAGAGATTCAGGCGGACATTGCATTGTGAGCATCCGGGCACAAGACTTGAGATGTAACTTGTGAGGGACGGAAGGTGCGGTCCGGTACCTAGTGCCCGCGGGCTTGGCATTCATGACTATGACGCAAGTGTTGATCAAGGTCACATACCAGCTTGGTAGCTAGTAATATCACTTGTCTGGATGCTCAGATATGCTGTTCCTGGGCCATTCAGTCGGAAGCACATATGATTCATGTCTCTTGCATGGCAAGGACGTGAGTCAACCTTGGTTGGCACGCTCTTGTGCTTGCGCGTTTGTGCGTAATGACACAAATGTATCAGCTATTGCCGCTGCACGGAAGCCTCGAGGGCAATTCGAAGCCAGAACTGGAGACAAGCTCAATAAGCTCCCTGAAAAGTCGTTTAGAACCTCTGTACACCCGGTTGTCTACCGTGCTGAAGAAGCATCATCGCGCCCTTAAGCTTCTTACTGTACTGAGTGTGCTTTCTCTGGGTCTCGCTGCTATTGGCGGATTGTTGTATGCCACGACTAGATCACGTCTTGCTACTGAAGAGCTTTCCTCCGAGTCGCTCAACTCCACGAGTGAACCAGTAGACTTACCTGCTCTGCAAGCCATATGCAGTGCTGCGAATTGGCAAGATGGACTATATTTCGTGTGAGACGACAAGTAAGCACCCGGAAAGCATTACAAAGTTTACGTAGTGACCCTTCACAGCCCTGGTGGCATTGGCAACGTAATGACTCTGATGTTGAATTGTGTACGATATGCCATCGCTGCCGGTGCATCTATCACATTGCCCTTGATCGAGAAACGTGGACAAGACCTGACTGCGCTCAAGAACGGACAATATGAGCCCATAGACTATTTTTTCGATGGAATTCTCTTCAAACGATTGCTGAACAGCAACTGTCCTCAAATGACGGTACTAGAGGACATTTCAAGGATATCAGACTTCCAAACGGCGCATGTCACGGAAATACTACGCCCAAAGTCACTACACGCCGACAACCAGCGGTTCGAGTTGCACAAGGATGATGTTCAGAATGCTCTTGCTGCTTGGCTGGGATACACGCCCAGTGTACATGAACCAGCTATCGTGAGAATTTCACTTGGTTTGTTTGAGTGGCCTGTGCACGATGAATCTCTTGAGCTCTTCGCGACATTGGGCAATCTGTTGCATTTCAGGCAGGATGTACACGAATTGGCCGATAAGATACTGCTCGCAATGCATAAGCGCTCCTCAGATGGTGGTCGATTTCTGGGTGCACATCTGCGCACTGAGGCTGATATCAAAGGTCTTTGGATGGACTACACCAAACAACGAGATGCATACTTTTCAGCGGCACAGTCCATGTCATTCACAACTTTGTACCTGGCCTCAGGATATCCCATAGACAGTGCAAGACTAAAGGACGAGGGAATGGAGAAGAATCTTGTGGTTCTTTCGAAGCATGATCTTCTTACGGGCAGGGAGCTGCAAAGACTCACTGCCCTGTCCTGGGATCAACAAGCCTTAGTTGATAATATCGTGCTCAAGGCGTCAACATACTTTATTGGAAGTTCGCCGTCCAGCTTTTCATTCGCTTTGGCGTATGCACGGCACTTGACCTTAGCTCTCGAACCATTTCCATTTCCAAGCGATGCATTGAGCTATGTGGTCGGTGCAGATGAGGAGTACTTTGCAGCAGGCATGTGGACTGTGGCAGGTTGAGCATCATTGCAGTCTGGTCGGAGATGTCCGCCTAGAAGCATTCGTAATCGGCTTGATTCACTTCATGTCTAACTTCGGATCTGCACATTTATCGTGGACCGAGCAAAGGGTAACGTCACCTGTTGTACTGTGGTGCTCGGGTCATTTCGCATCTTTTCCAATTGGCTCATTAATCTGAACAGTGCGATCAGTGGTGCACGCCACGGAGTGCTTCTGGTCGGCCTGCGCCTGACCATTTACGCGTCAGTGCATCAATACTGCCAGAGACGCTCCTTGCTGTCAACATTGCGAGTGGTCACGACTCGTGCATCACCAGTTTTAGTAGTGGCACAGAAGCTGGCTATGCAAGATCGCATACGTGATCAAGTTTCTGCATATCGTGCAGTTCAGTGCTGGTCAGCACCATGGTATGGTTATTACTCGCTCCTGTCAGACCGATCAGCCTCATTGCATTTTGATAAGTTTCAATGAAGCAGTCGTGCTCAACGAATAACAAACCTTGGTGAATTCAAGAACAACCCTTGTATGACCCGGCTCGATCGTCCTGTCGTTCGAGCAAGCTGCATCGCTCTAAGTGTCAAGCTCGATGCACATTCGTTAAAAGACTCAGTGCTGTCCCATGTATCAAGCAAACTTAAGTTTGATTATTGAATAGTCCTCGATACGACCTCGAGAGTGCTCATTGACCTAATTAACCACGTGGGGTTTCACGAGCCAGCGATCAATATTGCCAACCTTGGAAATTGCACTTCAGTGCCCAGGTCCATAGATATCCATAATGTCTATCTTGCAGGCACTCTTAAGCACTCCGTTGTCCTTGAGTACAAGGACTAAGACTCCCTACTCTCGAACTATAAGAGACAATGAGCAGCGTATTATTTGTCTGTTTAGGAAACATATGTAGAAGCACCATGGCTCATGGAGTCTTGCAACATCTAGTGGAGGATGAGGGTCTGCAAGAACTTATATCACATGTTGATTCTTGTGGCAGTATGTCTACACCTTGTGCTGGCTCAGGCACGGTCAAACGGCTGTGCTGATCATCTTAGCTGGTGCTTACCATGAAGGTCGTCAGGACAAAAGTAGTACCCTGGTCTACATACTGATAGCCTAGGCTCGCAACCAGATTTCAGGACCTTGGCAACACTGAAAGAACACGGAATCAATCTTAATCACAAGGTGAGGCTCCAAAAGTAAGTATACTCAATGCTTGATGGGATTAGGCACGTCAATTGTGTCTACAGGACTTTGCTCAATTTGACTACATCTTGGCAATGGATCGAAGCAATCTGTCCAATATAAAGAACATGCAACCTCGAGGTCAAAGCCGGGCCGCTATTTGCCTTTTCGGGGACTTTGCAACCCGAATGACGGACAAGGTTGTGAAGGACCCGTACTATGATGCTGGGAACCATGGATTCGATAAGGCATACCAGCAGTGCTTGGAATTCAGCAGAGGACTGATAGAACACTTACAGAGAAGCCACACCACTCATCCGGCGTGAAATCTTAGTTCTGAAAGTCATTACTAACGAGTCGTGATCGACGCATGTAAGAACTTGCAGTCCGTGCTGCCGAGTGTCTAGCTAGCTGGTCAGACTAGGCGCTTAGGTTGTACATGTGTAGCTGTGAGCATGGCCCGAGGTTGTGAATTGCAAGGGTCTGTAGTTAAGGCTGAAACGCCCATACGCGTGCCCAGGTGTGGACCAACTCTAGATCTGGAACGTTAACGTTGACAATTTGGGCTGCGGTTCCACTCCCGTGTTTGCGCACCCCAGCCTCGCGATCGAGTTGCAGCAGAAATCTGCGGCATGCAGCTCGTTGCCTGGGAAAAATTCTAGTGACGGTTCGTCTGCTTTCTTCAAGGAATGCTTCGTGCTTTGCCCTTCACTAGGATTCAGCTGCTCTCAAGAAGTGTTAGTACATCCAGACGACTCCTGATGCCGGCACAGAAGATCGATGGCAATGCCATCGCAAAGTCGATTCGAGAGGAGATCGGTTCTCGAATCGCCGATATGCAGGCTAAAAACCCGAGCTTCAAGCCGTCTTTGGCGATCATCCAGGTCGGAGAGCGTCCTGACTCGACGAGCTATGTCTCCATGAAACAGAAGGCTGCAGCCGATGCCAAGATTGATTTTCAGCACATCAAGCTTCCGGAAGACACAAGCGAGGCCGCTGTAAGAGATGTTTCTATCTACCTGTATCAAACTAACTTATGTGTTAGCTGCTGTCCAAAATTAATGAACTCAATAACGATGTGTCTGTACACGGCATTCTTGTCCAGCTGCCCATACCTGGACACCTGTCCGAGCACACCATCACTGCCGCCGTTGCCTCTGCAAAGGACGTTGATGGATTTGGCACCAGTAACATTGGCGAGCTCGCAAAAAAGGGAGGTAAACCAGCATTCATACCGTGTACTCCGAAAGGAGTCATGGTCTTGCTCGAGAAGACCGGCATCTCCGTGAAAGGCAAAAACGTGGTCGTGCTGGGACGATCAGACATCGTTGGTGCTCCAGTCTCATACCTTTTGAGAAATGCCGATGCAACGGTGACTGTCTGCCACTCCAAGACTGCTAACCTCGAGGCACTGGTTCAAAACGCTGACATTGTCGTTGCTGCCATCGGCAAGGCTGAATACGTGAAAGGCTCCTGGCTCAAGGCCGGTGCTGTTGTCATTGACGTTGGAGTTAATTTCGTGCCGGACTCTACCAGGAAGTCTGGACAACGCTTGGTCGGCGATGTCGAGTATGCTTCTGCCGCCGAGGTAGCCTCATATATTACACCGGTACCTGGCGGCGTGGGTCCAATGACTGTTGGCATGTTGATGCAGAATGTTTTCGAAGCAGCCAACACATCCTTCACCACCGGAGGAAAATCCTTCCAACCATTGCCGTTGGCACCATTGAAGAACGTCCCTTCTGACATTGAGATTGCACGGGCTCAGACGCCGAAGAACATTGCCAAACTTGCAGCTGAGATTGGCATCAAGGATACCGAACTCGAGATGTATGGGCCATACAAAGCCAAGGTAGGCCTGGAGACTTTGAGCCGTCTACAGCACAAAAAGGACGGAAAGTATGTAGTTGTCACTGGCATCACTCCTACTCCGTTGGGCGAAGGCAAGTCCACGACTGTCATGGGTCTTGTGCAGACACTTGGAGCACATCTCAATAAGACTGCATTTGCGTGTTGTAGACAGCCTTCACAAGGACCGACCTTTGGCATCAAGGGTGGAGCAGCAGGAGGAGGGTACTCGCAAGTGATTCCGATGGATGAATTCAATTTGCACCTCACTGGAGATATACACGCCATCACAGCGGCGAACAATCTTCTGGCTGCTGCAATTGACACCCGAATCTTCCATGAAAATACGCAGAAGGACAAGGCACTCTTCACCCGGATGACACCAGCAAAGAAAGGAGTTCGGAAATTCGCCCCCGTCATGCTGCGCCGGCTGAGAAAACTTGGAATTGACAAGACCAACCCTGAGGATCTTACTGAGGAAGAGATCTCTAACTTTGCGAGACTCGATATTGACCCAGCCACTATCACATGGCAGAGAGTGCTGGATGTGAATGACAGGTTTTTGAGGAAGATCACTATCGGGCAAAATGCCACCGAGAAAGGCATGTCTAGGGAAGCTGGCTTCGACATCTCCGTGGCTTCCGAATGCATGTCTGTCTTGACTTTGTCGACAGACCTCGCAGACATGCGAGAACGCCTGGGCAGGATGGTCGTCGCCTCTTCAAGGTCGGGTGACCCTATAACTGCTGATGATATTGGTATTGGTGGTGCACTGACAGTTTTGATGAAGGACACCATCAAGCCAAACATGATGCAGACTCTGGAAGGGACTCCTGTCTTTGTGCACGCTGGTCCATTTGCGAACATCTCTATCGGACAGTCGTCTATCATCGCCGATCGTATTGCGCTCAAGCTCGCTGGTACCTCGAATTCAGAGGAAGAAGCAGGTTACGTTGTCACTGAAGCAGGCTTTGGGGCGGACATCGGCATGGAAAAGTTCTTCAACATCAAGTGTCGAGCATCGGGTCTGAAGCCAGATTGTGTCGTACTGGTTGCCACTGTCCAGGCACTAAAGATGCACGGTGGCGGTCCAGATGTCACTCCAGGCAAGCCACTCGCACCGGAGTACAAAACGGAGAATATCGAACTGGTTGAAAAGGGTTGTGTGAACTTGCAGCAACACATAATAAACGCTAAGAAGTATGGTGTGCCTGTTGTGGTAGCCATCAATCAATTCGCAAGTGACACGCCAGCGGAGTTGGAGACCATCCGAAAACTTGCCTTGGAGGCTGGTGCACTCGATGCTGTACCTTCCTATCATTGGGCATACGGTGGAGCTGGTGCTGTCGACCTTGGCAGGGCTGTCATCAAAGCATGTGAAGAGGAATCGAGCTTCAAGTTCTTGTATGATGAAAATCTATCCATTCCGGAAAAGATCGAGATCATTTGCAAAGAAATGTACCGTGCCGATGGTATTGAGCTATCAGATCTTGCCAAAGAGCGTATCGAGACCATGACCAAGCAAGGATTCGGAAATTTACCTGTGTGCATTGCCAAAACTCAATATTCCTTCAGTGCAGACCCATCAAAGAAAGGTGCACCAACTGGATTCACTGTGCCTATTCGTGATATACGACTTTCTGCGGGGGCTGGCTTCGTTTATCCACTTGCAGCAGAAATCCAAACTATACCTGGCCTACCCACTTTGTAAGTTATCTTCAAGAACAATCAACAAGTGCTAACAAATTAGGCCCGCTTACTACAACATCGATGTCAACGCCGAGACCGGCGTTGTTGAGGGATTATTCTAGAACAAGGCTTGCAAAGGCACGACTGGCAGGGTTTGAGGCGGGCTACTCAACTGGCTTGCTTGCTATATTTCTCAAAATTTCAACGTTAATGAACAACGAACGACCACAAACAAATATCAATAGACTTTACGTGTAGATACTTAAACGGAGCGAAGATCATTTTATCTCCTCACTTCTTTCTAATATTGTGCTGTATCAAGACCAATTGAGCAGATTCAATTGCTGAGCGCTTGCTAGGTATTTGATCCGCCAGGTGTACGTGCATACATATGTATATGGTGCCCGCGGTAGCCAGCTAACACGCACTTCCAGGTTGGCCACAGAGGTTACCAGGAACAAGCAGCACCTGTGCGGCCGACAAGTGGCTGGGTGAGTGCACCTTCAAGGTGGGGACTTCTCTCCTTAGGGTCTTCTGACCCGTGCAACGGCGATGACGCAGACTTTAATCTCATGCAATTCTCGGCCATCGCAACACCTCGTCCTCGAGCTCCGGCCTCTCTTGCCTTTCCACTCCCGCAACTCTGCCCAATGTCATTCAGCTCATCAACACCTTAAGTAGTCGCGACCCATATCGGAGCAAGTATCCCACAGGTTTCTTCTTAGACAACTAAAAGTCATGGCTCAACCAGGTTCTCAAATGCCAGTGAGTCTTTCTGAATGGAGCTGGACAATGCAGAGATTGACATTGCTAGCCAACCGGTCCAGGCACTGGACGTGCCGCTCCACCACCAATGCCAAAGTCTGGTAGCAGGACTCTGCCAGTCATTCTTGGACTCGGCTTGGCACTCGGAGCTGGTTACTACTTGATGAACCCTTCTGCTGCTCAAAAGGACTCCGAGAAGATCAAGCAAACTTCTCAAAGGTGAGCTCGCTGAAGAAACACTGAGCATAGCGAACTCATTCGTCAAGCTATGGAAACAAGTTCGACAAGGCCGTTGATGATGCTATGGCGCAGGCCAAGACATATGGCAAAGATGCCGAGCAGGACCTGAAGAAGAGCTTCGAGGACATCAAGTCAAAAGCTGGAAACTTTACTGAGGATGCTGAGAAGGAATTAAAGAAGAAGTTCGAGGACACCAAGGTCAGTAGAATAAAATTACCTTCTCAACAGCAGTTGACAAACTTAGGCTGAGTTGGCAAAGACTACTGAGGACGCGAAAGTGAGTAAAGCGCTAGGCTAATCTCGAGACGAGCTAATATGTCAGACGAAGACAAAGAAGGGTTGGTTCTCATAGGCAATACCGGCTTTTATCTGTTAGTCATCTTTACTGCCGAGCAATAAGGTTCATGGCAATATCTATCTTGACACGCACCAAATTGTATTCTATCTATACTCTACTTCACAGCTCGACCTTTTCCACCTTTTTGTGCAGACCATCAAACTCAGCCGTGTACTTACCAAAATCTTCACGGCCTTTTGCTTGCTGATTGACATAGACAGAGACGGAGACGGCAGGGCAGTGGAATTCACTAAAATACGTCAGTCTTTGGTAGCTGTTTATAGCATAGAGGTGACAAACCCAAAACCATCATTACCAATCGTCACTGAATCGGGCCACCACTTTAGCACGTCTGTCCAGACCTCTCCTGCATGAAGTTCTCCCACATACATGCGCTTGTAGCCCTCGTCGGCATTCGAGAGGACAACCGCGCATCCATCCGGATAGTCCCAAGTTCCTCGCCTTACCCAGCCAAGGCAGGTTGGAAAGTCGAAATAGTCCTACCAGGGATATCAGTAAATATTCATCCTACTGTCATGCGGCCTCACGTCTTGTTGACCATACGCATAATTCTTCCGTGCAAAGATGAGGTCCCCGAGTTGTCCGCCGCAGGCTGCTGGCTGAGTCTTGCCTTCGGGACCTGATGTACCGTAGAGATCTCCCCAAAAGACACATGGGTAGCTGATCATGTTAGAATGGCGCGCACGTTCGCATGAGATATGCGCATCACGTACCCTTCACCACGAAGCAAGATCAGAGCATAGGCTAGAGGCTTGAAGAACCCCTCGACAGGAGCTTCCAGTGCTTGACCAGGTTGCGTGTCATGGTTCATAACGAGTGTCACCGCATTCACGGGTTCAGCCTTGACAAGTCTTCATGCATCAGTCACGGAGAGGCTGTCAAGCTCCATCTCGAACTTACGTGTCATCGAATACTGCACGTAGGTCCGCCTTTTCTGTCTGAGATATCTGGGAGAAGTTGTAGACCAGGGGTGCTATCAGTGTCAATGGACAGATCATCAGCAATATGGCGGTGTGAGCGAACCATCAAAGAGACTGAACTTCCGACCCATGCGGTCGAGGTAAGCAATCATTTCGTCCAAGGAGTCCTTCCAAAACTCTACTCCGGTATCAGAACAAAAGTCTAGGACGGACAGATACTTGCGAGTCGTTACCTCCAACACAGAAGAGTTCGGAAACCTCATTTTCTTCGTCCTTCTGTACAGCAGCAATAAATTCTGACAAGAAATCTTCGGAGAAATCTAGTAGCTCAAGTCGATGTCTCTCATCGTAAATTGAAATGCTCACGTTTCACGGCATCGAATCGGAAACCTGCGAGACCAATTTCGCGTACTATCCACTTGCCCCAATTAATGATGTCTGCCTTGACTGAGCCACGTCAGTATTACAGCGCGCCATGATGGAAGCCCAAGAATCACCTTCGGGATGAGCGTGGTCCAGGTCGGCAAACATCAAGTAATCGAAATTGCCCTTCTCGCGGTCGACCTTGTCTTTATTTAATACTTCAGCACGACGCCTAAATAAGACTTACCCCGGCAGTGGCCCACTTCTTACCATCACCAAGGATCTGGTCTGTTCTTGGAATCAGTTCGAAGAAACTATGCTGCAGCGTGCTAACGTACAGATCGCCGTCTTCTGGTTGTCATTGTTGTAATCTACACGAAATCAACATCTTGTATTCATCATTACGATAGTCGGAGCTTACCAGTTCCGGTGAAATGATACCAGTGATACTTCATATCTGAGTACTTGTTCCTGCGACCCGGAAATGTAAACCCGAGCCAGCCGCTGATCTCGTACGCATCAGAGACGACCCTGTTGCGATCATTATTGTCGACCTCCTGTACACGGCAGCGTTCCAGCTCATCCGCAGCAGCCTTGTGGTTCAGAACAGCGTCAACTAAGAGACATCAGCATGAGTCTTCAGGTTCCTTGTGCCGCATGGCATACAATAGAGCAATACTGAGTGCTTCTTCGCCTCTCGAGAAAGATTCAGTAAATCCTGCTTGGAGCCCCATTTAGTCTTTGTCGCGCCCTTTTGCTCAAACTCTCCCAGATCCCAAATGTCATAAATATCGTAACCATTACCTTCTGGCGAGGAAGCTTTCGCACAAGGTGGAATCCACATGGCGGTAATGCCCATTTTGTTCAGATCCTCGAGTACCTCGACCAGACTGCCCAGGTGCGTAGCGCCTGCCGGGGTGTACCATTCGAAAGCCTGTAACATGGTCGCATTCCCCGGTGTGGGAATTGGTACATCGGGAATCGAAATGTTGGTTTTTGTGCTTGCCATCACGATGTCGCACACAACCTTCACAATGGTCTATCGAAGGAAAACGTTCACGAGGTGTCTGGTGGTTAAACGACCTACGTGCTATTTTGTTTTCAACAAGCTTTGCGAATAAGGGATACGGTTCCCATCTGCAGCTGCCAACGAAGGACCTTTGAAAGTGGCTTGACCATGGAAAGTTGCACAAAATCCATGTGGAGCCGCATCCTGGATGCTCATTCATTGGCCGATGTCGTGGCTGCGGATGCCAACGAGCGGAAGCCATAGAGACATCTTCTCATAGCGATTGGCTGAGAAACCGATTGTCCGGCAATTTCCCAAGCATGTGGGTTTCCCTGTCTACTACCCAGCTGCAGAACACCATTGGATCTTCCTTGAGCTGGGATCACTGATATTCATCCTCTACGTCCATTGACTTGCAATTGCCCAGCTATGGGAAGGCAAGACATTGCATCACAGACTAGTGCTGTAGCGAATGAGCCATAGTTCTATATACTAGGAGCCATGATAGATCAAGCTGACCCTTCGAATGTACTTGATTTTTCACAATCGCCGTGGATGAAATTGACCCCAGGAATTAGTCGGAGGTTGAGGGACAAATGGAGCTGACGTCTAGGCTCATCGTGGCAGCCGCTTTACCAGGTAGTCTCCGTAATGGGAAAACTCGGAGTACCGGAAATGCGGAGGAGTGACATTTTCGGAACAAGTAGGAAGCACGGGAATCTGAGCTTCGGCTATAAGTACTCCACAGCAGCTTCTCCAGGTTCTGCTCCCCTAATATATCTCCTCTCTTGCCACTGCGTCCTTCTTCACAACCTCATTTCAATTCATTACCTAGGCCATCATGAGCAGCAAACCCGTCAATCAGACAGGTCTCAACCCTTCGGGAATTGTCCCGCATCACAGTGAGTGCCAGAAGGATGTATCGAGCGAGACTAATTTCTCCACCAGCTGAAATCGAGGAACAACTCCACGACAATGCTAGAATTGACTACGACCAGTATGTCCATTTCATCAGCAACGAAGTATGCATGCTGACGACTACTTTAGTGTTGCCATCATCTACAATCCCTCGGTCCCATCTCTATATGAAGATGCCCTTGTATAGTGCGTCTCTAATATCTGGCTACACTGAACACTGCTGACTCCGTTGTAGTGAATCTGGTTCTGCTATCACATCTGCCGGTGCCATAGCGACCTCTTCCGGTAAGAAGACTGGTCGATCACCAAAGGACAAGCGTATCGTTGATGAGGAGACCTCCACAGACAAGATTTGGTGGGGACCGGTCAATATCAAAGAGCCTGAAGCAGTGTGGTTGATCAACCGAGAGCGAGCTGTCGACTACCTGAACACCCGAAAGAGACTGTACGTGATTGATGCGTACGCCGGATGGGACCCGAAGTACCGAATCAAGGTTCGTGTTGTTTGTGCTCGAGCATACCATGCACTGTTCATGAGGAAGTAAGTGATCAAGCCTCTCTAGATCAGTGCTAAAACTCACCTCTATAGTATGCTGATTCGTCCCACCGAGGAGGAAGCCAAGAATTATGGCAAGCCAGACTTCACTATCTACAATGCAGGTGCTTTCCCAGCCAACAGATTCACTACTGGTATGACATCGACGACGTCGGTCGCCATCAACTTCAAAGCTATGGAGATGGTTATTCTCGGTACCGAGTATGCTGGAGAGATGAAGAAAGGTGTCTTCTCTGTGCTCTACTACTTGATGCCAGTCAAGCACAACGTGCTGACATTGCATTCGTCGGCGAATGAGGGAAAGAGCGGAGATGTCACGTTGTTCTTTGGACTGTCTGGTACCGGAAAGACCACTCTCTCTGCAGACCCGCACAGAGCATTGATTGGTGACGATGAGCACTGCTGGTCTGACACAGGAGTGTTCAACATCGAGGGAGGATGTTATGCCAAATGTATTGGTCTGTCTGCTGAGAAGGAGCCAGAGATTTTCAACGCTATCAAGTTTGGGTCCGTCCTGGAGAACGTTGTTTTCGATCCCACGACCCGAGTCGTCGACTATGACGATGTGACTCTGACAGAGAACACGAGATGTGCTTACCCCATCGAATTCATTCCAAACGCAAAGATTCCTTGCATGTCCGACTCCCCGCCAAAGAACATCATCTTGCTCACTTGCGATGCTCGTGGAATTCTTCCACCAGTTTCGAAGCTGGACAACGCAACTCTTCAGTACCACTTCATATCTGGTTACACCTCCAAGACACCAGGAACCGAGGAGGGCATCACGGAACCAATTTCAACCTTCTCAGCATGTTTCGGACAACCATTCCTTGTGTTGCACCCTATGCAATATGCAACCATGTTGGCGGAGAAATTGACCAAATTCGGAGCCTCCGCATATCTGATCAACACTGGCTGGGTCGGAGGTGATTACAGAAAGGCTTCGAGATGTCCTCTGAAGTACACTCGTGCCATTCTTGATGCCATTCACTCGGGAGAGCTTGCTGATGCCGAGTACGAGACTATGCCTGTCTTCAACCTCAGAGTGCCAACGAAGGTGTCGGGAGTGCCAAGCGAGATCCTCAACCCAGTGAAATCATGGCTCGGAACCAAGTCGGAATTCGAGTCTGACGTCCAAGATCTCGCCGTGCAGTTCAACAAGAACTTCGAAAAGTACGCTGAAGGTTGTTCTGAGGCAGTCAAGAAGGCAGCTCCTCAAGTTTAGAATGATGCTTAGGTAGTTGCAGTAAAAGTATGCTCACTTGAATATACATTTTTCCATAAGACTTTTAATGTTGATCCGGCTCCAATTTATCATCACTCTTTTTGCTCTAGACCGATAGAGATATCAAGAGTTGTAACAACAGGCCCATCAAATCTAGCACAATTGGCTGTATTCAACAAATCGCTCCTTAATAATATCTGCCAGCGCTTTTTCCAGTTTCGAAGCGTTCTTGTAGTATGTCGTTGTCTCGTTGTTGTATGATCGGCAGTTGTTAAAGATGAGCTTGGCATCATACACGAACTGAGCCACACTTTCATACTGATCGTTCTCCACCTTAAATTCCATGGTTGTGAGATCTACAAGCATTAATCCGGTCCATTCTTGTATACGTTATGCAGAATCGCTTACCCATGGGTTCCTTGATGACTTCATAGTAATCGGGCACTTCCTCACGATTGACGGGCTGCACAAATGGCCAGGCGGAAGGATGATTCTGGAGCTCGGACAAGAGCACTTGCAAGATCTGATAGTGGCCTGGGCGTCGAGGCTTCCGGGCTAGCTCATCCATCTCCTTTGTCCAGCCGGTCTCCTTGAGACCCGGTATGTCTTCTGGAGCAATTGTGTGCCCGTTCGAAAAGACGTCAAGTCCGGGATAGACAATATGGTCGCGCGAGGTCTCGGCGATTTTCCAAAGAATGGCGGCTTTTTGCCTTGCCATGATTTCGGCCGAGTGCAGATAACGGATTCTCGGTAGCATGGTACACTGCATGATGGTGCCGCCTTCATAATCCTTGATATATCCCACCCAAATTTGTCGCTCAAGGTTGATGTCCTTGGTGAAGCCCTGCTTCTTGAAATACCCAATGGCGTAATTGTCTGCATAGGTAAGAAAGTGAATAATCGGTGAAGAAGCCTTGACATAATCCTTGAGATGATTCATGAGATGTGCCCCGTATCCTTTCACCTGTTCACTGCTCGCAATCGCACAAAACACAATCTCTGCGAATTTGCGGTGGTTGAATGGTCTGTACGTTATACCACCTATGACCTCAATCCGGCCAGTATCCACTCCCTTAACGATCGCCATACTCAAATGATTGCGATCATAGATTAGCCGTGCAATGTATTCTCGCGGCATTTTAGGCAATTGTTTCTGAAAGATATTCTTGAGGCCGGTAAGGATGATCATGCTCATTGGCGAGTTGTCGTTGTTTACAACACGGAATTGTATGTCGCCCTGTTGTTCTTCGATGACTGAGGCTTTGATTTTCGGTTCCTTGTAATAAGCCTGATATTGCTCACTCACAGGCTCCAGATCCAGGGCATATTTCAAGCGCTTTACATCTCCCGAGGTTTGAGATGATTCTTCTGACAATCTTCTTTTCATGCCATTATTTGCCACAGCTCGCTCGTGGGCTTCCGAGGGAGTGCGCAACTGTAACCTGAGGCTGTCAAGGTCCTCGTCGCTGAAGGCAGGGTCATGGAATTTCCCTTTGTCTTGCAATAATTCATCTATTCGACATGCCACTTTCAGTCTTCGCACAAATTCCTCACGGGCGGCTGGAAAACCATGATGATGCGAACAGATACATGATGACTCAGAAGGACTCGGAGGCTGTAGGCGAGCACAATCACACACCGAACAAGGTAGATGTCGTTGCAGGACCAGCTTTTGTTGTTCCTCATCCAACTCGGTGTAGTCAGTGACTGGCGGAAAATTGATCCACATGGTGTTTCGACTTAGGATTAGACTTGCTAAGACAAGTCGGTTGAAGGTTGATGTGTTGCTGAGCGCCAATAATCACTGTCCTTTTGCACTAATGAGCGCCGATTAATGGTCGACCATACAATCGCAAGCTCGTGTCACGACACGACTATTTCAGCGATGAAAATCCTGCAGTCTCTAGCGGGTAGGAAGACGCGATCGTGCATAGTTTCAGACCTCATATGCGCTAAAGGTCGTTCGCAAGATTCTGAGAGGCGCTGCATTCCGAAGTGCCTTGATGGTTGACAAATTTGTGGGGTTTTAGGCTCAGATTACCAGATGGGAAATCACAGTGTGTGCAAGGATCCTGTCTTTTGCACAATTGCGATTCCCAGCACGTAAATTGGTGCGACATTTTGCAGGACAGTATCTGTTAGTTATCTAACCATAAAGCAAGGCGAACGAGTTCGTGTCCGATGAGCTCTATACAGGTATGACGTCTTACAACTCTCACGAGAAGACGACTTGGGACTTGGACTTACATAGCGCTAGTCAGCTTATTCCAAAGCAACACCATTTAAAGCGGTCTTTGACGCGGACAGCCACTTCTACGTGGCTGCGGTCCTCTTAAGCATTGCTTTGGCCAATACTGCTTTATTCTCGATGACGCAAGGACCGAAAAAGCTATTCTATATCATTCCAGCAAGCCTTTGTTTTGGATTTGGCGCAATATATACACTAGGTGCAGCAGGGGTAGCCAAATCTTTGCGTATTGAAGGAGGCTCTTCTGACTAGATTTTAGGTTTACGTATGAGCAAGGATGATATCAAGTCGTGGCATGATCATACAGAGGCATGGCGGGGCCTAGCAAGCTACGCAATAAAACCAAGACAATCGCAAATTTTAGTGACCACATGTGAGCAAGCACACCTGCAGTCTCGAATGAATTTCGGGTAACACAAGTTTCAATAGACCTAATTATCGTGTTACAAAGCGATAGCTGAGTGCGATGAAGGACAAGCTGTCCTATCTGCAGTATAGAATGCGGAAGAAGGAGGAATTAGCTTTCTCTATATGTGATTTGCTCCTGTAGAACCTCAAGCGAGCACATTGACTCAAGCACCGATATAAACAGCGCTTATCAAGAATTTCTACGCGTCGTTGTGTATGCCAGACACCCAAGCTGCATTCCCTTTGCATGGCGCATCGCGCTACAGCTGACGCTGTAAGCTAAACACACCAGAAGCTCATCACACCGGCCAAAGTAGGATCTCAATTGATTGGCATAGCAATTGAGAACCAATAGCTAATTAGGACATCCATGACAAGTGATTTTCCGTGCAAGATATGTTCTTGCAGACACTGCTTTGAAGATTTCCATTAAAGCAGTCATGTGAGTAGTACCGTGGTCAACAGATTCTGTCAAGCTCGGCCTGGAAAGATAGTGTTCAATAGACGGACGGCTGTGGTAGGACGTCGAGTATCCGCGTCCGGTTGTGCAACATTCCCGGTCAAGTCTGGAAATTGGTTGTGCGATGACAAGTCTGCAGCGCTTCTTGACTGCAATTCGAGATCGTTAGTTTGTGATGGGGTCACTTCAGTGACACCACGAATGTGAGCTCTTTGGCGCCTTCGCTCACGCATGACCGTCGCGATCGTCAGCACAGATTTCGGGGGAATGTAGCCTTTCGGGAGCACACTTTGCTTGCATAGGGGGCACAGTGAAGAGCGCTTTGACAAGAAAGGATCGATGCACTCCACATGGTATATGTGTTGACACGGTAACTCTCGTATGTTGGAGTTTGCGGCCACATAATCCTCCAGACAAATGGAACAATTTGTCTGATTGTAAATGGAGTTGACAGGAGTAACTGCTGAAGCAGATCCTTTGTGCATGTCGCTCGAAATCTGTTCAATGGATGACCCATGCCATTGACGTCGCGGAAGAGCGTTGATATAGCTCTGGGGTACTGTAAGATTCTTGATACCGAGGCTCTCGAGGTCGACTTCACCGGATGCAATTTGTCTACGAAGGTCTCGACGAGCAATGTACTGATGTGTATGCTATAGCAGCGTTAGCTCATGATCGCACTCAATGGAACGAACAATTACCATTGCAATGGAAGTTGCGGCCACAATCAGGCACAAAATTCCTAGCACTATGAGTAGTACTATCCATAAACCGGGTAAAGATCGTCCGGATGAGCCTGCTCTAACGACGGATAAAAGAAGGCGGATTGAGTCATCGGGAGCAAAAATGGAGGACAAACTGGTGCCAAAAGGAACATCAGCCAGGTCTGTATTGTATCGATTCATTGCAAGCGCGATAGGTGATGCATCGAACCATGAAGCGTAATAGACAGGTACGGTGGATGTAAATAAGCTTAACCCTGATGGATTTGCGTCACTGGTGGGTGGATATAATATGACTGCCTTAGCTCCATCGTCGATAGCTTGACTTATATAAGAGTCCCTGCAGTTACTAGCGGGTGCCAAAGCGATGAGGGACTAAGTGAATGAGTACATATAATTGAAGTGAATACTGTCGTACACTTTGTGTTGGTAAGTCTTGTAATGTAAGATTTCGTGGTATCGCTGCTTGTAAATCTATACAGCGAGCACTGATGGCAGGAGTGTATAACAGCCCAGCATATTGTAACTGTTCCAGCTGTGTCTGCACCAATTGTGTTGCTGATGAGATTGTGGTGGCAAACGAAAATGCATTTGGAACCACAGTAAAATTGCCAGCTATTCCACGGTCTAGTGCGATTGTTGCGACTTGAAAGAATACCGAAGTCATTTCCGGTGGTCAGAGTCGGGTTTCGTGCCAAAGGGTTTGCCTGACGGTACACAATAGACACAACTTTTTCGAGATGGTGTGATCAGGCGCTAGCTCACGAAGTGTTCATGAGTACTCTTGCTTTCGCGCACTTCCGAACATAGCATTTTGTCACAATGATGAGACTACTGCGAGCCGAAAGTACCGTTGTAAAGTATGTCGGGTCCGTGTCTAGTGAACGACATCTCCTGCTCCCGACAACCTTGCAACTTCATGTCAGTGCGGAGGTCGTGGATGCGCAACGGCCGCAAGGCGCACGCTTACCTACACACCACTTCGCAAGCCCTTGACGCAAGTGAGGGCAGATCCGAGGTCAATTGGCAGCTGATCCCGTTTTCCCTGCCGGCAGATTAAAAGCTAAATGACTCGTCGGACATCTCGTATCATGAGGGCGCTGTGCAGGATGCAATCTGGACTGAAGTGGCATTGCCTGCCGCGGAACAACAAAACAGTTGCATGGCCGGATGGCAACCGGCGCGCGCAACTGTGCACTGCGATGCTGCGGCTGCGCGCGCGTCGCAACTCGTCAAGATACCTCCAATCGAAGTAACGAGACAGATCATCACTTTCGAGTAGTCTTGATCTGTCTGCGCTTGTTATTCTCTCGGCATTGTCTTCTCCGCAAGGACGTGACGAGCATTCGAAACGATGGCTGGCACAGTACTGCAGTCAAGCTTGGTCCAGGGTGATCGTTTTGCAGAATTCCATCGCAAATATCAGATCGTGAGGGCACCCGCCGATTTCGTGCTTGTTGTCGCAATTCTGACGTCTGAACAGGTACTGTCCAGCTGCCGATTACTAACGGAAGCGCAATCGGCCCTCGATCGTAGTATTACAGACTTTGTCTCAATTGCACAAACATTGAACCCCGAAGCTGATGCGAATTATCCACAAATCAGCATCTCAAGCACTACGCCAGCGAAGCGTGCCGCTGAAACAATACAAAGCCGGGCTAAAGATTCAGGCAGCTCTGACATCTCTGGCAAAGCAGCAGCGGACTCGGAAGGTCCACTGAAAAAGCAGAAGAAAGTACGGGATCCTGACCTGCCGAAGCGTCCAATGTCCGCGTTTTTCCTGTTTCAAAATGCAGTCCGCAATTCTGTCAAGTCTGCGATGCCTGAGGAGTCCAAAGGTGCTGATATACAGAAAGCAATTTCAGAGAAGTGGAAAGAACTTGATGATGAGTCTAGACAACCTTACAACGAGAAATATGAAGAGGAAGTCCGTGATTACGAGGCAAAGCTTGCGACCTACAAACAGGATCACGGCATCGTTCAACCTGTAAAGAGTGCCAAAAAGGGATTATCAAATCCTGATTCTTCTTCATCTTCTTTGCCAGCTATCTCGGGGAATTCAAATCAGGCCACAAATGATGATGCAGCAGCAGCAGCCTCAATAGCTTCGAAGGCAGCGGCTGCTTCGAAAACTAAGGCCATGAGTCCAAAGGAATCCAAGAAAAAAGCACGCACAAGCGAGAAGGCCAAAAGTCCGAAAAAGAACGAACAGTCGACCGAGGAGAAGAAGTAAGCACATGCCTTCCATATCCGCACATTGCTCACCACAATTAATAGAGATAAAAAGAAGCGTAAAAAAAGTGTAAGCATGACTGAATAATCGTTACATTTATAAACAATGCGTACATCGATTACATGCTTCTGTTAGGTTCTGTAGCTGTGCCACTTGATTGTCACAAGCCGTCTGATATAGGATCTCGGAGCACGCACATCTTTTGGTGTGAACAATATGTACTCCTCGGGTGGTGACACCGTCCGCATGGCTGCACGTCGCCGGCCAACGAGTCAGGACAAGGTTGGCCACGTCTAGATGACCCTGACTTTTTGTCGTTTTCGTGCTCTGGTGCCTTTGGGGGACTTCTGCTACTAGGAGTATATTCGTGCAATATCGGGCTAGAATCTTCTCGTGTGCAAAGCACTGGCGTGGGAAGTAGTCCTTAATCTCACGACGTCTTTGATGTCTATCACTCTGATTGTGATTGTGCCGTGTACTGGCAGCCCAACTTGTGCTGAAGTGCTATCCAAGAATTGAATCGTACATAGTGCGTATCGAGGTTGGTCCGCGTCAATAGCTACATCGACCATTGCGTCGCGATTTTTGACGGGCTCCAGATGGCTTTGATAACCGTGGTCGTGTCGTTGTTGACGCTTGGAAGTAACTAATGCAAACAAGTTGTGTATGCGAATGATCTGTTTTCCAGAGCTCGATAATTTTCTGCATTTGCATTATCAAGGTAGATGCGCTATTAATCACGAACTTAGAAGTGCTAGATTGAGCTCAAGCAATTTGCAGCCAGTACACAGATGTAGGCTTACTTACTATGTGCAAGCCTAGAAGGATGCGACAATTGCTCGCATCTAAGACTGTTTGTTCTTATATACCCACTGATCACTTTTGTTGCATACATTATATTTGCGTGTATAGCTAGGTAGAACTGCGCTGCTAAGATCTAGCTATTGATTTACAAGTTGCATATTACAATAGTCTTATCTGTCTAGGTACCTAGAATGACTAGTAGCAAGAATTGACCATAGATTAACCTGTTAAGCATATAAAAATTAATGAGACTCGATTTAAAACTTTGTTAAGGACTAGAAGAAGTGACCTGTAAAGCTAAATGAGATGTGCTATGAGTAGCAAATAATTGAGAAAATTATTGTAGAATGCTTAGACCTTGCATATATTAAATGTATATGCTATATACAGTCTTTAATTAGATGCATATAGCTAGTAAAAGGCTCTAGCTCTAGTCTACTAAAACTGGCTTGATTACTTATTCAGTAAATATTACCAAGTCTTGTTATGTAGCTTTCTTATAGATATCTAGAGTGGTAGTTTACACAGTTTTAGCTATCTGGCCAATTATACAACTAAAGAGATTACTAGTTTAGAAATACCTTAAAGTACTTGTAAGCTTTTCTTACCTATTCTTAAAGGCAGTGTTCTAATACTCTTAAGTTACTAGAATATATTATTTAAGTCTAGATAATAATACTATCTATTAGAGGAGATTGATATTCTAAGTTGATTACAAGCATAGATATAGTTACCCAAATACAATTCTCAAGTAATCAATATTTCTAATCTTATTTAATCCTAAGTTACAATGTTATGTAATTCTAGATGCTCTACCAAGACTTTTCACGATTTAGCTAATGACCGTGCACAAAGGTATACTAACTTCACGTCTTTACGCCTCACAAGCAGATAGATTACCTTATAAACACTAGTACTTAGTATTCTAGTCTATAGCTTTGATACAAGCTGCAATTTTGCGAGGTATACTTCCTACCAGGCCTTGTAATGTAAGAAGGTAGAATTAATCTATGCCTATACGCTTATTACTTTCTTGCTTAGCTAACTCTGAATAAATGCAGAATCTCTTGTCAAAGTCCTTTATTCCATGTATAGCTGCTCAAACAGTATCTTAAGAACCCTCCATACATGTGTTATTGGTTTAAGGTCGGTAGATTATAGTAGCTAGTCTTTGATGTAGCTATATCTAGCTCTGTCAAACTAGTCTTTGGTAACATGTGCAGTATAATTTTTTCTAGCATTATCCTGCATAAAATCTCATCTGTTTCCATTAGATCTATAACCTCTAGTATAGTAGATTTTAGTATATCTAGATAATCAAGCGCAATCATATTGCCTGAATGTAAGAGTAGTAAAAGCAGTCCCAGAACATGACTGAAATCTATTTGTCTCTACCTTTCTGTTGTACGCATTTACTCTTTCATTGCTGATATAAAGTACGAGTTAATTACAGCTAGCCTGCAATTCTATAGCAGCTGTAATAGAGCAGTTATCTAACTATATTGCTTTCTATTAATTACTGATTTGCCATTTCTTTTAAGCTTTACACCACGCTAGCCGTATAGCAATTTTGTCCTTGTCAAGCTCAATCTTTACTATCTCTAGATATTACTTTACGCTTCAGCGTTAGAAGACTCATCTGATTGTACTAGGCAATACTAGTGATATTGCATTGTGATTAATCTCTGCTAATGGCAAACGGCATTACTCTAGCAAACCAGTAGCAGAATGTCTAATGGCTCTTTGATAAGCTGTACTAAGCTGCTAAGATTTCTCAGATCAAGGATGATTAATAGATAAGCCATTGCCTTGTTAGATCCTATTGAATACATTTTAGATAATTACCTTGCTCCGGTCTAGTCTCTACCTAGTCCTTACAGAGGTCCTTCTCGACTTATAGAAGGTAGATAATTGATCCTTCTTACCTTCAATAAGCTTATAGCTTCTATCTTTAGGCATAGCATGTGCTAGAGGTGTGCTCGTCTATGTCTACTAATGAGTAGATTGACATTTGTTAGAACTTTTGGCTCGTGCCTGTAGATTATAGTATTCTTTATAATGACTGTATGTATATCTATCCTGCAGATATCTATAACTATATATGCGTTTACATTGTATATTCTATACAATCTATATAGTCTTGTAACTAGACATTTCTAATTGTACCGTTCTCTATCTAGAATCTCTTCCTAGTATGCCATTTTAGATTGTACTGTACTGAGGTTCTAGTATAATTCTGATAGGTGGCTGTAAATTTGACTAGTGACAGTAAAAATTACATCTACAATACACAAATTAAGTTAAAGTTATATAAAGTCATGTACATTTAAGAGTTGTGCCAAGCTATAACCTTTCAGATTATATAGACTCATAAAATGTTGTATAAAGACTTATTTGTCAGCTAATTTATTGTGCCAATTTAAGCTAATTCTAGCTAAACTAAACTAGCTTCACAAACCTCTCAAGATTTGAACTAATAATATACCAATTTAAATCAGTCTTATAAAGCTTTTAGAATTACATACAAAGTTGTTTGGCTATATCTAATCTAGGATTTTTGCCTATCTTTGTTTTTGCCATTCTGCAAGGTAATCTATTCTACCCCTATTCTCAGACGGATTGTAATGCTAAAATGCCAAGATACGAGCTTTGATCAGCTTAGAGGCTCCGTAAATCTCGCATTCCTATTGATGGTGGCGCCGCCCATGGATTGTGATGCAAATTGCCTCTGCACCAATTAAAACTCGTACTCTCACGGATTGTGATGCTAATCGACCCTAGGTAAGGTTGATAGCAACAACGACCTTATACACATAACTTGAACTATTATATACAACTACAATAATAATCGTACTTAATGCTGATAAATGGATTCTATATACTATGACACCAATCACAGTATAATACTATGCAAATCCTGTAAAATTGTGGTTGTAGTTAATAATGTTAGTCGCATTAGAACAAACCATTTTCTTCAGAAGCATTCTATATTAAAGCTTGAGCGCAGCAAAGTACAAAAGACAATCACTAATCTGAAACCTCTTCCATTTGCAATTGTTAAAGAAAACTTATCTTGCAAGCAGCCTATACAGCCTATCCTATATCTACCTATACTGAATGGTTTTGCCTGTGATACATGTACAAATTGGCTTAGTCTCAGTCGAGATATAGCATGTAAACATGTTAGAGGTGTACACGGCAAAGAATCTTTGAGCATAACTCTAAATGGCCTACAATCTTATCAACTTTAACAACTTAATCAACATAACTATTTCAAAGTAAAGCCAATTGTGTTGAGAACAGTAAAGCAGCCTCGACAAGTTCTAAGTCAAGCGTCAACTTTTGCGGCAAAACAGCTTGCACTAGCACAAGAAATGCACCAAGCCGTGCGTGAGGAAGAAGAGTTAATCGAATCATCTTGGCTTGGTATGGGCAAGCAGATACCCTGGCTCAGGCATATAGGATTTTAAGATCACTTACCAGGTCTTTTGCGCAAGGATATTACCACGAGTTATGTAAAACCAATATCTAGCAAGCCTGGTTTTGAGGTCATGAACAAGCTTGGTGTACGCGCGGATAAAGTTCTATCAGAGAGCCTAAGTCTTTGTCAAACTGGAAAAGCCTACCCCTATTCAACGACATATTGTCCTGCTAAATTTCAAAATTGCGGCCACTGATTGGCTCAAAGCCTCCGCACAGGTTGTACTCTTATTGATGGTGGCTACCTCGACATATTGTCCTGCAAATTGGCTCTCTACCAATCAAAGCTCTTATACTTACATATTGTCCTGCTAATTCCTCACGTTAGAGAAAGATCCTTTTTGAGGCGTATATTGTCCTGCTAATTCTGTCTGCACACTATAGCAGCCTTCTGTAGACGGAGATGCGCTGGCTTGACTTTACACAGATTTGCACGAATCTACACGGATACCCACAAAGATGAGCTAGCTTGAATCCTCACACATTTGCACAAAACCACACAAATTGGCACGAAGATGAGCTGACTCGACTTCAGACGGCTTCACACAAAACCACACAAATGTGCACGAAACAACACGACTTTGAAGCTGGCTCGACTTTGCACAAATTTGCACAAATGCACACGAATTTGCACAACGTGTAGCTGGCTCGACTTTGCACACATTCACACAAAACCTACCCCTATTCAACCGTACATCGTCTCATCAAAAACCCAAACAATAAGATCTGATTGGTCAAAACCACTTGTACCAACTGTATTCTTATCAATGGTGGCGCTCCACGTACATTGTCTCGTCAAATAATTCTCAGCCAATCATTGATACATGGTATAGGGGATTTTAATGAACTGCATAGGTTAGGGTTTGCCTAGTTAGACATTTTTGGTGCGCACCCGAGTTTGCAATGCATTGCAAAATGGCCTTTCACGCTCAGAAGCTAGCTTGGACTTGAACTTTTGGTGCGCACCCGAGTTTGCGATGCATCGCAAAGTGGCCTTTCACGCTCAGAAGGTGAACTTTTGGTGCGCTCTAAGCTGAACTTTTGGTGCGCACCCGAGTTTGCAATGCATTGCAAACTGGCCTTTCACGCTCAGAAGGCCTAGGTGAACTTTTGGTGTGCACCCGAGTTTGCAATGCATTGCAAACTGGCCTTTTACGTTCAGAAGGTGAACTTTTGGTGTGCACCCAAGTTTGCGATGCATCGCAAACTGGCCTTTCACGCTCAGAAGCCAGCTTGGACTTGAACCTTTGGTGCGCACCCGAGTTTGCGATGCATTGCAAACTGCCCTTTCACGCTCAGAAGCTGAACTTTTGGTGCGCTCTAAGCTGATCTTTTCGCGCGCACCCGGGTTTGCAATGCATTGCAAACTGGCCTTTCACGCTCAGAAGCTGAACTTTTGGTGCGCTCTAAGCTGAACTGTTGGTGCGCACCTAGACCTGGCAACCGAACCGACACCCGAAAGGTTCGGTAGCGCCACAATTACGGGTGTTTCGGCCGAAACCACCGTAACCGACACCCGTAAGCCGGTCGAGTTACAGCCAAAACACCATCTCTACCCAGAATCTCGTATGACTTGCATACGAGATAGGAGTGCTCTTACGAATTCACACGACGTGAAAGCTGGCTCGAATGTCCTCGAAAGTACACGACTTTGCACGAACCTATACAGAAACACGCGACGTGTAGCTGGCACCTAAATAGAGAGCATGACAAATGCAGCATATCTCACAAAGAGAATGACTCAATGTCACACTTGTAGTAAATGATTTAAATTGCACTTATTTCACGTCGCTGTACATGTCGATGAATCCCACCCTGAACCTAATTGGTTAACTTGCTTCGTATGAATCTCGTATTAATTCATGCTGACAAGGGAGGGTCTCCTAGAATCTCTCCTGGCATAGAAAGGCCTAACCTAACATGACAATCTAGCATGACATTCTAGTCACTTACAGACGCGATACACTTCGCAATGTCATACTCCTCCCCTTTGCGAAACGTCTCCCCGATCGAGGAGTCAGACTATGGACATGAAAGATGCGATGAGAATGAGGTTGAGCTTCATGTACAAGGACGACGTTTGGCACGACGGGTCCAAGCCGTCAAGCGTTACGACGCATCTGATGTAGCTATCGCAAGCAATGGCTCTCACGAACTCTATATATACACCCCGGCCGATGAAGCAAGCACACAGGAAACTGAGGCTTTTGAGAGTTTCAAAGAGTTTTCCTGTCAACATATGACTTTTGGAGGCCAGGGCTTACGAAAGAGCAAAGTATGGGACTTGTTTTACAAAGGCTTAGACGTCAAAGAGCCACACAAAGCATACATCATGTGTAAATCTTGTAGCACTATTCTGGCCCATCCCGAATACAATCAAACGGCTCGAGGCACACTACACTACATGAACAGACACGCCAAGAGCTGCCTAGCATCAGCAGATCGTGGTCGGCTGCAAAACCAGCAGCAGTCACATCCTGACGCGTCGTTCACAAGAGCCATCATGGCGGACCGCTTGGCTGAGCATCTAGTGACCAACAACTTGTCCTTCAACCACCTAGACAGTCCCGCGTGGATTGACGTGTGCGACATCATACGCCTATCAAAATCAAGAGCGGATATTCCTGGCAGAAAGGCTATGTCTGCGCATGTCCACGCGCAAGCAGAGAGAAATGAGAACGAGTTGAGAAATGACCTCAATGCGAATAAGTCAAAATTCAGTATTTCACTTGATGGCTGGACCTCAACAAACAAATACCCGTTTCTTGCAATCGTCATACACTTTGTAGATAACAGCTTTCGTCTTCGCAGAGAGACTCTGTCGTTCGATAAGCTACCAGGACATCATACCGCCGAGAACCTTTTGGAAAGCGTGTGGGGTGTACTTCAGAAATACAACATTGCTGACAGGGTATGACAACAGATGCTCAACTTGGCAGTAAACGCTCATCATGTCATAGATCTTTGCAATCACCGGAGACTCCGCCTCGAATAACATCAAGATGGCTGATCTGCTAAAGGCCAAGTGGGCTTCACGATACTCTCATCGGCAAGACAAATGGAATGCCGGGGAGAATTTTGTCAACTGCACAGCCCATATTATACACAATGCAGTTATAGTATTCCTCAGCAAGATGCAGGCGTGCCCAGAGGACAATTACGATGAACATGATCGTACCCAGGAAGATGGCTATAAGGATTCAGGAGGTCGACAAACAAGGTTTCCCAAAGTACACGCACTGCAAGGCTTTGCACGCACGCTGGAGAAGCTTTGTATGATCGCCATTGCAAGCGGCAACAGCAGTCAACGCAAAGAGTAGTTTGATGTTCACGTCATAAGACATATGAAGCGGCCACTCACCCTGAAACTTGACGTTTGGACTCGCTGGCATTCTACAGCTGCTATGCTTCAGCGAGCTTTGATGCTACGGCCACCAATCACAACTTGGTTGGCTGTTCGGCATGAATTGTCAGATTTAACACTGACCAATGCAGAGTGGGCAGAGGCAGAGCTCATCTACAACATCCTCAGGCCCTTCTGCGAATGTGCTCAACAGCTTGTTACAACTTCTGTGGTAAACATACACTACACCTTTGCCATATATAACTATTTGTTCACCCATTTGGAAGACTATAAGGAGAAGATTGAGACTCATGCGGCTACAAATTCAGAATACAAGTCACAGTTATTGGTCGGGTTGGACGCTGCCTGGAACAAGTTGAACAAATATTATAGACAAAGTGACATCAAGCCTATCTACGCAGCTTCCATCTTGTTAAATCCTTGTATAAAAGGCGAATATTTTGAGGAGGAGGAATGGCTCATCCCTCCAGATAGTGATGAGTTACCCTGGCGAGCAAGATATGAGGAGCAACTATGCGACAYGTTTAAGCGCTACTATTCATCAGAAAAGGATGACATTCGAACACCAATTCACGGATCCGGAGTGTCATTGTCACAATCTTCAAATTTGCAAGCTGATTACGGTACAGGTGATAGTCTACCGAGAACACCAGGTCTCACACCGGTCAAAAGAACACATGGCAGCTCCCTCTTCTTTAACTTTGACTCACCAGAAGAGGACCGAACAAAAACTCAAGCCTTAGAAGTTTCCGACTATCTCAAAGAACCCAAGCTCTCGGGAGTGACAGCAAAGGGTGCTAACAGCATGATTTTAAATTATTGGAAAGGAAAAGAAGGTTTGTGGCCAAGCCTCACTCTCATGGCGAGAGACGTCCTTGCAGTGCCTGCAACAGGCGCCGATGTGGAGCGTCTGTTCAGTCAGGGCAGGAACGTGGTCACACATCATCGACATAGCCTGAACGACAAGACTATTAGTGACATCATGATGTTGAGATCGTCCTACAGCAAGAAGCGTAAGCTTCAGACCGTGACCAAGGCAGAAGATGAGCATTGGTTCGACCTTCTTAAGCTCCTGTCAGATGGTGGCCGTACACAGGCGCTGCCCGATATCTTTCAAGATGACAATAGCAAGCGCCTGAAACAAGTTCTGAATCGTGTCCAGGATGAATGGGCGCACGAGGGAGAAGGCCTGGATGAAGAGGCAGAAGAACTTGTAGTATGACATTGGTGCTTTTCCATCAAATTTGAAAACTTCATTGTCATAGCTGGGTGGGCGCGTCTGACTCTATCAAACATGTCTATTGCCGTTGGCACCTGAGTCGAACATGTTTTGCAGCTTGGCGAATATCACTGAGTCTTTCGGCTGAACGGTGACCCGTCTTGCGTGTGCTGCAAGGACGACCAAGATCTCAAAGTACTTGACCAAGTACAGTTCCGCGGCCTCCTGTAAGGCGCCTAGACTTGAGGACTGGAATCGCAAATCTGAGGCGGTTTCTTGCGCTATTTCACGTACCACCCTTGCAAATGGTAGCCTCGGCAGCAGAAGTTCAACAGATCTTTGATATCGCCTAATTTCTCTGAGGGCAACGGTGCCCGGTCTCCATCGCCGACGACGCCTTTACGTGTCAGTATTACATTTCATGGGGTAAAGATTCTGCAAGGCTTACTGTACTGGGGCCTGGGGACCTGCGGCTGTGACTCTATTCGTGCGGGGACCGGGACCTGCGGCTGCAACTCTACTGGTACGGGGACTGGGTCCTGCGGCTGCGGCTCTACTGTGCGAGGGTCCTGCGGCTCGAGGTCTTCTTTGGGACGGACGTGTGNACAGGGCATAGAAAGGCCTAACCTAACATGACAATCTAGCATGACATTCTAGTCACTTACAGACGCGATACACTTCGCGATGTCATACTCCTCCCCTTTGCGAAACGTCTCCCCGATCGAGGAGTCAGACTATGGACATGAAAGATGCGATGAGAATGAGGTTGAGCTTCATGTACAAGGACGACGTTTGGCACGACGGGTCCAAGCCGTCAAGCGTTACGACGCATCTGATGTAGCTATCGCAAGCAATGGCTCTCACGAACTCTATATATACACCCCGGCGGATGAAGCAAGCACACAGGAAACTGAGGCTTTTGAGAGTTTCAAAGAGTTTTCCTGTCAACATATGACTTTTGGAGGCCAGGGCTTACGAAAGAGCAAAGTATGGGACTTGTTTTACAAAGGCTTAGACGTCAAAGAGCCACACAAAGCATACATCATGTGTAAATCTTGTAGCACTATTCTGGCCCATCCCGAATACAATCAAACGGCTCGAGGCACACTACACTACATGAACAGACACGCCAAGAGCTGCCTAGCATCAGCAGATCGTGGTCGGCTGCAAAACCAGCAGCAGTCACATCCTGACGCGTTGTTCACAAGAGCCATCATGGCGGACCGCTTGGCTGAGCATCTAGTGACCAACAACTTGTCCTTCAACTACCTCGACAGTCCCGCGTGGATTGACGTGTGCAACATCATACGCCTATCAAAATCAAGAGCGGATATTCCTGGCAGAAAGGCTATGTCTGCGCATGTCCACGCGCAAGCAGAGAGAAATGAGAACGAGTTGAGAAATGACCTCAATGCGAATAAGTCAAAATTCAGTATTTCACTTGATGGCTGGACCTCAACAAACAAATACCCGTTTCTTGCAATCGTCATACACTTTGTAGATAACAGCTTTCGTCTTCGCAGAGAGACTCTGTCGTTCGATAAGCTACCAGGACATCATACCGCCGAGAACCTTTTGGAAAGCGTGTGGGGTGTACTTCAGAAATACAACATTGCTGACAGGGTATGACAACAGATGCTCAACTTGGCAGTAAACGCTCATCATGTCATAGATCTTTGCAATCACCGGAGACTCCGCCTCGAATAACATCAAGATGGCTGATCTGCTAAAGGCCAAGTGGGCTTCACGATACTCTCATTGGCAAGACAAATGGAATGCCGGGGAGAATTTTGTCAACTGCACAGCCCATATTATACACAATGCAGTTATAGTATTCCTCAGCAAGATGCAGGCGTGCCCAGAGGACAATTACGATGAACATGATCGTACCCAGGAAGATGGCTATAAGGATTCAGGAGGTCGACAAACAAGGTTTCCCAAAGTACACGCACTGCAAGGCTTTGCACGCACGCTGGAGAAGCTTTGTATGATCGCCATTGCAAGCGCATCTAGATGTGTATAAGAGACAGAGTTTGATGTTCACGTCATAAGACATATGAAGCGGCCACTCGCCCTGAAACTTGACGTTCGGACTCGCTGGCATTCTACAGCTGCTATGCTTCAGCGAGCTTTGATGCTACGGCCACCAATCACAACTTGGTTGGCTGTTCGGCATGAATTGTCAGATTTAACACTGACCAATGCAGAGTGGGCAGAGGCAGAGCTCATCTACAACATCCTCAGGCCCTTCTGCGAATGTGCTCAACAGCTTGTTACAACTTCTGTGGTAAACATACACTACACCTTTGCCATATATAACTATTTGTTCACCCATTTGGAAGACTATAAGGAGAAGATTGAGACTCATGCGGCTACAAATTCAGAATACAAGTCACAGTTATTGGTCGGGTTGGACGCTGCCTGGAACAAGTTAAACAAATATTATAGACAAAGTGACATCAAGCCTATCTACGCAGCTTCCATCTTGTTAAATCCTTGTATAAAAGGCGAATATTTTGAGGAGGAGGAATGGCTCATCCCTCCAGATAGTGATGAGTTACCCTGGCGAGCAAGATATGAGGAGCAACTATGCGACACGTTTAAGCGCTACTATTCATCAGAAAAGGATGACATTCGAACACCAATTCACGGATCCGGAGTGTCATTGTCACAATCTTCAAATTTGCAAGCTGATTACGGTACAGGTGATAGTCTACCGAGAACACCAGGTCTCACACCGGTCAAAAGAACACATGGCAGCTCCCTCTTCTTTAACTTTGACTCACCAGAAGAGGACCGAACAAAAACTCAAGCCTTAGAAGTTTCCAACTATCTCAAAGAACCCAAGCTCTCGGGAGTGACAGCAAAGGGTGCTAACAGCATGATTTTAAATTATTGGAAAGGAAAAGAAGGTTTGTGGCCAAGCCTCACTCTCATGGCGAGAGACGTCCTTGCAGTGCCTGCAACAGGCGCCGATGTGGAGCGTCTGTTCAGTCAGGGCAGGAACGTGGTCACACATCATCGACATAGCCTGAACGACAAGACTATTAGTGACATCATGATGTTGAGATCGTCCTACAGCAAGAAGCGTAAGCTTCAGACCGTGACCAAGGCAGAAGATGAGCATTGGTTCGACCTTCTTAAGCTCCTGTCAGATGGTGGCCGTACACAGGCGCTGCCCGATATCTTTCAAGATGACAATAGCAAGCGCCTGAAACAAGTTCTGAATCGTGTCCAGGATGAATGGGCGCACGAGGGAGAAGGCCTGGATGAAGAGGCAGAAGAACTTGTAGTATGACATTGGTGCTTTTCCATCAAATTTGAAAACTTCATTGTCATAGCTGGGTGGGCGCGTCTGACTCTATCAAACATGTCTATTGCCGTTGGCACCTGAGTCGAACATGTTTTGCAGCTTGGCGAATATCACTGAGTCTTTCGGCTGAACGGTGACCCGTCTTGCGTGTGCTGCAAGGACGACCAAGATCTCAAAGTACTTGACCAAGTACAGTTCCGCGGCCTCCTGTAAGGCGCCTAGACTTGAGGACTGGAATCGCAAATCTGAGGCGGTTTCTTGCGCTATTTCACGTACCACCCTTGCAAATGGTAGCCTCGGCAGCAGAAGTTCAACAGATCTTTGATATCGCCTAATTTCTCTGAGGGCAACGGTGCCCGGTCTCCATCGCCGACGACGCCTTTACGTGTCAGTATTACATTTCATGGGGTAAAGATTCTGCAAGGCTTACTGTACTGGGGCCTGGGGACCTGCGGCTGTGACTCTATTCGTGCGGGGACCGGGACCTGCGGCTGCAACTCTACTGGTACGGGGACTGGGTCCTGCGGCTGCGGCTCTACTGTGCGAGGGTCCTGCGGCTCGAGGTCTTCTTTGGGACGGACGTGTGACTTTAGGGGGCTTCTTCTTTCCCGGAGACTTGGCGAGTACTGGGCCTTTCCTGGGGTATTTACCGGCTGGGACTTTATCTTTGCCCTTGTCGGCTCCCGCTGGCCGCCCGGGTGTCTCTGGTGCTATTGAGGTGGGCTGGGCGAGTATCTCTGGAGCTACTGATGTGGGGCGGGCGGGTGTCTCTGGAGCTGAGTTGGATCGCGCGAGTCTCACTGGAGCTGATGATGGCCCGCTGAGTGTGCCTGGAGCTGATGATGGGCGGCCGATTGTCTCTGGCGCTGGTGACGAGGACGACGGCCGCGCAAGTATCTCTGGGCGAGGTGCGAAACGCTGTCGGCGTGCTGCTGGGCCGACCGGTTCCTCCTCGGTGTCTGACATCTGGAGCACCAAATCAGCAAAAGAACAACTCATTGTCATACTCACTCACGTGATCCGGGGACGCTAGTCGTGGCCGGCTGGAGGGTCCAACGTCTTCATCATCAGCTTCCGTGTACTCTTGCAGCGCCTGCGCGAAAGCCGCGTCGTACTCAGACATAGTGGACGCGTGCAACACCTGCATCACGAAAGTGCGGGACCCTTGCCTTTTATATGGATGAGGAAAGGGGTCATTAATTCATCTACCAGGTATTGCTCTAAAGTTTGCTTGATAACAACTCCGCTGTGAGTGGTTCGATTGATTGACTCTCCATCAATGCATATTAAGAGTACTATATTTTCTGAATGCGTTCCTATTCCTTGCTGAGATGCAAACAGCGATTGGGCGAGTTGATTACTAGACACTCTACTTCAAAGTCATGTTGACAAAAGCTATTGAGTCCGCCCTGCGACTTAGATTACATCATGGAGATTATGCTTACGGCTTGTTCTCACTTTGCCGAGCCATACGTATGGCCATGTGGCCATGTAACCAAGGAAGTATGACTTCTAGCTCTTCTTCTGCGCGATCGCGCATCAATTGTCAGACAGTACCACATTTCCAATGCCAAAGCGATCGCTATCACCTGGTCCCGGTCCAAGCCCAAAGCGAGAGGCAAGCCTGACCCTTCTCATGACAAGCGTCCGCAAAACATTATTCAATAACCTCACACAGAAGCAGAGCCGCTTCGTTAGAAAGATCCAGGCCAGGCCTGATCTCGCAGCAAGCGAGAAGTCCAGTATCATGGAAGCCTTCAAGGCGCGGATCGCAGTGGAGAAGAACCGAGTCAAAATTGACCATAGATGTGTATAAGAGACAGGTCTAAACAGGGAGACCTGGTTAGACCCTGCAGCACTGAAGGTGTTTCGGGCCCAGATCGTACACACGGAGGCCGAACTTGCCCGCTTGACTAGTGTACGCACAGGCCTTGGCCTGGAGTACATCGACGATGCGGAGAGCCTTGAATGGCATGACAATGCGGACATCGACGGCGTGGCCAATCAGCCCGATGTAACGGTTCAAAGGGCAATCGTCAATGCCATGCAGGACCGGCTGGCGCAAATGGATGCATTCCTCGACAGCGTCAAGCGAGACCCGTCCACCCTAGCAACCGCGAAGCAGGCTCTTGTGGATGCAGGAATCCTGCAAGAATCCGATATCGCGACTCTGGGCGAAGAGCTGCTTCAAGGTGTCATCGACATTGGCAGCGACTCGGATGAGGACGCAAGTGAAGACGAGGAGGTGGAAGGAGAGGATGACTCTGCCTCCGAGCAGTAGATAGCAATGCAAGTATGACATTAGGTTCCATACTCGCCAAGAAAAATCGTTCATGTCACATGTATCAATTCATCATTGTTGTGACGACTTTGGAGCTGATCAACTAGGTCAAGGCAGGCTCACCCGTAACTTGACCGTAACTTTGTTACGGTCGGGTCAGTTACGGGTCCATTACGGGTTCGGTTACGGTACGGTTCGGTTGGGCACGTGGTACCGTAAGTTACGGGTCCGAGCCGGTACGGGACCACCGTAAGTTACGGGACTTTCGGCCGATAGTACGGTTCGGTTGCCAGGTCTAGTCTTGACATAATCTGGTGAACCGCTAAACTTGTTATACTGGTACTGGTAGAGGTTTTGAGCTCTATTGATAGAGTTTTCAGGGTAGAGTCAATCTGAACATCATAGATCTCCACAAAGAAGAATAGAAACATTCTTGTGAAGATTGATATGTAGCTCTGAATTGACGTTGACATGAGTTGCTGAAAAGACTCAGCCATAAGTAGTGTGCTTGGCTCTACTGCCTGGTCGCTCTTGACAATCTTTGCCAGAGCAGATGTCTGGTAGAGATTGACAATCTCTAGTGCATGTAGATATGCATTGTTGATTGACGCTAAGGCATCCATATACTTGTTCTCAGATAATTGAATTAACTCTGTAAGCTCTCCATACTCAACAAATTTATCCTGAGGCAAATGATTCTGAGCGCCAGTAATCCTTAGCTATGGAAGATTGTCATTTGTTTTGTGGATTGCATTATGTCTTGGAGGCTGAAGTCGATTGTAATTTTCTTCAATCTGAAGTAGAAGTTGAGTAAATGTTGTTTTTTCTGTCAATGTATTGGTTGATAGAGATCCTTGAATTGTAGGTAGAATCAAGATCGGATTGTATTTGTTACTTTTGTTTGAGAAGAATCGTTGAAAGTTAACCATTGTTAAACATTTAAGAGAATCTTCCTTAGTATTGTTATGATGCTCAAGTTGTATATATCTAGTCATCCGCGGCAGAGCACTTTCTCCGGCAAATACAACTTGATGTAGGGCACATACAAGACTTTTTTCAATCAAGAGAAATGGAAGAGGGAGATCTTCTACGTTAGGCAAAATAACTTGATCATCCTTGACTAAGAAGTCAATTACCTGCTCAACTTCCGCTTGAGACAATTTTGTTGCCATAAAGTGAGGCTTGTTGTAGATATGCCGTGTAATCATCGTTGGATTATAGCACATTTGACACAGTGTGCAATTGAAGACGTTGAATTGCTTATACCATGAGAAATTTATTTCAGCAAGAATTGCTATTGCAGCTTGTTTGTTCAACCCAATGTAGTCAGACATTCTATATTCAAGGTCAGTATTACTTACTTCAACATACAAAAGATTTATACAGTAATAAACAAGTTCTTACTTGCTCCGTTATGCTTGAAATTGTAGTGTAGAGAAGATCCAAAAGATACTGTCATCTTATACCTTCCTAAGATAACAGTAAAAAATCTCTGCCGGTCCAAAGTAATCTGAAACGCAAATAGATTACCATATACATTATGCTAAGATAATGTGTTATAGAATAGTTCAACTCATTGCCTATACATGGTATGATCTTGTTACCGTTTGAATGATGCTATACAGGGAATAGATCTAAATCAGACTTAATATTAGAAGAAGAGTATTATAACTTGTATTGTAAGCGCAAGCTTTGTAGTTATCTTGAGTTACGGTATAAAGCCATAGCTTGATGTATCTTGCACGTGCAGTAGCCAGATCAATATGCCTTTAATAACCTTCCGTTAATTAAGGTAGTTTCTAGCTCTAACGTCTATACTGCTAAGATATAATGGCTGTAACATCTAAGCAAGGTAGAATCTAATAATGTTTTGATATTAGCATATTAAGAAGTAGTATAGACGTCAAAATAACAACTTTCTGCGTCACCAAATGCTAGCGTTAAGGCATAAACATCTACAACATTTTTACCGTGCCAGATAGTACAATCAGATTTGGCCGTCTAGATCAACTTTGAGCTCTAAACGACCATAGACATCAATTTTTGATAAGTTCTTAATGTTAGCACAATTGAATATAGTATGAAGGTCACGGTAGCAAGTTTCTGCGTTACCAAAAGCTAAAAGCAAGGTGTAGACGTTAGCAATATCTATAACGTCAAGAACTCTATACTAAAGCTTATGTGCACGTGCATAGATCAAAAATAGAAAAAATAGAAGTAGCTTTTGCACTACAACAAGAGGTAGAAAGATAAATCTAATATACAGAGACCTAGAGGCAGGTGTACTGTACAATCTATCTGGTTTTTGTTATCAAACCGTATCATGCAAGGCCGTCAATGTTGGCAATAAATTGCAACGTCAAAAACGGCCTTGCATAATACTAGACTCAACTTCACACGAAACTACACGAATTGGCACGACGTGGAGCTAGCTCGAATCCACACAAAACCACACGAATTCAAACGACGTGAAGCTGGCTCGACTTCGCATGAATGCACACAAATTTGCACGACAATGAGCTGGCTCGAATTCACATGGATTCACACAAAGTTACACAAATTCACACAAAGTGAAGCTGGCTCGAATTTGCACAGATGTACACAAACTTGCACAAATTGCACGACGTGAAGCTTGCTCAAGTTTACACAAATCTACACAACATAAGACTAGCTTGAATTTGTGCAACCTTGACTTACTATGTGCCGGTGACAATAAGATCTTTTCTTCCTGAATACAGGCTATACTGTCACCAGGTGAAGCACACACATACCGGGCTCATACCGGGATCCCGGTACGGTACAGTTCAAAAGACCGTGTCTCCGGCACGGTTCATTTTTACCGTATCAGGATCCCGACACGGTGAACCGTACCGGAGAAAAATCCCGGACCGGGACCCGGTTGGTTGACCATGTCTACTTACTTATAAGACTTAATTACAATAGCATGCTATACTTTTCTCCTTTGAAGATGAGATCATTCTTTAGAAACTAATAATATAGAATTCTAGCTTATTTATATGAGGAATATATTACTTAATAGGAAATCTATTATTCTCTAATCTTTCTATCTCTGTAGTTTAGACCATCTGAATAAGCATCTTGCATTTTTATCAAGTGATTTTTTTATATAGCTTAACCCTTAAGATCATTGATAAAAAGTAGCTTTGAACTTGTAGATAATTAAATTTGTTTGATTTGCTTATCTCTAACCTTATAGGATTAATAATCTATGTAGCTTCTATCCCAGTATTGGAAAGTCAAGGTTATGCAAAGTTATGTCCATTTAGGCTAATTTTATTCTATGTAGATTTGTGTGCATTTGAGCTAGCTTTACATTTTATAGATTCATCTAGTTTTTTGTTATTTTGAAAAAATTTGTATAAATCTGAGCTAGCTTAGTCCGGTCAAAATCAAACTCGAATTGACTTTGTAGGAGGAGCTCTATGAGCCTCTTTGCTCACGTGAACAAAGTCAATCTAAAATGACTTTCTACCGGCATTAAGTCACTTAATGCAATTATATAGCAACCTTGTGTACGTACTTGCCAGCGGCAACCAAAGTTTGAGCTATCTAGGCCATATATTTATTGATATTGTTTGTAGTCGCTAATTGCGAGCATATCTTATGATGGGAAAAGTAGTGAGGCAGAGTGGAGAGTAGAGCAGCGGCAGCAACCCAAAAGGGCAAAAACCGTCACGGAGTGTGTGCACGTGTCACTTCTCAGTCCGAATTGCAGTCTTCTTGTTGTGCTAATTTGTGTAGTTTTGTATAGTTTGAGCTTTTTGAGCTAATTATGTTAATCTGAGCTAATTTAGACTAATTTAAGTCAATGCAAGCTAGTTTATAAGCTAATTTAAGCCAAGTCAAGTTAATTTGAGCCAGCTTTATAAAGCTATAGAAATTTAAGCTAGCTTTACAAAATAGAGATTTGAGCCAGTATTGTCTTATTCGATCTAGCTGTGCACAAGTCTATTAAGGTGACTGGTAAGACGTTTTGTGGACTAAGCAGCACAAGATGTGCCCTGACAAGACTACAATTCTGCAATACAAGATGATTGAGTAGCTTTACTTAGCTTTACTTATATATTTTTCTAAACAGGAGTCTAACCGGGATCTAGATTGGTTAGCCATGTTTACTAACAAGTCTTACTACTTTATATAAATCTCTTACTAGAAGTTTACAAGATTCTTAATTAGCAAAACTGCATAAATTTGCAATAGAAGATTATTCAACTTACTTCTAGAAAGGTATACTACAATTATAGCACTCTTTAATTCTTTTAGTCTTTCTGCTAGCTTTCTATAGCGTACTTTTGTTGTGCGCTGTCGTTAATAAAGGATGTGCCTAGATTAAGTCAGTTTACGTTTTTGATTTTAGAGCAGATTAAGTCAGTTTATGTTTTTGATTTTAGAGCAAACTACCTTTGCAACTGAGTAAAGCTCTAGATTGCTAAAGAGCTTAAGAAATACGGTCTGCTATCTTGTAGTGCTAGCAGTATTCTACTTCTTTTGAATCTATGTACTCAATTACTAAGAAATTTATAACATAATAAGACCTTATCTGTTTGTACTAAAACTTCTAAAATTACTAGAAAAGTCTATGCTAAGCTTTGCAATCTAGTAATGAAGTACTAAACTTAAGATCTAATCCAGACTAACTGGATCATTTTTATAGATCTCTTTGTTTTAACTTAAAATTGCAATTTTGCATCAGCAGAATAGAATCAGTATTTGATTTATAGAGTAGCTATGCTACTCACAAGATACTTTACTAATTTGATATGTGTAGATACAACAAATGCAATAGTATTACTATTCTCAACTCTTTCTCAAACAATATTTTAATCCTTCTTGAGTTCTAATCTGTGAAATTTTATACAAATTCAAGCTAGCTTTACCTTATATAAACTTATGTGGACTTGTATGAGTTTTAGCTAAATGACACTGTAACTTCAGAGTAGAGATGTAGAGAAAGTTGCGAATGACATACGTAGGCCAGGATTCAATTATAGATTTTATCTAAAACAAATCAGAAGTACTTTCTAGTCAAATCCGGTAGCTGCAGATCCAAAATCTAAAGCGGTATAGAGCAAGGAACCGGTTTACTAGAATACAATTAGTCTAAATCAAACCTTTTTGCCAAGCCTAGTTAATGCTTGTCTAAAACAAGTTACAAGTCTACTCTTATAGCTAGAAAAAGCTAGTCAAGCGTTTTCAATTCCTGTGTAATTTGTGCTTTTTAGATAAGTATAAAGTGTATAGATAGTCTAGTTTTCTACTGTATTAATAGTAGATAAATATTCTACATGATCACGGCCACGGCCACAACTACCTAGGCTCACAAAGGATCTTTTCTGATAAAACAAAAGTCTGAATCCTTTATTGTTAGGATACTGCACATCTGCTATACATGGCATCAAAACCGGGCTCGAGCACCGGCAACAGCATGAAGTCTAGTACCTGTGAAATATGAACGTGCCGCAGAAGTTTAAGGACTTGAGCTCGGTCCAGTCAAAATTGTTGATATTAACAATAAAGAAGTTGCAGCTTTGCCCATCAGCATATTAGCAGGGGCTGGCGCCAATACTATAATGAACCAGTACCTGATACGTATTCGCAGCCTCGTTCTTTTGGTCCCTATTGACGTTCAGCTTGTGCTCTTTAACGGCAACTAGACCTGGCAACCGGACCGACATCCGTAAGTTCGGTTGCGGGAGCTCACCGTTCACCGAACTTTACACGGGTTCGGCGACGCCACAATTACGGTGGTTTCGGCCAAAACCTCCGAAACCGACACCCGTAATACGGTCAGTTTACGGCCGAAAAGCAATTTGTACCCAGAATCTCGTATGACTTTCATACGAGATAGGAGTGCTTTTACGACTTCACACGCCGTGATGCTGGCTCGAATGTATACGAAATCGCACGAAACTACACGAATTCACACGACGTGTAGCTGGCTCGAATTCGTCCAGATTCACACGAAAGCACACGAATTCGCACGAAACCACACAAATTCACACGACTTCGAAGCTCGCTTAAATTCGCACGAACTCACACGAACTTACACGAACTTGTGTGCATTCGCACGACGTTGAGTCAGCTCGAATTCGCACGACGTGAAATTTGCAGGCTCACCCGATATTCGACCGTAACTTAGTTACGGTCGGGCCATTTACGGGTCTATAGGTTAAGGTACGGTTCGCTTGAGCACGTGTCATCATAACGGGTCATGCATGCATATGGCCGGTACGGGACCAACGTAGCTTACCTACGGGACTTACAACCGAGAGTACGGTTCAGTTGCCAGGTCTAATGATGCCGTTGGTGAGTCAAGATCAGTTGTGCATATTCACAGGTCTACCGACAAAGTTTCGCCAGTGTGTCGTATGCCACATCGTTCCCGTAAGCCTAGGACAGGAAAAGGTGGATGCTGTCTGATATCAATCAAGTTCTCTTGGATAGTGTTCACAATGGATGCTATTGAGGTCGGACATGCATAAAGATTTCGATATCTTTCGTCTCGGCATCTATCAATGCAGGGAATACCAGGAGCCGGGACTTGTTGACCTTTTGACTACTAGCCTTGCTGTGGTCTACCTTTAGAACGAGCTTTCAGTTCCTTCTACATCAGTGCATGAATTCCGAAGTCTAAGTTATCTGTCTTGACCTCTGATACATTCTAGATGCAAAGAATGACAGCTATAATTTTATGCTAAAATTTGATCAAAATAGGGACGTATGGAGGAAACTATTTAACTTGATCTCTGATTGTAGCAGGGTATGTGCACGTACAAACTTAAGACCTGATATAGATGCGATAGAGCTCGGTGATTTCTTGTTCTTATTTGTCACTGTTGCCATGAATTGTAGGCTTCGGACTCACTTCATACTACTTGAAAGCAATAACAGACTCGAATTCCAGTCCGGGTCTATGCAATTATGGACTGAGGCATTACCAGGGAAACCCGAAGGATTTCAATCAAGGTGACTCTTCTCAACTCTTCTCGAAGCTGTGCCCTTAAGACATGCATAGTCCGTACATGTCGTAGACTCAATGACCTGTTTCCTTACACCTTTGTACCGCTCAATACTATTCTGGGAGCGCCATTCTGTCCTTTAGTAGACGGCTCAATGAGCAAATGGTACAGGACCGTCTTGCAAAGTTTGGCAGTAAACAACTCGGCAGCCTGCACGAACTTTCAATGAGGCCACTTACAAGCTGAGCAGAAAATGTTTTTTGGCGAAGCTACAGCGCAGCATCCACTGATGGATTTGACGATGAACACCAGTATCGATGACCAGTCCATGCTTTACTCTGACACGCTTTGGAGCAATATTTTGTCCTTCGACAACGGCGACACTTAGCAAATTGACGATTCTGAGTTTCCCACTTGCCACATTCCAGATATGCGCATTGCCTGATTCCACCTTGCTCATGCCGCCTACAGGAGTTGCGCATGATCACACCAGCCCAATAAGTCGACTCGGAGACATGTATGCGCATTGTAAACTTTTCGACAAGTTGAAAAATATTTGACGATACTTTCAATGAATCGCTGAGATCGTCATCCATTTGGGCGAAAGTGCCGGAGGCATTTGAATTATAATGCATCTCGAATTGCTTGAAGTTCTGTCTCAGTTGCGGTACATCGTGCGATTGGCTGAATGCCGGTCGCAAATACGGATATTTTGAGAGATAAGCCAACAACTTTAGGCACAAAGTGACGTCCTGGTCCCACGTGGTGGAAGGCCTCGAAGATGGAATTGTGGAGGAGAGGTCATCCATATGCGTTGTGCCGTCACCACTGTGAGAAGTCTGCTGTGAAAAGGTTCTTGGTCTGGACACGGTTCCACCATACTCCTGCCGGTCATTGATTCGGGTGAACAAATTAGGACTGTCCCCATGAAGCATTTGTGAGCTATGTATATCGTGTCCTGATGATCCGTCTGCAAGCATACCATCCGATATGTGGGGAGTACCAGTAAAATCCAATTCAGTACCTTCTGGTAGGACAGTAGTGATACTATTGGTCCCGGAAGTACTTTCCTCAAAATTTGATGAATTGGTCATGAGAACATTTGCGTGGGCGGAATGTCGTCCAAGTGGATTCAATATAGGATGTCGATCCAATATAGGATGTAGATCAACGGAAAGGCCTGGCGATGTTCGAGGCAGTCGTACTCGTGGACGCGAATTTGCTAGCTCAATTTGCGATCGCCGAACCTCGTCCAGCACGTCGTTATGGTGCGGAGAAATCGTAGAGGCTCTAGACGTGATAGATGGCTCTCGCGACCGAGACTCTTCGGCCATCGAAATGTTACCATTCCTTGCATTGGGGCGGAAATTGTCATCATTTGGTTTAACCTGCTCACTGCGTCTAGGCATGACCAGGGCGCGGTGAGATGCGACAATACTTTCCAGAGCATTACAGAGAATTGTCACCGTTATTGGAACAATCCCAGCTTCAATAACACGATTCCTGATTGCTTCGGACCCTCTAACGCCGACATTGACAATACATAAAAGAGTTTGTTGCCACTTTGACAATTGAAACATCTCCGGATGGTAGCATATTTTACCTTGCTTGAGTATACGCACGAGCTGCTCCAGACCGCCATCGCAAGCTAGTGATTCGCGGACTTTCGGACTTGTCTGGCACAAGTTTGCTAAGTGCGACAATGAGCTATATAAAGCGTAGTTTGAGCGCGTATCGAGAGCTCTTCTGTCATACCAGTTTGGCGTGATGCTGATCACAGCTCTGTTGTTTACTGGCGTGCAGAACTCCGATTCCCGCATGCCACGTCAATCGCGACCGACCTATCCGCTTGATGTGTCACCGATGAGGTGTATCCCCTTGGACTGAACGCGCCTTCTTGTCGCAAATCTCTACTAGAGCGCTGAACAATCACACCTTGGTGAAGTCTCTTATCAGTCGAGACGTATGCGCTGCTCTGATTGTTACTAGTGTTGAAAAGCAACAACTCATACACGTATGTTGTCGTAGAAGGCTAAGACAACATTCGCTTTGAGATCCGAGCTGCGGGAAGAATAGCCTGTTTCGGAAATTTCGATCGATCAAAAGTTCAATGCCATTCGCAAATTTGAGAAGTAAACCCAAATTAGGGCTCACAACCCTCTATAATGTTCAATAGCTTGTGCACTACATCACGCTGGGTTTCGGACAGAATAGTGGTTGGGCACGGATTATTGGAACGTGCAATACTCAACCTGTCTGTTGGGCAGAGGTTCTCCATGCTATCATGGTACAGCAAGAACCATGCATCGCCAATTCGTACACCTATAAATATTTCTCGTGGTCAGGAATTACTGCAAGCACGCTATGTTCACAACAAGCACGAAGCATGTCTTACGGAGACTGCGGAAACATATGATCTCAGATTTTAAAATCCCATGGCCCATGCAAATGGACTTTCAAACGTGATCGTGTACAAGTCTTTGCATGAACTACTGAAGATCGTATGTCCAGGGAGTACCACTTTTCAGCTATTTTGACAGTGCTTTGTATTGTTAGCTCTACGAATTGTGGCTGAATATAAAAATATGGCATTTCATTAGAATCGCAAGAACAAGTTGAAGTCACTCGTGCGCCAATCGAGGTTCGACCGATAGAATGTTCATTACTAGTAACCCGTCGCACCACCCTGCTCGGTGAGTATATGTTGGATGCTGATGTCACGTCACTCACTGAATCGATTGCCTGCATTTCTTCCGAACTTAGTGCTGCATATCGATATTGTTCTGGTAATTGACTACGAGCTGCAAATGTGTGCAACGGAGACCTCTCGTCGGCTTTAGACTTAGCATCGCTTGCTGTTGTAGACGCTTCTCCCTCGTTACTGTGCGGGCGAAACTTTTTTGGTAAACGTCCGTCGGGAGATTGAGGGTGCACCCGAGGCTCGTTTTGATGTTCTGCTATTCAGTGTAAGATGATGATTGTTCAATGTGTCTTGATGAAGGCAATACGAAAGGACCTCCTGCCAAGGAACTTTATCATGGGAGTGTATGAGTAAGCTCGCAATATCGTATTGGGCCTGGGCATTTGAGATCTGTATGAGAATGATTTCTTTGCGATTTAGCCAGAACAGTACGCGTTATCTGAGTACACGTTGAGAAGCGCGGAGATGGAGAAGTGATCGTCGACAAGTTACACTTAGAATGGCGCAGCTTTCGAATCTCGCTAGTGTCGTTAAAGCACTATACGTACTGCTTGGCTTTGTGCTGTGCATCATGCATAGATACCTCTGTTATGCGTAGCTACAGCTGTAAGGTAGTGTTCCAATGTTGTTCCGATAGGTTGCCGGAGGCTTAGTATGAAGAGGAAATTGAATAATTGCGCCTCCACAAAAGTGCATTCATGTCATCTTGTGTGATGCGACCGGGGTACAGGAGTCGGTCTGCCCACATATGCATATGCATATTCGTCCACGAATTTGTTTGAACTATTCACACTTTTGCTAGGCTCTAATTGTGCAATATTTGATGCTGACGATCAACTCAAAGAGCAAATTGCGGCGTCCACATGTTGGAGATTCCTTATCACCATGATGGCGTGTAGTGTGAGAATTGCTCCTTGGTTTAGGAGTTCTTACATCACAAACATCGGTTCGTAGATCGGCACAATATGGTACAACCTGGAATTGACACGACGAAACGGCAACCAACTGTTCGCTTCAGTACAGAAGTGTTCCGCGGAAATGTTGACGAAATTTCGTCTATTGATACGACTGAGTTGCATCACTCTTCATCGGGGTCTGTCGCGTCTCGAGTCTTCCAGCGGCTGACCGACAAAAGGACAAACCTGCAGTCAGTAGAACTCGAGACTATGTCAAGCTATGGCGACACGCTGACTAGCAATGAGAAATCTTCTACTCTCGCTGGATCTGTTGCGGTGCATGTTTGTGGTGGATCGGCAAGTGAAGACAATTTGCATCCTGGTCATGAGTCGGGGCCGTGGATCACTTACACTGCATCTCAGGAAGGATGTTTGCGCACGAAATGCTTCTTACGTTCACGATCATACGCTTCAGTGCAGTGGTGTGCCAATAAGCTTCGTGGTCTCAAGCGCGTCATTCTACAGATCAAAGTACACGAATTCGATCCACTGGGTCGTGTCGTTGTTTGCAATTTCAATGGAAGATCGGAACAAATTGAACGTCTCTCACAAAAACCTTACATCCACAATCACATCACATCCTCGCGCTATACCATCTACAACTTCTTACCACGTCAACTCGCATTTCAATTCTCGAAAGTTGCTAACATCTATTTCATGACCATTTCCATCTTACAAATGATACCAGGTTTATCAACAACAGGCACGTACACAACCATCATCCCCTTATCGATCTTCATACTCATTTCTATGGCTCGAGAAGGTTACGATGACATCAGACGGCATCGAATGGACACAATCGAGAACAACACGTCAGTGACTATTGTTGAAGCCTCCCAAGACTCGTATAAGCTTGTTATTAAGCAGTGGCGAGATCTGAAAGTGGGGGATATAGTCAAACTAGAGAACAATGACTGGATTCCTGCAGATCTCGTTCTGCTGCGCTCAGACCACGAACATGGGATAGCTTACATTGAGACTGCTGCATTGGACGGCGAGACTAATCTCAAGACAAAGCGCGCTATTCCGTCCGTGGCGGACAGTTGTAGTGAGCAACAGTTGAATTCCTTCACAGCCACAGTGCATTCTGAATCACCAAATAAAGACTTGTATAAATACGAGGGCAAAATCACTCACAATGGAACAGAAACACCCATAACAAATGATCAAGTCATCTATCGCGGATCGATACTGCGAGATACCTCTGCAATGCTGGCAATGGTCATCTTCACTGGTGAAGAGACAAAGATCAGACTGAATGCAAGTGCTTTTGTTCGCATCAAGCGTCCAAGGATGCAGACCATCGTGAACCGTGTCGTTTTAGCAATAGTGGCATTCGTTGTGTGCCTCTCCATCTTCTGTACATCGGGCTATTATATCTGGCATGCACAACAAGAAATTCGATTCTGGTATCTTGATGTCGCTACATTGATCTCATTTCTGCCAATCTTCGTCAGCTTCATAATTCTGTTCAACACAATGGTACCATTATCGTTGTACGTCTCAATGGAAATCGTCAAATTAATTCAACAAATACTCCTTCAGCAAGATATTGACCTCTACCACGACGAAACAAATACTCCCGCCGAAGCTCGGACTTCCACAATCAATGAGGAACTCGGGCAGATTACTCATGTCTTCACTGACAAAACAGGAACCCTGACCGATAATTCCATGGTGTTCAGACGTCTTTCGGTCGCCGGGCATGCATGGCTGCATGATTCGGATGTGAAGCAAAGCGTAGACCATGACCGTCCATTCTTGTTTCACAAAGTCCGCAAGTCACGTACAGACTTTAAACGTAGTGCTACAATAGATCACAAATTGTCGCAGGATCATGTGTTCTTGCCGCGGTCGTCCACAGGCGATCTAGGCACAAAAAGAGCAGCTCTTCGAACATCGCAGCGGCACTCAAACACGAGCTGGCATCGACCATCCGCCACACAGATTTCCGAAGCAGAGATACATACAACGACTGAACTTCTGACTCATATCCAGAGGTATCCTCACACCAATTTTGCTCGACGTGCTAGGTTGTCTCTACTAGCCATTGCTTTGTGTCATACGGTGCTGCCCTCAGGTATATTGGCTGACAATACTTTCAAATTCTCTGCTGCTTCGCCCGATGAGATGGCACTCGTCACAGCTGCTAAGGAGCTGGGATATATACTTGTCGACCGTGACGCAAGAAATGTGACACTTCGGACATATCCTCATGGGTTTGAGAAATCCTTCGTCGAGGAGAACTACAAAGTGCGCGAGGTTCTTGAATTCTCCAGTGTTCGAAAGCGTATGGGAGTCATTTTAGAATTCCCGGATGGTCGTATATGCTTGCTTTGCAAAGGTGCCGATTCTGTAATCACCGAACGTTTGCGGCTCAAAAGTCTCGCCAAAAAGAAATGGTCCGAAGTTCAACAAGATGTGCTGATGCGACGCTCTATAGATGCCGAACGAGCACTAGCTCGTAAGAGTACAGCGCGACCATCTATTTCTCGACCTAGTGTGTCTGGTGCTAGTCGATTGGACACCATGCGTAAACTAGATGAATTTTTGGACTATCGAAAGTGTCATCGCCACGGTGGTGATGAATCGATGCACAACCACAACGCAATACATTACGCTTTGCGTCATTCTATAGCTCTCGGTGAAACCAGTGTACAGCTCGAGCGTGTGCCTCTTGTGCAATCTCGTGTCATTGTGGACGAGAGCTTGGCTAGCAATGAAGCTATGATTCTACAACAAACATTTGAACACTTACAGGCTTTCGCGAACGAAGGTCTTCGAGTACTACTGTATGGGCATCGCTTCCTGACAAAAGACGATTACACATCTTGGAGTGAACTTTACCATAAAGCAAGTACGAGCTTCACAAATCGACAACAGCAATTGGAAGATGCTGCAGATTTGATTGAAGTTGATCTGGAACTCAGCTGCGCTACAGCTATCGAGGACAAATTGCAAGCAGGAGTGCCGCAAGCCATAGAGAAGCTCAGTCGTGCGGGCATTAAAGTATGGATGCTCACAGGTGACAAACGTGAGACTGCGATCAATATAGGACACAGCGCTGGTCTATTACAAGATTACTCAACAACGATTATCCTTGATCACAACGATCCTGATCTTGCCGAGCTTATGGATCGACGTCTTTTCGAGATTGTGCAGGGATCTTTAGCGCAGGTGGTAGTTGTTATTGACGGGGTGACACTTGACTTTATAGAACAAGCGCCGGCCCTTCTAGACCTCTTTCTCAATCTAGCGGTTAAGGTCGATACAGCAATATGTTGTCGTGCCTCCCCAGCACAGAAGGCGGCACTGGTCAAGTATGTTCGAAAACAGATCAAGACGTCCGTAACTCTTGCTATTGGTGATGGCGCAAACGATATTGCGATGATTCGCGAAGCACATGTAGGCATTGGTATCACGGGTAAAGAAGGTTTGCAAGCTGCGAGGTCAAGCGATTATAGCATTGCTCAATTTCGCTTCCTGGTCAAACTTCTTCTGGTTCATGGGCGCTGGAATTATATCAGGTAAGTGACAGTCTTTGTGCTTGTTGTACTGCAGGCTCATTACTCTTCAGAATTTCGAAGTACATACTCGGCACGTTCTACAAGGAAATGCTTCTTTTTTTGACTCAAGCAATTTACCAACGATTCACAGGGTACACTGGGACAAGTCTCCACGAAAGTTGGTCTTTGTCTCTCTTCAATACTTTATTCTCGTCTTTGGCTGTCATCTGTCTTGGTTCATTCGAAAAGGACTTGAGCGCCTCGACACTACTCGCGATTCCTGAACTATACGAGACTAGCAGAAATGGTCAAGCTTTCAATGTGAAGATCGTGGCAGCATGGATGATGCTCGCAGCAACACAAGCTGTGGCTAGTTTTTATCTAGCTTACTTTGCTTTTGGACGACCTACTTCGCCCGATCTATTTCCGCTCGGCGATATGGTTTTCACGGCACTCGTAGTAGTGATCAACGTCAAGCTTATCTTTATTGAGATGCATAGTTGGTCAGTGCTTAATTACTCGTTCTTCGCTATATCGTTCGTGGGATGGTGGTTATGGTCGGTGCTTCAAGCAGAAGTCTATAATTCTTCAACAGGATATTTCGTCAAGGCAGCTTTGATCAATGGTTTCGGTCGGGAGTTAAGCTGGTGGGCATCTTTATTTCTTGTTACAGCTACCTTGCTGCTTCTCGATATCGGCTTCCAGGCTTTGCGATCCACGTTTCTGCCAACCGAGGAGGACTGTTTTCGAGAGTTGCAAATGGACTCAGCACTCAAGGCCCGCCTTGAGGAAGAGGCTGCCGCAGAGTTGCAGAGTGGTTGGATTAGTGATTTGCTCGAGAAACGTGCTCAACACGAAAGTTTTCCAGACGTTCCGACCAATGCATGAGGCTTAGCAGAGCATTTGTACTTATGTCTCGAAGGGCGAACTCTGAAGCACACATTGTATGGCTAGCAAGGTCGAGATGCGCTCATGCTTTTGCGTTAGTTGATACATGCCTCAGGTATGGAAACACACACGGGTGTATATCCTCAGGCATACAAGCTTGGAAGTTGAGAACAAAGGTCTTGCACTCACATGTGTTGTGTTGTGACGATTCGAGTACTAGGTAATGCATAACACTCATATATATATATATATATATACACAGATATGTGCTACTGCTAAGCTTCTCTTCCGGGGCAGAAGTCCCTCACGGTTCTATCTCCTATTCTTGCATAATCACAACGCGGATGCAAGACGACACGATCTATACAGGCAGATCAGACGTGCGACCACAAAAGCCTTAGCACGCTATGTAGAAGTTATGCTATAACTGATCGTTGTCATCCTTATGGTCAACTCACCAGCTGACTCGATGCAAGAGCTTGCAAATCCGTGGAGGACTACGACTCTACTTGTCTTGCAGCACCACTCCATATGTGACTACTTGTGCGATTATGTGTGATAGCATAGTTGCACATACAGAAACAATTTCTTGAGTATAGTCTTCTCCAAAAAATTTCCGACCGATCGCCGGAGTCGTGTGTTTTGTCTCGTCATGAAGCAGGCTGCCGTGGATTGCTTCTGCTGGTTGTCCAAAGCAAGGATACGACACTACAGCATCCTCTTCTGAGGCCAATAAAGATGCGCGCCTGATCATGAGTACTGATAGGTACGCACATGCTCATATGTATTTGAAGTACTATACCGGTAGCTAGTGCACTAAATTGACTATAAGTGCAAGTGCACCCGACCTGCATATGACCTCGGAACCTTCACTCAATGCCGCCACAAACCTTAATTGCCAGTGCAAAATTCAAGCCCCGGTACCTGCGCTGCTGAGTTAGCACGGTGATTGCCATATTTGGTCACATCGGCTAAATATTAATAGCAGTTCTGATCTGTAACCCCATGTTCTTGGGATTTGCCTGTACCAATTCGGCATCCTTATTCAAAAAGCTCATCCCTTTCAGGAAACGTCGTTCAACAGACCATAGTTCTATGGCGAAACGTCTATACATTGCCAGTCCTGTGCATGACTTCGCGAAAACCAAGTTATACTTTCTAGTCTTCAGAAATGTCAGCTAGTAGTGAATTCTCATAAAGATTTGATCAACGAGGTTGCAATTTCAGAACGATTTTGTGCGATCGACGGAAAAGCTCGACCACGCACGACTTTGCAAGGTGCTTACACTGTACAAGACAACTCCAGAGATCTACAAGAACAATTGCCGCCATGCAGGAAGTCGATTTGGACGCAAGTAACATTCGACCGAGCAACGAATACTTGTCATCTATTGGCTTCAACCTCAATCATGGAGATAAGCAGTGTAACATACACTTCGATGATGCGCCACAAGAAAGCAGAGCAGGTCTTGACTCTCGAAACTTATCCTACACTCGTCCCACTTCTTCCGACTCGTCAACGAGCTCGTCCCCGCGACGGCATGATGCAGGCCATCGATCACGTTCTTTGAGCTTGTCCACAAAAAGTGTCCATCATCGATCAACAGCACACGTTACGCAGCAACAAATCAACAAAAAACGTCAAAGAGCGACTCCTGAGCAGCTAAATGTCCTAGAAGATGCCTTTGCCTGCAATCCTAGTCCGAATGCAAGAATGCGGGAAAACATAAGCAGCCAAATCAATATGACAGAACGTTCTGTCCAGATCTGGTTTCAAAACAGGTTTGACCCTCAGCGACGAAACAGCTACAAACTGACGATCTCAGACGAGCGAAGATCAAATTATTGCACAGAAAATGTGAACCGGATGAGATGGTGCACCAGGCATTCAATAATGTTCGGCCCAGCCCGCCTGGAAGATCTTACAGCATTGACCCTGGCCTATTCCAAATCCACAGCAACACAGTCATGAGACAACATCATGAGGCATCTGCCGGTAAGTCAGCGGCACATATGTTTTTCCTTGACTCATGATGTCTAGAATGTATCACAAAGTTTAACTGCCGATCCCTTACTATTGGTACTTGGCGTCGCGTTGCATGCAATTCAAATGACCTGATTTGCTACTTCTCTAATGCAGAGTTGAGCTTTACGTACTATATCAACAATGGCTCTTCTGGGTTCAAGATTGAATTTCCTTTGGCTTCAGTCCTCAGTATTGCCTTGGACTATGTCTCCACGCCTCATACCAATGAGATGGGACGAATCGTCATTTCACTGACCTCAAGTCCGATTTTCTTTATGGAGCTCTTATCTAATGAGATTTGGAAGCAGTGTACAGACTTCACGGAGAATGAGCAAGGCACTACTGTTTTGTCTCATGCAATTGTCGGACCATATCAACAATTGAAGCACTCACTCACGCAGCTGGCTGCGGTACATAACGACGTGATTGACAAAATCTGCTTGGCCGACGGCTCAAAGATGACAATCGATGGAGAATTCGGACAGGAGACTGCTCGCACTTTGATGACGAGCACGAAACAAAGTGAAGAGAGCGGGATGATACACAACGACTTCAGCTCATCCCTGAGGCCAGGTTCTTCTCTAACTTTGCAGGTCCCGCAAAGAGGCACACACCGCCGCACCAGAAGCCGCTCGGCCCCCATAATGGTCGATCTCTCCTGGTTGCATCATGGTCATAGCATGGAAACGTCAAACTACAACCAGGATACAAGTGATTCAAGCATGGTTGCGCCGCAGCTTTACAATATTCAGCCGTCTCCTATGTCGCAATATCTAAGCTCACAAAATAGCTTTTACAATTCTGCCACTGCTACATCACCCTGCTTTCCGGAAGCATGGTATGCTACTAGCTATACAAATACCCCTTTGCTGGATGCCCATTGCTCCCAGCTGAATTCACCGATTGTGCCAGACGGAGCGCAATTTGAATTACCACTCACGACAAGTCAACTCCGTCCATATACAAGCTTTACAGAAATGGATCATGCAACAGGTATCAACATGCACAGTGTCCCCAATGGTCAAAGTTTGTCCAATCATCCGGCAATAGATTCTTCGCATCTTGAGGACTACCCAGATATGCTGACGACAATACAACAACAGTATGCGACGACGAATTCTTTCCAAGCTCTCGTGACTCCAACAAATGTGATGCATGAAAGTTTTGCGCAACAAGATAATCACAGTCCCTTCGTCTGATCCATGCAATTCACTCGGAGCTTTTCAGCAGGACTTGAATACATATTGTTTTACTTCGGCGCTGGTTGTCGGACAACATATCGTCATTTCAATATTAGATTGTAAATAGTCTTTTCAAGTCGTGATAAGATTCCGAAATCTGTTCTCGTTCCGTTCTTCAGCCAGATTGAGTGACTTCCCATGATGTTAGCCATGAGCACATCTGTAAATAGTCTGTCACCAATGACCACGACTTGAGCTGGCGAAATCACTTGGGCATTAGCACGTCTCAAATGGCGCATGATCTGTGCGTGGCATGCCGGTTTCTATAGCCGTCAAAATAAGACATCTTACAAGCTTTCCTGGGCTGTTACCTTCTGATCATGTACTAAGACCTCCGCATCTAAGTTTTGGCTGAGTACTTTAGCCTTCGAGATGAGTGCTGCGTGATAACTTGTCAGATTTACTTATACCTCTATGTTTTCAGGATCAGACGAACTACCAGATGAATTCGACACTATCAGGATCCGCGCACCTGGAAATGCGTCACGCAGTCCTTTCCATTTTGCCTTCATCAATCAATCTCTAGCTTGTTGTCGCGAGATGATCAAGTTACTTTGTATTTGGGAGAAATCTGCAAGCTGTCGGGTTCTGCGATGCAGTTGTCTTTATCAATCACAAGCGCCTGTATGATGGCAGATTGTTTCGGGGGTCCGTCTCGATGTCTTGGAAGCTGACTCAGAGCACGACTTATATCCTGTGGGATATCACTGAACTCTTCGAAGACGAGCGACGGTCTCAAGAGGCTCGGTCGCACGACACAACTGAGGCCATATACGAAGGCTGCCAAATTCATGCCGGAGTGTCACCTGCAAACTATCATGTCTGACGGTCGAGCTATTAAGCGTACCTTCGTTGTAAACACATATCAATGACATGTCTCGGTAACGTTTGTAAGGATTGATCAACCAGTATTCACGCTACCGCGGTAGTTGTTGTGGAGCAGTTTGTCTAGTACCGAAAGTGGTCCCGCCATATTTCGGAGCTCGATCTAGAAAAGTTATGTTGTGGGGTCGGGTACTAAACAGATTGATCTTCGGCATTTACCTAGTATGAACGCATTGTTGGTGGTGGAACCTTATATGGTCTTTGCAAGCGCGTCAAGAAATAGCGTCAACAAAGACTCGACTTGTTGAGAATCACGAGGGACCTAGGTTGTCCTACAACTGTGATTACCGCAAACCCTCTCCTTCTAAGCGATTTTGCACCATAGGCACTATTGAGAGGACGTAGAATCAATGGTTTCTCCCCGCTCGGTTTCGTTCTGCTTTTGTGTCTTTTCTGGATTGTTTTGTGGAACGAATTATGTCTTCAGCTCATGGGGCCCACAAATGTCGGTGCGGTGTGGACTGTCGGCAATGGCAATCAATATGGTAGGAATCAGCGGCAATCTCGGAGTCTATCTCATGAGTCCCTTCTCTGGCAAACTCGTAGACAAGACTGGTCAGCGCTTAGCCCTGATGATGAGCAGTATCTGCCTCTCTTGTGGTTATTATGGTCTTTACTGGGAATATATTCATGCTGTAGATCGGCGCGTGGGTCCATTCATTTTATGTCTATACTCGTTCTTGACTGGTGTCGGCAGTTCTCTTGGCAATTCTGCAGCACTGAACGCGTGCGCGAAGTCTTTTCCGAATAATCGAGGCTCTAGTACAGCTTTTCCCATCGCTATGTATGGACTTTCCGCCTTCCTCTTTTCACGGATATCTTACATGTTCTTTACTGGCAGGACTGATCGATTTCTTTTGTTGCTAGCTCTTACTTGTGGTTTGGCACTATTGATATCAAGCCTGTTCGTTGGTGTATATGATGAAAGTGTGGTATACACTGGCCTGATGTCAACACGAAAAGTCTCAAGTGATTCGTTACACTCGGAGCGTAATGGATTACTACGAAGTAGTGAGAGTTCTTCAATTGTGTCATCAAGCAACCAGATTCTAACAGAGCTCACTGGTTGGAAGCTGATACACAACCGAGATTTCCTTTTGATGGTCTCAACCATTGCACTGCGTCAGTAGTTCATTTTTGCACGGTACCGCGCTAACTTTTGCAGTTAGCGGCAGTGGCTTGATGTATATCAACAATCTTGGAAATGACCTCACAGCTCTATATCGATTTGAGCAATTAGAAAGCGAATTCTCGACCAAGGAACTGGAAAAACTGCAGGCTTGGAATGTTTCTGCATTGTCCTTGCTGAATTGTCTTGGCCGCATATTCGCTGGACTCGTGTCGGACCAGCTACAGGTTAGGTTCAAGGTACAGCGAGGCGCGTTTCTGGTGGTAGCAAGCACTCTATTTGTGCTGGGTCTTTCTTTAGTGCGTACCAATACTATGTCCAATCTCGTTGTCCAGCAGACATGCATAATCGGGTTTGCATATGGCTGTATGTTCGGTATTGCGCCGGTCTTGTGTTCCGAACTCTTTGGCTTGCAGAATTTCAGCACAAATTGGGGCATGATGTCAGTCTTCCCAGGCATATCTGGCAACGTTTACAACCTAATGTACGGACACATCTACGATCGGCATGCTGATTCAATCACACACGAATGTGCATTAGGGCTGGAATGTTATCGAGCAGCCTTCTCGATCGCTATATTAGCAGCTGTTCTTGCAACTCTGTGCTCGACAGCCCTGTTTCTGCATCAAGCGAGAGAGGCAAAAGAACTCCGGAGGAGATCGTCTCGTGACACACTGTGAAGGACTGTGTGGCGTGTAGCATGATAAGGGCATATAATAGTTACATAGATATAGAGATGAAAATTGTACACGATATTGACAATTTGTTTCAACCATGACTAGGCCGAGTCAAGAGTAAACTCTGCTCAAGTCGTGATACTTTATACTGGACACTGAACCCCTTAATAACGCAATCAGCGGTAGTAATCGTCAAAGATTTCTCGTCCTTCGTTGTCCTTGTCCTGACATCATTTTGTCATTAGAATTGTATTTCTAGCACCAACTAAAGACGGCTTCAGCTCCATGAACAGTCTCAAGTCTTTCAACGACAACTCGACGAGTGCTAGTCTCCTCATCATGCATGAGAGCAAATCCTAAATCACCTAGGTCGCTCTCTTCATCGCCGAAGTATCGATTGGCTTTCATGCTCAGACTCATACCACGAGACCTGGACTTATTCGCCTTACTTGTCATGACTCGCGTCCGTGGCTCTTCATAACTAAGATGACTTCGCGATGCAATATAAAAGTCATGGGGCCGCTGTCTCAGTGAATCTTTTCCGGCGGATTCTTCAACCTGACCCAATTCCGATTCAAGATTTTGTTCTAAGAATGGTTTACCATTCCCATTAGGAGCACTGACCGCCATGCCTAGATCCATCTCGTCTATCTCACTGAACTTGACAGTCTTCTTGACGTCTTTCGGTCCTCGCGTGGTAGATTGTTTAGCAGGAACCGTTACAGGAACTTCCATAATGTCTGTCCAAACATGCAAGCGCGGCCTACGTGCAAGCTCAAGGGGACCCTGGTCACCTGACTTTAAAGTCTCGAGCACGTTCCATGCTTGTCCTTTGAGTACGGCCATCTGTTTCGCAAACATCTTCTCCTGGAAATCGGCGTCTTGGGAGAAAAGCTTCTTCAGAGCAGATGTCGTTTCGCACCACCAATCAGGGTCAGACAAGAGCGGTAGGAAATGCTGTCTTGTCTTAGCAGAAAAGGGTTGTCCAATTAAGCTCGCAGGCAGAAAAAGCCAGCCAAAAGGGAAGCTTCGCCACTCATCCGGATGCTTCCAGGGAAATGCCAGAGAGTTATCGATGGCGCCCAAGCCCATTTTCAATGAGCTTTCTCTCACGTTGTCGTTGCTTGAAGACATCGATATACCACTGGGTGGTTTGTTGATAATATCCGATTGTAAGGTTTGCGTTGATGCGACAATTTCCACTTTGCTCCTATTACCAGCACGAGCTGGACTCACTTTGAGCATCCAATTGTCCAGGCCGCGATCAGTGTTACGCATGATGTAATCTAGAATGACAAGCTTTTCGAGTTCTTCTCGCATACCTTGCATGAGATCTTCAGTCCAAAAGAGAGTTTGTGCCGGATTTTCTGAGGTTAGCTCATTCTGAATATCTGTTATAGCAGACGTGTCGCCCCTATTGCCACCTACACAATTCGCCCATGTACTCGTCTGAGCCTCAACACTCTCGTGTCGTATCGAGCTGTCTGGCCATGGGTGCTCACGCAGGAACTCAGTGGCATCCTGGTACCCTTCGAGGAAAACTTGAAATGACCCTTGTTTAGCTGGCAGAGGCTTCCCTTTTGTGGCATAAGCTCTGCGATCGAAGTAATCGTAATTGAATGATGTCGAGGATAACCAAACAACGTCCGTTGGCGGAACTATATTGGACTGGAGTCGACGATCCAAGAGACAAGCCGCAGCCTCGGAGATGTATGAAAGGTTTGGAATCAGGCATGAGCGTCCAAAAAAACAAGGAAAGAGATTGCGGTGCAACCATTTAGTCCATTTGGGGTTCAGCTGACCGTATGGTTCTTCGTTCTTTGGTTTAAAGATACCCACAATTTTCTGCGACTTGTTTAACGCGAAATACGATCCCGAAGAACCTTTTGTAACGAGTCTGGGTTGTATGCCTCGCGAGATCGCGTCCCTAACAGAGTCGATCACGGAATCGAACTGTACAGCTGAGATGCTCTTGGTAGGCAGCTCTACTGGCACAGAGCTACCATCGTACGACTCGTTCGGCTTTAAAATCTTTGGAGTGAAGACTGAGCTATGTATAGCAGTGGAAAAGACGTCAAAGTCCTTCTTACTCGGCTGTTTGAGTTTAATTTTGGTGAACCAATCCTGAAGATGTGCATTGATTTGCTTAAGGTCAACAATGTTGTCGAGCATATTAGAGTCCTCCTGAACCTCAAGTACATCCTCGTCGCCACTATGTTGCCCGATTCTGCTATAATGTTGCGGCATAACGCTCAATCAGAATGAAATTTGTTCGCGTTGACCACGGCCAGCCCTCAGGCGGCAGTATGGCTCAGGAGGACCAATCTGAAAGAAGCAATTCGATTCCCGCTCGACCAGTTATCGTCCACACTTTGTAGCTAGACTATAGCCACTTTCGTAGAAGTTTTTGAGATGCTGTCTGTAGTGTTCGTGGGCCTCCAATAGTGAGGAAAGCCAGATCAGTTTCGAACAAGGTTGCTGTTCTGGCAATCAGTAGATTGAGAGGAGATTTTCTACGTCAGATGTCCAATGAAAGAATTGTCCACTAACGGGGTAGAATTAAGAAGCTATCCCGTTGTTACATGCTCTTGCTAGTTATTATCATGCATGTATATAGACACAAGCCCTAGTTGGAACAATGACCGAGCTTTGGCAAGAGTAACGCGGCAGCGCTGCGCCACTCGAGAGCGCCACGCGAGAGACAGTGAGGAACCTGGAAGCCAATGTAAGCTGGCCGCAGATGTATGAGCTCGAGTGCATGCATAGGTACAAGATATAATACGCACGACCAAGTGAGTACTAGTGATGCACATATTCCAACCAGCCGCTGCTGTGGACACCGTGTACTGCTCCTGCTAGAAGTCTTCAACATTTGCTCGGCTAGATTACTACAGATCATGATTGTAGGCTGCTTTAACAGGACATTGTGTGTGTCATCTCCTGCATTTGACAATACTAGCCAAACAACACGTTCTTTCACCTGCTGGCGTCTGTGAGATTGAAATACACTCCTTGCAGTGTTCCAAAAATATAGCCATGTCTCAATCGACAGACTACATTCAAGAGGAAATTGTGATTGGTCGCGGCCTGCACGCAACGCTACGCATGTCTGCGACTACTGGCGCTTCTCAAGGTTAGATTTAGTGGTTTGTGCATGATGATATGTATCGCCTATTCTGTAGCTATAGCTGCCTAGCTACCTGCCTTCCGAAATTGCTGGCCGAACGACCTGTACGTGACAGTTCCCTGAAGGCTTCGCAACAAGTCACCTGCATAACCTGAGAAATTGAACGGACTTGTACCCTAATTGCGGGCTGTCAGGGTTTAGTGGTATTCTGCGGGTCTGCATCACTTCCAACGTTGCCACCAACTTGGAGCTCACGCTTCGCGTTTTGCTTGCTTTCAGCTCGCATGCGACTTGCAAGGAATGTTCAGAATCGATATCGGTAGAGATCGCCCTTCTCGAATCGATTACATTTCAAGGCTTGTCATCGATACCGAGTCGCGACGAGCAACACGAAACGCGACATTTCGGGAAGAGCAATTGTGCATCGGCCTACTGATACTTGTTTTTGTGGAGATTCAAGTTCTTGAGAAGTCAAACTACTCCGTAGCGGCTCGATACTGATAAGTTTGGGAACTCACTCTGTTTCTTTTGTCATGTTTGCAACTGCATCCGGAAGCAACAATGCCAGCTGCCAGAATTGTGATACGACGACTACACCTCTCTGGCGACGAGCGGAAGATGGAACAAATCTGTGCAATGCCTGCGGTCTATTTTTGAAACTCCACAGTCGTCCACGACCAATTGCATTGAAAAGTAACATCATCAGGTCGCGCAATAGAGTCAAGACTCCACAGAATGGCGCGAAGCGGAAAACGCCGTATGATGCACCTGCCACTCCAGGAGAGATCGCACGTCAGCAGCAGCATCAACAGGCCCAGCAACAACAACACCTATCTCCATATGAACCACATCCGAGGTCCCTTATAACTCCAAGTCAACACGATGATACACACGCACAATTTACGGAGAATGTGTTTGATCCTCAATTGTCACATCCAGCAAATCAAATGTCGAGCGCATCTAATCCCTTCGAAGTCAACTCACAGTCCGTGGTCGGTCCAGAATCACATCTTACTAAGACGCCTGTGGACTCCGAACAAGACCTTGAGCTGGTCAATAGCCATTTGAGAAGCAGAGTGAATGAATTGGAGATCATCAACGATCTGTTTCGAAGCAGAGTGACCGAGCTAGAGGCAAAGCAAAGCGCTACTCCACAGCCTGACGAGTCCTCAGAGATCACAACAAGTGCTACAGAATCAGCATTGCGCGAAACAATCAAGACACTAGAGGCAGAATTGGCCGAACTAAAGAAAGGATCGAGCGTGAAGGACAACACAGATCTGCCGACTGATACCTAGTCCTGCTGCTGTTTTCTGTCTCAATAGGACGTCTGTCTTCATATGAGTGCTGTCGCTACCAGTGTCATGTAATCAACAGTAAGGCTTCGTCGCGATTTACCACGCATGGCGATCTTAATTTGCAGACGCTCAAAACTCAATGGATCCTAGATTCCTCTTCTTGTCTACTTGCTGAGTAGCGCTTCCCACCAAGCATTTGAGAACTGAAATATGCTCCGGTATGTCTCGTATCACGTAACTCGGGAATGGCCGCCGAAAAGACAGCTGCAAGAGCAATCTTATGCCTCTCCGATGGGCGCTTGATGCATATATCATTCTGGCCCGAGACTGTTGACGCCTCTTTCAGATATTGGCGTCGACTGATGAGATAGCGAGAGACGACTTTGGATTGAAACTCATCTTAAGCTTGGTGGAGGCTAATGGGTTGGTGTACCAACACGTATGCAAGCATAAAATCATACGGTAGCATTCGTTTTTATCGTACTTGAAACATTCGGGAAAGCCACAAAATTCATGTTCCACCCATGGCTAAAACTATCAGTGCAGCAGCACTACCACAATTGTAGTCTAGATCTATGTATGTCCCATGCAATCATCACATGAGTCGCAATAGAGGAATGATTCACTAAGTTGTATAGTGATCTTCATACACTCATCCCGTCGCTGGACTTTGATAGATTGAACCGAAAGTAGGGTGGCTCTTCGTGATCTGGTGTGTGGTGCGTCGTTGAATCGCTCACGCAATGTTCACCTGAGCGACCTCGGACGACAACGAGAGATTTTGGCTTTCACCACTGACCAGTCGACATTCGATTTCTATTTTCACGGCACCCTCGGTCTCGTGAGGGACGAAGCACGCTTGGATAGCCCGAACCTTAACGAACCCAAGTAATGAACGGCATGTCGACACACCTCAGCGTCATAGATGTGCCAGTCAAGGGATCTGACCAAGTTGTGACCATAGATTGCAGTGATCTGCCCTCGGATCCGAGAGACTTTTGCGCTGTTCTGTCTGGAGAAGAAGCCGACGCCAAATACTGGATCAAACTTGCATCCGAATACCGACATATCGGTCTACTCGACCAAGCTATAGATATTCTACAGGATGGCTTGCGGTCACGCACAGTCCAGAGAGAGAACACTCATCGCTATCTCCTACACTCTTTCTTAGCTGCCTTGTGCATACAAAAATCGCGCAATGCAGCCACGGGAATGGGCAAGCAAATTGACGGCTCTAATGAATTGACTAAAGATTCCTGGCACAGACGAGCTATAAACGCTTTGAACGACGCAGCTCGTCTCAAGCCATTAACAACCTCTAGTACCATCAATCGTGGGATCCTTGCAATATTGAGTTCGGAAAAGTCAGATTCTTATGACGAAGCCAACAAGCAATTTGAGAATGCATTGCGGGAAAATCCATTGAATTTGTTTGCGATTGCTGGAAAAGCCAGGATATTGTTTGCTCGCAAAAATTACAAACTCGCGCTAGTGCACTATCAAAAACTCTTGCGGTTACAGCCTGCAATGATTCCGGACCCTCGACTCGGAATCGGCTTGTGCTATTGGCAACTCGATATGAAAGCCGAGGCCCAAGCAGCATGGGAGCGCTCAGTTGAACTGGATGCCACCAATTCGCATAGCGCTGTTTTGCTTGGCTTATGCTGGATCTCTAATGCTTTTGAAAACATTTCTAACGGGGACATCTTTGAGCAATGCTATGCCAAGGGCATTAAACTCGTCTCCGATGTGTACAAAAGAGAGACATTACCTCTTGCTGGCATCGTTCTGGCTTCATACATGTTCTCACGCAAGAAGCTAGATGCATTACAGAGAATCTTACAACAAGTTCTCATAATGGCCGATGTACCCAGTATTCGAGCTGATGCATTGTTTTGGCTCGCTCGTGGACAACATCTCGCGGAGTCTTTCGAGCAAGCTGGCGCTTTCTACGCTCTTGCAAAACAGACAGATCCAAACTCTATTGTGATCTCCATTGCTATTGGTCAGATGCAGCTTGTCAAGGAAGACATCACAGATGCCAAACTGACCTTCGAAAGTATTTTGGAAAAGCATCCCAAGTGTATCGAGGCACTATCTGTCCTTGGCTCAATCTATGCTCAGGAGGCGTTAGATGTCTCTTTCAAGGGTTACAAAGTGACCCATCGAATCAAAGCCAAAGCCTGCCTCGACAAAGCGATTAATCTTATAAGTGATCACAAGCAACGGTCCTTGCTCGATGCATCGTTACATTTCACAAGAGCCATGTTGGGTGACGATGACGCTCCGTCAACAAGAATCAAAACGCTTGAGCAAGCTGCTGATGTTCAGTTAGAGACTGGCTCATCAACGACTCCAGAGATACTGAACAATATGGCGGTTGTCCACCAGGCTAATGACAGTATGGATATCGCTCGTGAAATGTACCAAAAAGCCATAGAGGAGTGTATACAATGCGCCAAAGGTGAACCTGAGTCGGAGACAGATATCAAAATAGCAACTATAACTTATAATCTTGGCCGATTAGAAGAGACCACGGGAAACACGAAATCTGCACGAGAGATCTATGGGGGTCTTTTGAAGCGCTATCCAGATTATGTAGAGCCTGCTGCTCGGATCGCTTATCTGGATTATGTCAATTCCAATGCTGAGCAAGCCTTAGACGATGTTAGAGCTCTTGTAGACCTCGATTCAAGCAATGTTGAGGTTCGAGCTCTATATGGTTGGATGCTCAACAAGCAGAAAAAGAACAAATCGCTCAATTTCAATGATGATCCGGAAAGACGGCACTTCAACCATACACTCAAGTATGTCGACAATTATGAACGTTATTCTCTGGTCTCCTTGGGCAATTTCTATCTCAAATTGGCTCGGGAAACACGTGCTGACAGTGATGCTGGTATAACCGAGAGGCATAAGCACTATGATATGGCTATAAAGTTCTTCGAACGCGCATTGCATTATGACTCCAAGAATGCTTACGCTGCTCAAGGACTCGCGATTGCATTTGCCGAGCACAAGCAGTACCAGAAAGCTATTCATATTTTCGGCAAGGTCCGCGAAAGTCTGCGGGACGAATCAATTTTCATAAATATGGGGCATTGCTTCTGCGAACTGCACCAATACAGTCGTGCTATTGAGAACTATGAAACAGCACTCACTACTTTTCATCAAGACAGTCACGATCTGTATCTTTTCCTTTGTCTCGGTCGTGCGTGGTTGTCACGAGGACGAGATGAGAAGAATGTCGATCATGTCAAGGAAGCTCTAAGATATGCAAAATTGGCACGGGCAGAGTCTCCGGAGAACACCTCTCTTATTTTCAACGTGGCTTTCATTCAGTTCCAATTGGCAGACATACTCAGAAATACTACAGAACTGAAGAGGACTGTCAATGACTTGGAAGAGGCTGTCATTGACCTTGAGGAGGCCATACATACCTTTACAGCTCTAGGCGAGCACAAACAACCACCATATCCCCGTGCTGATATCCTCCAACGTGCGACCATGGGACGTAATACAACCACTAAACAACTTGAAAGGGCAGTCCTCCAACAGAAGGAGTTTGAGTCAAAGAATACCGCTAAAGTTGCAGAAGCCAGAGCGAAGCGCCAAGCCGAACAAGACGCAAGGGAGGCGCTGGTAAAGCAAGCACAACAGGTCGAGCTTGCCAAACAAGAGTCCTTAGCCAAGAAGAGGAAAGAAATGCTTGAGCAGGCGAGAAGCTGGGCTGAAAAACGTCATCAAGAGGAAGAGGAGCGTCAAGCCAAAGAGAACGAGAAGGCAGCACAGAGAAAAGAGAAGAAGAGCAAGTCCAAGAAGCAACAAGGCGAGTATGAGAGTGACGAACAGGAGGAGGAGCAGCCCGCTGCCAATACAAAAGGTGCATCGAACAAGTCGCGCAAAAAGCGCACTCTAGGACGACCAAAGAAAGCAAGGGCGGACTCTGAAAGTGAGTCAGAACTGAGGCAGCAGTTCTCTGACAGTGATGCACAATTAGACGCCGCACAAAAGCCGCCAAAAAAGCGAAAGTTGTCGAAGAAATTCATCTCAAATGAGTTCATTGAGTCTGATGAGGACATAGCAATGCAGGATGAACTCGATAATGGTGAACAAGGACAGCAATATGCAAATGAAGCGATGATCAGCGAGAAGGAAATCGCTAATGAGGATGACAACGAAGCGAGTGACACGAATCAGTCTACTGCAAATGTGCCGATTAGTACCGATAATGCTCCAACGACGAATCAACCTGATTCTGAGGCACATTCGATACTTCTGTCGGATCAGCGAGATCATCTCGGTACACGAGAGACTCCTGGCATTAACGTCAATGGCGTCCCTTGAGTTGCGCAATCATGCCGGGATGTCTACGTCAATTTTCAAACACCAGCTAGACAACAATCTGCATCGCTTCGACTCCCCGAACGCCGAGCTTTTAATGATTCGGACAGTGCGCTCCCATGTCAATAGTAGTAAGCAAAACTCGTAAACTTGTACACACCCATGTCAATACTTTAGCATTTCTTTGTTTTGCGTGTACCACTCGATCACTTCTGCATCTGTCAATGCCCTGATTGATTTGATGATGTCCAATTTCATGACTGTGCATTCTTAGCTCGCATGATCAACTCAACCTCTCGCGCAGAGACACTTACCCTTGAGAACATTAGCACTGTCAGTTCTTTTCCTTGTCTGTAGGGACTACTTACGGCATTCTCATTCTCGTCCTCGTTCACGGATCCTGTATTGATGACACGATCAATGATTTGTTGACGAATGTAAGCAATGGTGCCTGTAATTTCGATCAGTCTAGAATTCCATCTTCCTCAATCGCTCCTCGGTTCGTGCATCGATGAGGGCTGGGGAGAGCTCGCCGTACCTTCTTCGATGACGGCGCCATCCGTATCAAGCAATTTCCCGTCTGGCGTGATGGGCACGGTGCTTTCCAGACCCGCCGGCAAGGTGCTATTCGGATCGAGCACCTGCTCTTCCTCCTCTTTTGTGCCAACCCAGTCTGCGATATCCGCCGCTTCCTTGACGAACCTGACTCGCGCCTTTTCTTCCCTGGCCGGTGGTGGTGGTGCGTTTCCACTGATGGTCTCAATGACGGGCATGTCCGGCACTTCTCCCACTCTTGCCGGTCGCTTCAGGTACCGCTCTATGCTTGGCCACGACAACTGAAAGACGCCGATGAATAGAATGCATATGATGGCGTAGAAGAGACCGGCATCGAGTTCGTGGCCGGCAATGTTGTAAGTCTTCCCACCTGTGTCAGACACGGACATCTCTCGAAATGTCCCTGCAAGCAAATTTTCACCTATTTGTGACTAAGAGCGTCCAACCTCGTTTCTGTTGTCCTATGCAGTAGAATCATGTCTCTATGGCGAGCAAAATATATTCTATTGCGTTTCGATTTCTGGATCAGAAGAAAGAGCCAAAGCGCAATAGTGGAGCCGTGGACGTGTCTGGTCCGCGACCGAGAGAACAATGGATGTGGCTTGGTTTCACAGGGCACAAAAGCTCAATCTTGACATCAACCGTGCGTAAGAAGCGCACATCGTTGCCACGAAGAAAGTATTCGTGTGGATCGTTTTGTGATCAAATGCGAAGCAGAAACTTCACTTTATATCAGTACATTGCCTTAACCCTGCTATGCTATAGTAAATCGATTATACCTATAAAAAATGGTGACGGGTGATGCCGAGCTTGTTCGCTGATGCTGTGAGTCTATCTCGTGCCAATCTCATTGCTAAAGGCCATATTTCGTGTTGATCAATTGCGTTGCCGCGGGATCCAATTCGCGCATCAATCTTGACCAGTCCGGGTACATTGGCTGGAATCCAGTCAGAATCTTGGAGAACATATCAGACAATTCAGGACTGGGTTCCTTAAATCTTCCAACCGCGTTGACAAAGTCCGGAAAGAATGCAGACAAGGAGTTCGGGTTCGTGGCGATCATCTGACACAAACCCTTGAAGGCAGAATCCTTTTCCTCGTTGTCCATTGAGTCTTGAAGCGAATGACAAAAGCGAACAGCAAACATTCCAAGGTGAGGTGCAACTTGCTCTGCAGCAGTTGAGCCGAGGCGTCCAATCGTGATCGAAGCATTCTCCAAAACAGTCGCTCCTGTCTTTGGAGCTTGCATAAGTGAAATCAGCTTTTGAAGCAGAACTTCAACATATGGCTGCAACGATGCGCCGGCTTGTAAGCAAATTTCTCCAGCCGACCAAGCAGCATTGTTCGTCACACTAACAGAGTCTGACGAGACATCGATCTGCGAGACCAATTCTTGCATGACCTGCTGTAAATAAGGTCGAACCTCTTCGAAACAATTGATGACCAAGTCGCCAAGCAATGCGTATGCTGACTGGCGGACTTCCGCAATCGGGTCTCGAAAGCACATCAACAGAAGCTGCATGATTGGTGGTTGATTTTGTGATATTAGTGTAGCAACCTCGGGTCCTAATCCCTGGACCAAGCCTGAAAGGAGGTCCAACGCTGTAATGAGGAAATCCTTCTCTGGAAGCTCTGCTGTAGCACCATTCGAGTAAGCATCAATCTGTGCTAAATTCCGGTGTAAAATATGGATGCAACGTGAGAAAACTGGCGGAGCGAAAGGGGCAAATCCTGCTCCTAATGCTATCGTGACCGATGAGAGACATTCGAGAAGTGGAAACAAGTCTCGATCATCGTCATCAGTAGCCTGCCAACGAGATATAAGAGGCTGCATGATCATTTCGATATATTCTGGATTGTTCAATGCCGGACCAACAGAATCTGCTAGTGTCTGTACGGCGTCATAGAGTATTAGCAGATTCTTCTGTTGATACTTGTTGAATGCTGCAACAAAATGCTGCAAGATAGGTTTCAGGAAAGGTACAAGCACAGGTCCAGCCTGATCCTCGAGGTTGGCGAAAGCTGAGCAACCCGCTTCTTGTACTCGCTTGTTGTTGTCGAGCATTGTACTTAACAAGCCTTCCATCAAAGGTAAAAAGTACTTCTGCTTTTCCGCTTCTGGGAGGTTAGCAGCCCAGCGACCATAACGTCCAAGTGTCCAGCATGTTATTTGTCTGATCAGAGGTTTCCCATCGTGCAACATAGATAAAAGGTGTGGGAAAATGTCAGGAAGTATCGGGATCATCCCTGCCATACAACCTTCCGCAATAGCACCCAAAGCAAGTACACCTGCTTCACGCTCTTTCCAATCACTTGAAGCTAACGTCGACTTCAGATGTGGTAAGCACTGTTCCAACAAGCGTGCCTCATAGACCGTAGACAAAACATCCAGGGCGGCAGCAGAGCACTTTCGTAGATTCCACTCAGCATATAAATCATCATCCTCGTCCTCGTAATCATCGTCTTCCTCATCTTCCTCGTCGTTCCCATCATCTGCGTATCTCAACCCGTTGGGTTTCGCACTTGTTTCGTGGTTTTGGTCTCCCAAGGTATGCTGCTTAGCCTTGGCGGCATGTTGCGGTTTGATATCAGTTGCTTTATCAGCCACGTGGGCATCATCGTCATCGGCACCGAGAGCCAAGAGGTCCATCTCAGTGTAAACCATGCCTTTGAGAAGCATAGGTACGATCTTGCTCAGGTATGGCTCGAGCGATGTCTGCAACTCTGGTTGCTCAGCAATAGCGAGCCAGAATTCACAAGCCTCAAGAGCGACTTGTTCATCTTCGTCCTGTGTAGAATGCATCATATATTCCACGATAGACCCCAAATTCGGTGCAATTTTATCTGGGCGAACATCGAGAAGCATAACCAGAGCCTGACAGACGTGTTTGCGAACACTAGTTTCCGGGTCAATGGCTAATGCGAAGAGTCTCGTCAAGAAAGCGTCAATATACGCAAATAGGGAATTTGACTTCAGTAGAATAAATTGATTGAGGCAGAAGAGCGCCTCGCTTCTCAACTTCGCCTTCGGGTGTTCGGTATATGTTAGGAATTTGGGAATCATGAAATTCAGTGGGCGGGTGCCATCGTAGTCCTTGTCCAGCTCCTTCGCGGAATCTTCGCAAACTTTGCTTAAAGCACCAAAAGCTCCCTATCATTTGTTAACCACCACTGATCACCCACGAAAGATGGTATACTGACTTCATTGACTGTATCGGTTGGATCGTCCAGCAGAGTCATCAATCGAGGTAAGGCATCTGGCCAGGACATAAGACCACCACGCATTATAACACTAGTAATGATATTTCCAGAAATAGAACGTATCAGTGGCTCCGTATCGCGAAGACCATGGAAAGAGGCTTCCTTGATGTACTCGAGTGAGGCTTGTGGAATCTGAGCATATTCGAACCTCACGTTGTTCTTTAGCAGTAGACCAGCTGCAGAACGAACACTAGTGTCGGCACCCCCAACCTCCAGAAAGATATAGGCAAGGTAATTGTTACAGTCTGAAATGGTCAAATTTTTGTTGAGCCAACCTAGGAGGACTTTACCTGGCACGGACGCTTTTGCAATGTCAAGTTGTTCTAAGGCACCAGCTCTCGCTCCTCCATCACTTGACATTGATGCTGAGAGAACATGGCTGAAGGTCTCCAGACTGCTTGGCTGAGGAGTCCATTGTTCGGCCATAGCTTTCTTGCAGTCTGAAACTGTGGCCTTGCTGCAGCAGGACTAGTTGTTGCTCTGTATCTCGGGCCGCCCCAAAAGCGAAGTTAGCTCGGAAATCGTGACTTGCAACGGTGGTCTGATATCTATGCAGAGCCAAAGTTACTAGTTGGGTGTTTCCGGGCTCGTCTGAGGCCTACAAAACAGCCATCAGACTAGTCTTTAGCTTTGTATCTGCATGGTTAGCATTCTGGGAATCTCGTTGCCGATCGTCCAACTCAAATAATGAGTACCCGCGTTAGACCTCCGAGATTGATCCGAGATGTTGCACCGATGGTTGTTTCTGATTTGTATGAGGCTGCATCTGCCAATGGTGCAAGATCAAAATAAGAAATCATCGGTACGGTATAGTAAGTGTGACATGAATACATTAGTCACAACTGCACACTATGAAAAAGTCCTCAATATCGCCAAACGTGCAAATTCCCTGCTATCATCCATCATTAGGCATAAAGACAAGCTCGCCCTTTTCTTTTTCTCTTCTCTTTCGCAATTTGACTCGTAAATCGTTGTTGGTATCAAAATACTAGTCTTGCATTTCATCATCACTCTGCAGAGACTCCTGCGAAGCCAGCCTACAGATAGTCATCAGGATTGTGTCCTTTGAATAGAACCGTGACAACATACCATGGTGGATTTGTGAACTCCAAGTCGTTTGGATCATTCGAAATGGAGTATGCAGCATTCAAGGCCGTGCTCGGAGCCTCTAGCTCTGGTGTGGAATCGAGAAGCTCATCAGTCTCATCCCTTCCACGTTTATTCACGCGTTTCATGTTTGCTCTGGGAGCCTGATCTTGTCCAGCAGCACGAAAGCTAGCCCATGGGTCTTTCGCAGACTTGATCTCGTATAGAGGGAGTGGCTTCTGGATTTCAGCCGCAGAGACGATCGCCAACTTCATACCTCGTTGAGCTGGAGCCTCCGAGGACATTTTATTGTACGTGCCTTCACTGAAGGCTGTCACAGTCAGTTCAGAAGTTGTGTTGAGGGAAAAGGCTGCAAACCTTTGCGGGCGCGCATGCCCACAGACTCCAATGTCTGCTGCACAAGAGGGTCCAGCTTTGGTCGTGTCATATGAGAAAAGTCACTAGCTCTTGATGAGTAGGACGTCTCTATAGTCTAGTCAGCATCATATATGTGAGTCGTACTTAGTCAAACACGTACGATTCCTCTTTTTGGTTGGGACTGCCATTTGAAGACCTTGATGAGAGCCTAGATAGAGTTTTGTATATCACTTATGGCAGGGTGGCTGTTGGGTGTCTCCCGAGGTGTGGCTAAGGAAGCGCACACTACTGCGCGACCAGTGCCAGATACTTCACTAGCTAAGGAGTGTAGCTGCTATTTCAGTTGAGCGCTTATAGTTCAGAGGACGAGGGCAGCACTGCGTACCGTAGTGTGGATGAAGGAAGATGACCTTGGCAGGAAGGAAACGAGCCAAGCCAGCGACCAAGCGCGACCGCGAAAGGCATCCTCTTCCGCGTTGCGATCTCAACGAAGGTTTCAGGGAGTTGCGGAGCTCCACTGTACAAAAAGTGGCTCTCGGGCCCACAAATTCGCGTGCATTTGATTCTGTATTGTGCCGCGTTGGTGTTTCCACGATAGTGCAAGTATGAATTGAGTGGACACGTATCAGACACGTCCTCATATCTGTCCTAGAACCTTCTTGTACTCAGCTCTAGGTTGTGATTGAAATAGGGTCAACTCGGTGAAAGCAAGGTCTGTGTCTCTCTCTTCTCTCGCATGAGGCCACCTTTAATTCACCTCCTGTTGTGGCATGCAGCTTCTGCTGCTGTGCTCTCCATCGATTATGGCACGGAATGGACGAAAGCTGCGCTGGTCAAGCCTGGTATCCCGCTTGAGATCGTCTTAACAAAAGATACGAAGAGAAAAGAGCAATCAGTCATCGCTTTCAAGGGTGAAGAGCGACTATACGGTGGGGATGCGGCCAACATGGTTCGAATTGACAGACTACCACCCTCTCATGTGGACTAACCTTTGCAGGGTGCCAGAATCCCTCAGCATACTTATCCGGCGCTCAAGTCACTTCTTGGAGAAGTTTACGATAGCCCAGCCGCCAAAGAATATAGTCTCCTTTACCCAGCCGTCAAGCTGATCAAGACCGCACAAGACAGCATTGCAATCGCACAAGGCTCAGAAACCTTCACAGTGGAAGAACTGGTAGCCATGGAGTTCATAAACATGAGGAAGAATGCTGAGCTCATGGCATCCGCAGAAATACGCGATGCTGTATTGACCGTGCCACCCTTCTTCAATTATCGTCAAAGGACAGCTCTGCTGAAAGCGGCAGAATTGGCTAATTTGCGAACTCTTGAGCTTTTGAATGATGGTCTAGCAGTCGCCATGGACTACGCCAAGTCTCGAAACTTTGATCAACCTCAAATCCATGCAATTTTCGATGTCGGTGCTGGCTCAACATCAGCCACCATAGTTCGATTTTCCAGTGCATCTGTCAAGGACGTCGGGCGGTTAAACAAGACGGTAACCACAATTGAAGTGCTTGGTACAGAGGCTACCAGTAGAGTCAGTGGTAATGTCATGAGCGAACGCCTCTTCAATCACTTAGTCAAGGAATTCGATACAAGCAAAGTAGCTCAACTCTCAAGCTCCGTCACATCTAATCCCCGAGCCCTGGCAAGATTGCTGAAAGAGTCAACACGTGTCAAGCAAGTGCTTTCTGCAAACAACGAGGCTACCGTCTCCGTGGAGTCATTGCATGATGACCTCGACTTTAGGTACAAGTTGACACGGTCCACGTTCGAAGAACTGACTGCTGATCTTGGAACTATCACCACTGAGGTCGTCACCAAGGCTTTGACTAAAGCCAAGACGAGTTCATCTGAGCTTCAATCACTTGTGCTCCATGGCGGCGCAGCTCGGGTGCCTTTTGTCCAGAGAGCCCTCCTTGATGTCGTTGAAGAGAGCCAAATTGCTCGAAACGTCAACGCTGACGAAGCTGCAGTCATGGGGGCGGTCTTTCGGGGTGCTGGACTCAGTGGTTCATTCCGTGTGAAAGAATTGCAGACCAAGGACATTAGTGCTGTTCGCTATTTCTATGAGCGAGAGAACACAAGAGAGACGCTCTTCGACTTGAACACGATCATGGGTACTGCCAAGAATGTCAGTATGTCCGACGTCAACTCCGATCTCGAGATCACAATCGCCTCTGATTCATCACACACTGCTGAAGCTGTTCAGGCAGTCTCGAAGTTCGCTTTTCAGGATATAGGCAACTCCTTGAGCTCCTTCATGAAACAGTCCGGATGCAACACCGCTGAGATTGTGATCACCTTTGTTCTCAACCATTCTGGAATCGCCACTATTTCCGATGCTCTGGCCGTGTGCGAGGTGGACGATCGTCCTGGAGTTGCCGACAAGCTTAAGGGATGGTTCGGATCTAAGGAGAGCGCTCCTGCCAAGGATGCAACTGACAAGAGCAAGACAGGGCCCGACAGCGCTGAAGAATTACCGCCAAAGAAGTTGCAGAAGTCGAAGAAACTCTCTTACGCTCAGACGCATGTAGCAAGCTCGCCACAAATAGATGAGACAACGCTGTCCCTGGAAAAGATTGCAAAATATGAGAAATTTGACACCCAGCGAATCGCCTTGCAGACTGCACGCAATGGCCTGGAAGCACATATCTACAAGGTCCGCGATCTACTGCAGAATGAAGACTTCCAGCAAGTCTCCTCGGCCAAGGAACGAGAAGATCTGGAAGCATTGGCAGCTGCCGCCAACGATTGGATATATGGCGAGGGAGAGAGTGCAGCGTTACACGAGCTTGTCGCTAAGAAGAAAGGAATGACTGACATTACAGAAAAAGTGTTATTCCGCAAGCGAGAGTCTGGCACGCGGCAAGACAAGATAGATGCATTACAGAAACAGCTTTCTTCAGCTCGGAAATTCGTCAAGACACAAACGAAGAAGCTCGAAGAATACGCCGTGAAGATTGCGGAGCGACTCGAAAAGACCAAGCGCGATCAGTCCAATAAGCAAGAATCAGAAAACGATGAACTTGAGGAGCCGCAAGACCCAACATCAAGCGATGAAGAAAATACTGATGCTTCAAAGTCAAGCTCTGAAATCGAGGATGAATTGCCTGAGCCGGTATATTCGGAGTCTGAATTGACAAATTTGGTACAAAAACTTGACAGAAATGAACAGTGGCTGTCCGACAAGATTGCTGAGCAGTCCCTTTTGCAGTCTGCGGACGATCCGGTACTCTTAACTGCGGATCTGGATAAGAGAACCTCGAGGATTACCGAGGACTTCATGTACTTGCTCAGGAAGGCGACTTACGCTGACCAGACTAAAGCAAAGAGCAAAACAAAGCAAAAGTCAACGGCAAAACCAAAGTCTAAGAAGTCATCGGCTTCAGCTCAATTCGAGCCTAGCGCAAAGGCTGCAGACACAACAGGGGCCGGAAACGATTCTCAAGATGTCCCAGCACCTACTTCCGCTGCTGAGCCAAGTGTTGAAGAGCAGGCTACAGAGTCAGGGAACGAGGCAGTTGATCCCGCTCCAGAGTCAGTCCCTGTAGCGGACAATGAAGCACACGATGAATTATGATTGCCCGATCCAACACCAGGGACAAGTATGAAAAGTTTTAGCATTTTACAGCAATTTAGACGCATCTAGAACAGCATAATCCACATAGCAATTCTTATGCATTCTCTTGTAACCTGAATTGTTCTGATCTGCATCCTGGTCATCGTCCTCGTCGTCGTCGTGGTCATCGTCATGGTCATCGTCATGGTCATGGTCATGGACATAGTCATGGTCATCGTCATGGTCATGGACATAGTCATGGTCATCGTCTTCGTCTTCGTTACCACCCTGACCACAACATGTTTAGCTCATTCGAAGGAAATGCCAAGGGCGCTGAACGCCGGCGATTGCTTGGCGATGAGGATGGAGAAAATGCCCTGTGCTTGCCATTTCCTTACTCCCAAACCACGCTGCAGGTAGAAATATGAAAACGAAAAAAAAAATCCATGGACGAAAGGTGTGTCAATTGGATACTGAGCCAAAAACACGGACTATCCGTCCAGTAGCCGGCAGCCAGGCAGCTACTTGACGCCAAAGCTGTCGGGCAGTCTTCAAAGGGGAAGCGGCGTGCTTTCAGACACATTGCTCGAGATTGGCGGCGTACTCACCGAGCCCATTGTCGTCCTTGGCGATTTCGGCGCACATCATGGCAGCCCTGAACTGGTTGCGCGCAGTTTGGAGGTCGCCGTCGCGCTTGTCGAGAAGGCCGAGCATGTTGTGGTTAATGCCGGCACATTCGACGCAATACGCGTCCCGCTTATTCTTGGCCGAGGTACAGATGGCGAGCGAGTCGGTGCTCCAGCGTCGACACTCGGACGAGTCGCCCAGTGCCCATACGATTTCGGCAATGTTTGACATGGTAGAAGCGGCGTGGCAGGATGAGCCCGTCACCGCGGGACTCGTGCGCTGGAATTGCAGTACCGAAAGCAGCGAGGAGAGGGCGGTCTTGTAGTCGCCCTGACGAGCGCGAAAGAGCGCGAGTGCTTTCACCGCATCGAGCAGCTCGGGGGAATACTTGACTGACCCGTCGAGCTTGACAGTGCCTCCGCCTGGATGACTCGGCAGGACGGACTGTATTGCTAGATCAAACGATGCCTGTGCCTCTCGTGGCATGTTGAAGTTTTCCTGCAGCTCGCCCAAGTGCCGCGCGGCGAGCGATCGCTGGTTACTGTTCGATATCCCATTGGCTAGAGCTCTGGAAAAATGCTGCATGGCAGACTCCAATCGGCCTTGTTTTATCTCAATCTGACCCAAGAGTATGAGAACCTTCGTTACATCAAGTGGGGAGCGCACGAAAGACTGCTCGCTACGGTCGGTAGCTTTGCCGATATCTGCATCCTCATAATTCAATGCAGCGAGAAGACCTACTCTGGCAGTCTCCTGCTGGTCTAGGTACTTGCTGTTGAACACGGCCGCACGATAAGAGAAACGCAACGAATTGGGCCATGTAGACGGCGTGGGGTCCTCCGACTCGAGGTACAAGTGCGCGCCCGCGAAACCAGTGCCTGCAGCCACTCCTGTTCCCAAGATAGAGTATAAGATTACCCGGACGGCTGTCCTCGTTTGTGCGAGTATGATGTTGCGATTCATGATGAGCCAGGTGTGGTCAGTGGCTTACTAGAATGCCTCGCTAGTTCAGAATTCATTCATATGCAGCAGTATTTACGAGTCTCGGGTCTATAATTGTGCATACACCTTCAGCAGCGAACAAATATTCTGTATGACTTGATGTGAAAGCTAGCTATTGAACTGCTGTCATACTGACTACGCAACTCGTATGGAGACGCGAGCAGATGGGCAAGAGAGTGGAGACCCTCCATCTTTTCTGTTGGAGCTCCGCCTCCGAAATCTGCGGCCCGGAAAAATCTCCGAACTTGAGCCGCCGCGTGCTTCACCGGGCAACCATCTCCAGGCGAGGTGCTGCTTCGATCGAGGAGAGTTGATATGCAACGGGATTGATGCTCGTTACAACTGTTCTTGTCGATTCGCCATCCACCACTTGTGCCACAGAGTGTCTCCAATACAGTACAACGAGTCGTAGGTCGACACGATAGTAAAGGATTAGCAGTATCGCAAGGATGCCTGGTAGGCTTTTCTCACTCTGTCTCGTGGGGCCGTACTAATGCTGTGAGTAGGGGTGAGCTTGGACTACCTGTGTCGTGATCGATCTCAGACTACCTCGTTGGAAGGGCTTTCGTCTTCCGTCCTGGGGATTGAGGTGGATCACTACCTGCGGAAATTGGCCCAACATTCGAGGTCTCCTTTATATACTCCTTGGGGAGGGGTAGCACAGTCCTTCTTTCGAATCATATCCCATGACCTGGCTCTCCTGAGACAGCTAAACATCCGGCCCATCTTCATCTTCACTGGTCTCCAAGTCGTCTCGCAGCATGAGGTGGATCCCAACCCCAGGCTTGCAGCACGAACGCTAGCTTTGAGCAATCTCGAACGCAAACGCAATGAGGAGACGATACAGGCATTCACTGCTCTCATGTCCACGGTTGAGCTAGTCCCTGCTCTTAAGCACTACCTTCGAACGGAAAAGGTCGAATTTCTTGTGGCACCATACTTTGCAGCAGCACAACTGTCATATATGCTGAAGAGCGGGTCGGTCGATGCCATATATGCTGCACCTGATGTGTTTGTGCATGGAGCAGAGCGGGTCGTGACTGATATCTCGTTCGACCAGAACCTTCGCGTAACATTTTGTGACAGATCAGCCATCCTTGCGCTCCTGCAAGGTATAAATGAGGACCAATTCCTGGACGCTTACCTTTTTGCTGGCAATGATTTCTGCCCAATCGTCCCCATACTGGAACCGAATCCTCCATCAGAGTTTAGTGCTTTCAGGATGAGAGCGGCAGCCGATGTCGTGCGACAGAATGGGACCGGGTACCTTGCACTCAATGGTAATCCCGTGCTGGACAAGAGGCCGAATTACCTTGAGCAGTGGTTGAAGGCCAAGGCTCTCTTCAAGTATCACCCCTACCTGAATCTTGCTGGTGATGTGGTCTTGTCGAAGGAGGACAAAGCACCCAGCGACGTTGCACGCGTAATTGGCGCTAGACTGCCTAGAGAAGTATACTTCTACATCTCTCGAGGATTGATTGAGCCGCAATTGGTCGATACTCTTCTCTCCGGTGTATGGAGGGAAAGTCCGCCTCTGGATGGTGGTGAGGGACGCGACTACCGCCGCTTGCTGGATGAGCTGAATGATATTCGTGTCAAGTGTATGGACCTTTTGCACGGAAGTAAGCAGTTGCATCATTACTACGAAAAGAAAGTGGTCGTCGCAAAGAAATGGTATCGTGGCAACACGAGTGAGGCCATTGAGAAGCTCGATGTGCCGACTTACAACAATCTTCGGACGTGGCAAGTGAATGACAAGATCACGGATAATACGAAAGATTCCAGTGCGCATTTGCGGACTTTGCTTAAGCTTCGGCTCGGGGACAACTCGAGTGGTCAGAGCAAGAGTATCAACGCACCCCAAGAAGCTTCCATACAAGAGTTTCAGGCCAATGTCCTACATCGAGTACTTCAACTTCGAGGCTATATCGGGGACAAGCACGAATTAACACCATGGGGTCGAGCTCTCGCGGCTGCTCTCGACAACACCGATGACAAACTCTTGCTTCCCACCTTTTGTGCCATTGATATGCTCAAGCTGAACGCAATCAGGTTAGATAATCGCACGAGTGACGCAAGCAAAGGAAGCTCGCAAAAGGAGTCCTTTGATGCCAATTGGAAGGCGGTCAACTGCCTCGCCGCCCTTCTCCCACTCGAGCAGAATGACGCTCCGTGGCAGGGACCGCTAGACCGAGAGGCACTCGCGGCATTCTCGCTGGCCCAAACGACTCACAGATATCTCGCTGCACTCTATGAAATGTGTCAGCTGGCCATGTTGCTGCGCGGCGATGTCCGAAGATCGGCAGACTTCATCAAGCATCTACCCACAGCCGTCAATCCCTTTGTCATGCATCACGATGCCGGACTGGTCATCTACTCGAGACGATACTTCTCCCTGCTCGCGGAAAAGTCGACGAGCTCGGGAACAATCTTTGAGCAGCTCAAGGCAGTATTTCCCACCTCAAAAGATGGTGCTGCCAACATGGGCAATTTCTTCAAGTTATGGGATGGCGTGTACGCCGGCATACAAGTCGTGTCTGCGGAAGATGGTCTGCGATTGCCGGCGAGAGAACAATTCGACCGCATTCAGCAGTGGTTGGCGCAGTGCAGGTAGTTGTCAGTACTATGTCATATGCATATCCATTCAGCTGCTATATGATTTCTGAGGACGAGACGGCGTCACGATGTCAAGCACACGACAAGACAGTGCTGTTGTTGAAAATTCGCACGACCATGTCACGTAGAACACGCAGCTAGGATAGCTTATATCCCTCGACGGAATAGGAATAAACGAATAAGAAGGAAAAAATGCATGAAAAATGATGAAAAGTGGTGATTTGTGATATTGGAATATTCTGAATATTCGTGGTCGTTCGAGCCTCATCAATAGCCTTCCTGGATGATCCGAGAATATATGTGCAGCAAGTCATTCGTATCGAATGACTCCAAAAAAACAGTGCAAAATTTGCAGTGTGATGTACCTTGTTTGAGCATCTCACGATATCCATTGAGGGTAAAATTCCTGTTACTTTCCTTGTTCTTTATTCCTCTCTTGCTCCTTAGCCTCGAGTTGCGAACTAGCTGACCGAGAAGGGGGGAGGTAAGAAGTATGGAGACCCACGACTAAAACCCAGGAGGTCTGACGCCTTGGGGAGCCTGTTGCGGTGGGGCAAAGACATTACTCTGACTTCCCGGCGCGAGGACATCGTTCGCCCCGGCCTGCATCTGCATGGCCTTTTCCTCCTCCTGCGCCTGCGCCTCCGTCTCGACGGCCATCATGAACGGGATCCCGAGCATCAGGAGGGATGCCGTGATGGCCCAGAGTGTTTTGCCGCCGAGTAATGCCACGGTCCCCATCCCGGACTTGGTGCTCGACACCGCGCTCGAAATTTTTGCCCGGGTGGGCGGAGGCACCATGTCCCTCAACGCCGAGATGCGCTCCATGAAAGTCTCATCCAGTGGTCCCGTGCCGTCCTCGTCACCCAGGTCGTCGCCCTCGTCGTCCGCGTCAGAGTCGCTGTCACTGCCCGAGGCGTCCGTGTACCCGTCGTCCTGCTGCACGTCATACTCGTCCGTCACTTCTTCCAATCTCATGCGACTCATGCTGAACTATATGTCGATATGTGTATTTGGACTTCTTTGATTTTCTTTCCAACGGACTCGGATAACAGGTCGAGGACAAATGCAGAGGGCAATGGTCGTCGAATAACGACGTAGTGCGGTACGGTAGAGTAGAGCGTGCGTAAGATTGCAAAATTCTTGTCGTACTCGCTCGGATCGAACCTTTTTCCACCACAATTTCATCATACTCAAAAAGTTCAAATTCACATTGCAGTTTACATTTTGAGGGACATTTGAACGACTGACGATCGAGTGATTCCGTAGATATGTACGCAAGAGAACAGACGCTCGCTAAAACAAATGCCGTGGAAGAAAAATCGTAGGAGCTTTCGGCGTGATTATGCAGTAGCCATCAGGGCATCCGCATTGCCCTTGTGAACCTCGACATCGTGTGTCTCTGAATCATAGTGGCCCAAGAGCTTGATTTCGAAATTGGCCACGGCAATGCCAAAGAGCTTGAGGAGTCTCGTCTGGTTGCTGTCGAGTACGTCGCCTTCCCGGCACACGGTATAGTCGTTCGATAGTGTGATAACACCATTCTTCAACAGTGTTGGCACTGAATCATCGTTAGCACCTCTTGCTTGCTTCAGTTATAGATTGATAATCTTACTGCCCATGCCCCTGACGGATGGCTCGAGAGTGTGCGTCAACAGGACATCGTCCTCGGCGGGGATCTGCCCCCCACGAGTATAGACCGGACCGGCCGGTATGGTGAATGTGATTGGACTGACGGTGCCTGCGCGTGCAAAGTCCGTCTTGGAGTAGTCCGCGAACCACTCCTCTACGAGTTCCGGCGGGTGGGAGGTGCAGAGGATGCCCACCGTGCCCTTGAGGTAGCGCGACAGCTTGTGCAGGTTGTCCTGGTACTCGTCCGCCGCCGTCGTGCCGATCGCCTTGGCCATCACTTTTGTCCGGCCGAGAAAGATCCTGCTGTCGCTCCACTGCGCCCGCACGTCCTTCAGGTACGTGTTGCGCATATTCTCCACCGAAAAGACCCACGCGTACTTGTGCTCATCCAGCGACTCGCGGATCGACCTGAACAGGTTCTCCTTGCCCTCGCGGCCCTTTTTGTCCGTCTGCGTCAATGAGATGACTCGTTCCCTCTTTGATTTCGGCATGTCTGACTCTCAGCAAGATTCCCTACTGAATCCAGCAGACAAGAGCAGAAGATAAATGACAATGTCCTCGTGAGAATGCAGCTTGCAGGAATCTCCCCTCTGCTTGGCACGGTAATCGTCAAAAAATTTGTGGAAAACGGAGCGCGGCTACCAAATCGCGGGTGGCTTGTGCAAGGTGGAAGAGAAGCCTCACGAGGTAAAGTACAAAGTTGTGCGTAGCTACCGCGCGTATATATACACTGTCCAACACAGCAGGACAAGGCACTGCACACGGCTCTCCTGCTAGTCCACGATGGTATATTTCATAACATATCTGCAATTCATCTAAGAAGGATTAATAATGCGTATCAAACGGGGGAAAAAAAAAAGGTAAAAAAGAGGCACTTTGACGATAGTGCTGACTGTGCAAGCGTGCCCCATTTCCCATATCATACTCTCGTCCTAGAGGGACATCCACTACATACTCCCTTGCACTTGCTGTCATATACTTCCTTGGAACAACACAATAGTTGTTGTCATTGTTGTTGCTGTTTCGTTCTTTATCATCTATCGAGCTTGTACAAGTCCTCCCACATTCGTTTACTACCTAGTTCTTCCTTGGCAGGCCGGAATAACCCTCGAGTGTCTCTCGGGTGAGCACCGCTCTCCAGTCGCCTAGGGACTTGAGGCTCCGTGCACCTTTGTACTTCAGTTGCAAGATGTCGCCAATTTCGTCACAGGCCTCCAGTAGACGGTCCAAGTCATCTCGGTTGTGGGCCGCACTAACACAGAAACGCACTCGTGACTGAACCAGTGGCGTGGCAGGATAGGCGACGATGACCACGGCAATCTTGCGCTTCAGCATCTCGTGACTGAATGCTGGCATCTTTGCCGGATTGTACAAGAGAAGTGGAATGATTGGTGAGTAGTCGTGCCCGTAAATGATGAAGCCCATCTTCTTGAGACCCAGGTGCAGATAGATACTGTTGAAGGCAAGTCTCTCAACACGCTCAACGCCATCCAGACCAGGAATCTCTAGCGCTATGCTGCGGAGAGACGTGCTGATTTGTTGGACGATGATGGGCGACATGGCTTCAGCGAGCACCGATCCGGCATTCGTCAATCGCAAAGACTCAATCATGTGCTGTTCTCCCGCGATATAGCCACCAGCTGCACCGAAGGATTTAGTAAAGGTTCCCATGAGTATGTCAACTTTCGAGGGCGATATGCCATAAAAGTCGCAAACTCCACGACCACGTCTACCAAGAGCGCCGATAGAGTGCGCCTCGTCGATAAACAGATAAAACTTGTACTTCTCCTTCAACTCAATCAGCCCTGGCAGATTGCACATCGTTCCCTCCATGGAATAGAGGCCCTCAACCACAACGAGAATTTTCCTCCATGGTCGATGCGTTCTTGGTTGCCCTTGCGAGATAACCTCGCGTAGCAGCTTCTCGAGCGACTCCATGTTGTTGTGATCAAAGATCCTGATCGCAGCACCCGACAAACGAGATCCCCACCTGATACTTGCATGGTTGAGCTCATCAGAAATGACCAAGCATCCTTTGCTGACGAGAGCGGAAAAGATTGTCGCATTCACACCGAAACCTTGCGAAAAGACTGTTGAGGCTGGCTTGCCCACAAAACGGGCCACCAGTCTCTCAAGATCCTGGTGAATGTCGAGTGTACCGGTCTCCGACCGAGTTGCACAAGACGAAATTCCCACATTTTTTACGATAGTCTCGACGTCGTCTGCGCAAGCGCCGACACTCTCGGCATAACCCAGGTAATTGTAACTAGACATGTTCAAGCACTCGGTCTGCTCGCCAGTGAATTGGAAACTCAGATTGTAGTCGTGAGACTCTCGATTGAGCAATGTAATGTATCTCCCTGGTACACCGGTGGTCGGTCGGTTGAAGCAATCATTTATTCTCGTCTTGAGTCGTCTGACGTAGAAGTTGTCAAAGTCCGAATTGAGCGGAGCATAACCATTCTGCTGTTGCAAGTGCGCATACCTTTCTCGCGCAAAGCGTTTGCCGAAAAAGTCTCTCACATGTCCGAGCACGATAAAGATGAGATAGGAGATATAAGTCGTGATTAGGAAATAATATGGTGGTTCTTGCTCGATGTGTTTTTCCGGCGGGCCATTGGAAGTCGAGGGAACCTTGTGACTCGGATCTACGAGGGGTGCAAACTGCTTCTCATTCTTTTCGTCACGCTTGATGACGGCGCCGCCGTTTCCATTAACTTCACTCGACGCGGGCTTTGTAGTGTGCCCATTGGTCAGACGCGTGCCATTTGCGATCGGCAGACTGAATGCAAATTGCGGACTCAGCTCAGCCTGCGTTAGCTCAGGCTCTGCTATTTTCTGGGAGTGAAATGGAGACGACGGTTTGCCAGGCGAAGTGCCAGAGAAGAAATTGAACTTTGCTGATTTGTTCGAACCGGTAGATTTGGAGGAGGTGCTGCGAGTAAGTGTTTCGTATGGATTAGTATCTGCGGCCAGTGAGCGTGTCGAGACCATCGCGAATGACTACCAGCTGCCTGTTTTATCTGCTTTGGGTCTCTTGATCCTGTTCAAAATGACTTGCACCGCTGTGTGCCAGTCATCACTTGTGAGTTGCGCAGTTACAGTCTCGAGAGACAACACTCTTCATCACAACAGCGTGCTTACGGTGAGCGAGTGGGTGGTTGGTTGGTTGGTTGGTGGGTGCGAATTCGTGGGAGCGAGTTGATGCGCATGATCCTCATCCGCGGGTTGTTCCACAGATCCGCTCACTTCTGTCCGCACACCGAACCCGAGCCTCCCGAGCCGAATCCCTACCTCGCTCGAGCACACAAACGCAATCATGTTGTGCACTTCTACTTGTATTATGTATGTCAATAGTCGTGGGCTTGTGTGCAATGGTAGGCCGAGACATTACATCATTCACTATCAATCTTGCTATATTCATCAGAGACGTCTCGCTCAGTATCACTTTTAGTCACATTTCATGCTCCATGTATGCAGAACAATTGGTGTCTATCTACCAGAACTGCTTGAGGGACTCCACGGTGTCTACGACGGTCTTTTGTAGATCAATGTAGTTGATGCCAAGCACGGTCCTGGACTGACTGTTGTCGGTTCCATACTGCAGCTTATACTGACCAGCACCCTCTCCACCTTTGGCTGCCTTCCTGTCCGGATATTGCTTACTGAGGATTTCCACCACCTGTTGCCAAGTGAATGGTCCGTGAGAAAGGATGAATCTCTTTCCCGATGCTTCCGGTCGCTCAATGGCTGCGATGTGTGCCTGAGCAACATCACGTACGTCCACAAACTGCTGAGTTGGTCCGGCCAGACCAATCTCAGCTGGATCCTTGAAGTACTTGAACAACATGGCCACAGATGTGTTTATGCTCTCTACGTCCTTGACTTTGTGTATGACAGGACCAAAGACGAAAGATGGATTGATGGTGGACAAGCCAAACTTTGGTTTCTGCTCACTCTGGAACTTCCAAACATATCGCTCAGCTGCATTCTTCGAGGCTCGATAAGCGGTCGCTTTGTTGAAGTCCTTGTTGCCCTTGTCCTGCTCAATGTCCTCAACAGCTTTATCGTTCCAATCCTTCTCAGAGTATACATAATTGTCAGACTTTGGTGGACCATATATGGCTGCCACTGAAGAAGTCACGACTATGTGCTTCACATTCTGTCCATTTCTGTGGGCTGAATCCAGGAGAGATTGTGTACCCTTGACGGCAGGGTTGATCAGGTCCTTGTATGGATCTGTCGCATTGAAATGGAATGGCGAAGCGATGTGGATGATGCCCTCGACATCCTTGACTGCCTCGTCAAAGACATTGTCCTCCTCGAGATCGCCAGCCTTCACAATCTCAAAGTTGGAGCCATACTTCTTGAACTGATCCTTGAGGTACTGCGACTTGTCGCTGTTTGGATCTCTTGCCGTTCCACGAACTTTATAACCGCCCTCGAGCAATTGTTGTGTCACATGTGCGGCAATGAATCCGGTCGTTCCAGTAACCAAGATGAGAGATCCTTTTGATACTGCTTGTGGAGCCATCGAGAAATATGGTCAGTGAAGTGATGTTTGAGGGAGTACAGCGTGAATCGAGATATACTAGTATTTTGTCGTAGCACGCCAAGGTCAGAACGTCTGTCACCATATCGAAGGGCGCTTCGTGCGGATGACGAGATTGATTCGAAGTTCGGTCGTTTCGGCAATTGCGACTCTGCCCAGGTGCCGTTGACGTGGAGATCGAAGCGCCGGCGATCTGAGCTGGCCGTGGTGCGCGCGAACAAAGTGCAACGAGCGCTGCTCAGCAACTGCCGTCTGTCATGGCTTGCCAGGTCGCTTGTCTTGACTGACTGCCTGGCTGACTGACTGATTCACAGACAATAAGCACCTTCAAGTGATGCAGCACAAAAACGGCATCACAGAGACATCGCGATGAACAATTATGTACTTGCAGTTCACGAGGGCAATCAGTTTGTGAGAAGTTCCTGACATTTTTGACTACAAGCACAAGATGGTATAGTTGTATGCGTTATGGTTTTGCTTGAAGTCAAGTCGAGCATAGCCCTATCGACAAAGAAGCCTTGGAATATAAAGCACCACGACAGCCGAGCTCATGGACCCTTTTACTAACTGAATAGCGCAGACCGAGCTCACCAAACTTAGATAGTGAGGAAGCTCAAGATCCAGAGCACCACGAGGTGTCGACTGCGTGTCTATCACTGATCCGTCGTCTCAAAAGCTTCATTGTGACTCATTTTGTCTCTGCTGCTCACCTCTTTCAAGGGACCGGCATCGACTCAGATCAGCCCGCTGGACGAACGCCGAGAGAAGGCTGAACTACTGGCGAACCAGAGACAGCTCTCTCGACCGAATCATGTCTAAAGAATAGCTTGTAGAAAGCTTCATCTACTTTTTTCATAACCACTGTGATGAGGAACACCAAGAGTATGATCTACATTTCCGCGAAAATATTGCGCGAGCTTGGTATGCACCATCCTCAGCAAAACGATCAGGACTGTAGACACCATACTCTGTGCTACCGATTGACCAAGCTTCTAATGATTATTGCAAACGTACGACCAAGAAGAAGCGTCTACTAGCTAGTTGCCCAGGTCAGATGAGCAACAAAGATGTGAAAGCACAAAAATCACAGGAAATCTCGTTGCTGCTCCCGCGTGGCTTCTCACGCAAGTGGAGCTCCGATACCTATCTGCTTGACCGAATTCGTCATGACATGCAACCGCGGCCTCTCCACAATCTGACTCTGACTCGTTCTCGGTGCATCCTGTAGCGTCCGTTATCCGCTAATGCACAATTGCACAGGAACAAGTTGTTGACCCAGGACATACAGAACAAAACAAACACATCCATAATCTATATAAATCATGAGTGACAATTCTCAAACACCTGGCATCATTGCCTCACACCTGAATTATGCAAAAGGCGCGGCTGAGGTAAAGTGAAATTCGACCTCCGAAAGACGAACATCGATGCTGACATGTTTTGCACAGGAGACCATCGGAAACCTGACGGGATCAAAGGAATGGCAGCAATCCGGTCAGACGGACCAGCAGACCGCCAAGGACGACATGCACAAGGCATCCAACATCTCCACAGACCCGAGTCAGCGAAGCGCCACCCAGTCCCTCGAGCGCGAGGGAGGGCTCGAGTCGAAGATTGGCTCGCTCGTCGGGTGCCCTGGTATGGAGGATGTCGGTGAACAAAAGCAGACGCAGGCACAAAAGTAGACGTGAAGTAATCTAGCCTAGCATTTGACGGCTTATAAAATGATGAATAATGTCAAGCTCCACACTACGACGTCGCGTAAAGTGCCTGACGACCTGATATCGTGCTCCACTGGGTGCGTGCCAGAATCGGGGCTTCATACAAGAGTATGACCGTGCCATGAAAATGGAGTTCTGCATTGCCATGCTATCGAACTGATGTCATTAAAATATCGTTGTATCACATTATCCCAGCTCTCTGTATTAACAAGCGCAACCTCCACCCCTGCTGTCGGACAGATTCAGGTTGATGGGATCGCTAAAATCTCCGCCATAATCATCTGCGCCCTCTTTGGCCAGAGCGTTCTTGGCAATGACCTCGAAGGCTTGCTCAACGTTGAGGGCTTCCTTCGCACTCGTCTCGAAGTATGGAATGTTGCCTTTCGACTGGCAAAAGGCCGTAGCTCGTTTCTGCGAAATCTGATTGTCGTTAGTCGATGGAATTCGTTTGACAGAGATTGTTTACCATCCTCTTGCTGTCTTCCATATCTATCTTGTTTCCGAGCACAACAAAAGGAAAGTTATCCGGGTCCTTCGGTGCAGCCTGTATCAGGAATTCGTCCCTCCATGAGTCGATGGCATCGAATGATTTGGCGTTGTTGACATCGTATACCAGCACGCAGCAGTCAGCACCACGATAGAAAGCGACTCCCAGACTCTGGAATCGTTCTTGACCAGCAGTATCCCAAAGCTACATGAGAGTCAGTACTCCAAGTTGTGTTTCCAATTGTTTGACAATGCGCACCTGCATTGTGATGACACGATCGTCCACCACGACCTCTTTAGTGAGGAAATCAGCACCGATGGTGGCCTTGTACTGATTGTTGAATTTCTTGTTGACATATTGGTTCATGATGGAGGTCTTGCCGACACCAGAATCGCCAAGGATGATGACCTTAAGAAGAACCTTGCGCGGCATACTGACGACTCTTTGAAGACAGACTACTGTAGAGTTCGCGCCGCGAATTGATTACAACAAGGACAGCTGATATGGTAGAATTGTAGGGGAGTGCAGTTGTTGCAGTCTATCTTGATGGGTGAAGTAATGAGCGCTAGCGCTAGCGCGCGAACAGAAGCCGTGCGTGCACATGCGCAAGGGAGCCCTTGGTGACTGATCGATCACTGATCGCCCGCCTTCACATGCTCCCGGCGTTGTTTCTACTGCTGTGGCAGCGCTTCTTCTCCTCTCCACTCGTCATATAATTTGAGTGCATCTTGTGATGTTATTTGTAGGAGTCCGGGTGGTCTGCAACGGGACATTCTCTGGGTCAGCCATGGCAGGACAGTCGAGTGGTTATCTGTGACACTTCTAACCCTTCTATCTCGATGCCAACTGCTATCGAAAAGGAATTCGTCAAGGCCGGGATACCATATGCGAAAGGTGGCCCGGCCTCTAAGCGCAAGAAGAAAGCGGCACCAAAGACACCATTCCGTCCTTCAGCACTCAAGCAAACACAAATCACATTGAGCCCTGTCGCGAACAAGGAGTCTACACCGAGGAGAACCGAGCATTTTCGCCCGGTATCAGAGGACGAGTCGGATGAGCTACTGCGAGCTATGAAGCATGCAGAGACGACGTCTGATGCAGGCAGAGTCGCTTCTCAAGAAAGTCCTCTGAAAGCTGCTGACAAACCGGCCCGGCGCGAGAAGAGTATGCATCAATCTCGCATCAATTTCGAACCAGGAGGAGTCCGCTACATTTCTACTGTACCAATAGACAGCGAGGAGGAGGAGTTCAGGGGTACACAATTTGTAGCGCAATATCCTCATAAGCATAGTGACACCACTCGCACATCTCGAACATCACCTACGGACGAAACATCCAAGAGACACAGCACCGAGAGTGTCCATAAGAATGCGACAAGCGAGGTAACAACTCTGCAAGGCATGTCGGCAAAGACTCCCAAACGAATTTTGATTGAATCAGACAGCGAGGAGGAACTTGTCACTCCACTTCGCCGGAGGAAGCGCTTCATGCCTACTGCGGCCGTACCGGTCAATGGCACAGATGATCTGCCGCAAGGTCGCTGGAGTAGCCAGATCACCGAGGCGGAACTTGAAGCACGCGACTTGGACCACAAATTGATCAAGACAACCAAAACAAGAGAAGGCAACAAGAAGAAGAATGCCTTTAGAGACAATCTGGAACGGCTCAGACGCAAAAAGGCCGGCTTGCCATCCGCAAGTCAATCTGAGGATGACGAGAGTGAGGACACAGAAGTGACAAATGCACCGGACCCCAAAGATTGGATCGTCGAGGATGATGTTGACAGGAGTCAATTTTTCCATGACTTGCCATCAGAGTTCCAGCAACCACGTCAGCCTATGGAGCAGTTCAAGATAGCCATTCAGTGGGAGATTCTAGACTTGCTCTTGCCACAGGGCGGCCTCGAACCAGATGCGTACTTCAAGCCTGCCATCGACTGGCTCCGTGATCGGACATCCGGGAAATCCCAGGCTGCAATTTCATCGATCTGGAGGCGCCCTTTCGTCAAAGCATTGCAGAGAGGTCCAGGTCTTAATGCTATGGAGACTGGAAACCTTGGATTCTTTTGTGATGCTTGTGGACGCACCAATAGAGTCGCAACCTATGTCGTCAAATTCGAGGGCTCGCGTTATGATCGAATGACTCTGGAGGATCTCGATACCGACGCCAGTTCGAGCGAGGACGATTTGGACGTGGATGACAATGCCGCGTCGGATATCGAGGTTGAACGAGCAAGGAAGGAACGAATCCTCAGGGCGGAATGGAATCTTGGCATCAATTGCTACGAAAGGACTTGTGTAGCACATGAGCTCTTCCATGTCAGGAAACACTTGCGGGAGGAAATCTATGCAAAACTAAAGTACATGGGCCTTTTTTCTGCCGCTAAAAAGGTTGAACGATCTGTGCTGACTAGGTCTCGCAGAATCGAGCTCGCAAACCAAGTTACAGAGGAATTGGACCAAGCAAGATTTCAGCAGCGTCTATGGTCTCGATACAAGGCCACAATAGAGAAGAATGAGGAATACATTGTGGATCCGAACGCAGGTCGGAAGAAAAGTCGGTACGGGTAGATTAGGCAACGACCTCGTTGATTCCGCAACAAATTATTCTGTGTACAAACTAGGATCTATATTATACATATCCACAATTGTGCCATTAATATTGCAGCTCTACACGGCGGCTGCGGGTCTCAAAGCAAAAATGCTTGCACTTGTCCATAGGCATATATACAAGCAGCGTTTAGAGCTAGATCTCTTCACTCGGGCACGAAATCAGTAGATACATCGTATGGATCGTAATAAATTCTGATCATGAACATGGTGTGGTTGTGTATAGCACGTGCCTCCATTTCCGTGCGAGCAGTCTCAAATTTTTGCAAGCTCCACGGAGGCTTGTCGGAGGGTTGAAGGCTATATACAACGACGAGACTAGGTTTCCCTTCGCTTCGTACTAACCAATCTGTCCATATAGCAGGTGTGTTCAGACCCTCTGCAATCGACTTCTTCTGCATACTTCTCGTCTTTGCGATTGTGCACTTGAGAATTTCGATCTGCTGGCCGAGCATATCACTGACTAATACTTCAAGTAGTAGATAAAAGATGGTCGCCTCCAAACCACATGTACCGATTGTCAAGAAGAGGACCAAGGGATTCGCGAGATTTCAGTCCGACAGATTCAAGACTGTCTCGCCGTCATGGAGGAAACCAAAGGGTATCGACAACCGAGTGCGACGAAGATTTAAGGGCTCAATGGTGATGCCCTCGATTGGATTCGGTTCAAACAAGAAGACACGACACATGATGCCATCGGGACACAAGGCTTTCCTGGTCCGAAACGTCAACGATGTCGAATTACTGCTCATGCACTCGAAGACTTACGCCGCCGAAATCGCACACAACGTTTCATCGAAGAAGAGAATTGACATAATCGCAAAAGCCAAGCAACTGAACGTCAAGGTATGTTTCAGTACAGGTCTTCATGTCGTTGCTTTATTGCAGTGCTTTGGGACGGTTCAGGACTATTTACACATGCTAATCATGTGCAGGTGACCAACGACAAGGCCAAGGTCCGATCACAGGAGTAATTTCGTCCATGTCTTGTGCATGCTAGTCTCTTGGGAATGGAGTGTAGATGGGTAGGAACTATGGACGCCATTCTCTTGCATTAGTCCTTTTCCGAGCGTTCCGATAGGTTTACAGCGAAAATCCAATATCATCACTTCTAACTCATATTATGACTTCATAGAAACGTGACGTCCAGAGTGCACAGGATCAGAAGATGGCAACAGGGGAGATCAATTTCACAAGCGCAAAGAAGAGCTACAAAAAATAGTCAGGAGTGATTGATATCTTGTGCGAGTGGTCCTCGACTGACCACTCAACCGACGCTAGAAGAGTGTCCCGAGTACCAATCTGGACATTCGATTGTGCTCGTAAGCGCGGCGGCATTTTCATGTCACGTTCGACACAAGATGTGCAATATTCCTGCTACTCGTGCCTCTCACAATGACGAGATCATGTCTGAGTGCACTTGAGAAGTTCCTGCCAGGAGTGGACATCTTGAGACGAGTTACTGCTTTGCAACCTTTTTCCCCTGCCGTTTGAACATCTTTTTGCGCTGTGCAATCATATATGTATAGAGAAAGTAGAACCCCGGAATGTAGGTCCCCAGGACGACTTGTAGGACAAGTTTATAGAGTGAGCTCAGCTTGGCGGCCTCATCCAGGGACTGATAGACTAGCCAGCATTCACTGCCGGCACCCAACGGATACAAGACATAGAAGAGCGTGTAGCGGAGCCACATGAGAACTTCAGGGACGGTCCCCTGCAGGTTGATGGCGTAGTAAGAATAGCGCAGAATCTCCGTGATTGACCACGCGGTGACCATGGATGAGAATGCGAAGGAGTGGGCGGTAACTTGAGGGAAAAGGTAGTCGATGCCCCAGACCAGGAGCAAGCGAGAGGCGACCTGCATGATTGTCGTCAACAACGGACTCGGCACCAGACCGAGCGCGACGTGCACGACTTCGAGTGCGGCACTGGTCTGCACCCATAGCAAGAACGTAGAAACCTCGTCATGTGCAGCTTTCGAGCCGGCCACACGACCCACGAAGAACAATCTCGCTAGCACAGCGGCCCATAGGACGGCCTCGCAAGTGTTGTAGAGCACAAGGTACTTTTTCAGAGCCGTGTTGCGGCCTTTCATCTGTAGAGCTTTCGAGGTGTCGTTGTGATCGCAGCTTTTGCACTACCTGACTGCCCCGACAGATCAACTAAACAAGGTACTTTCAATGGTCCGCAAGGTCCCGAGAGCGAGGAGGAATGAATGCAGACAGGACTGCAGTGGAAGAGCGTACTCTAGTCTTTGTTGTATGCAAGCGATGTATCCTGTTGGGTGGAAGATGAATGCGTTGGGCAACTTTTGGTTGATGTGGAGACGATTTTCACGTGTCATTGTAGTGGTGAAGGTCATCATGATGAACGCGATGCAACGTCCGTTGAGATGGCATACATTTGGTGAATTCGACCTGTAATCATTGAGATACTACCTAATGTCTAGTGAGGCTATAATTTCGCACACAGATATGTTGAAGAGGCAACTGAGGCCGTCACAGTAGCACCAAATCTCGAATTCACCGTGCATATATGAAAATCGACGCACTTTCTCAGCTCCTGGACGTCATTCTAGATGACTTGAGCGCTCGGTTCATCATCAACTTACCGGAGGAGGAGTTGTCATCTGTCACACGAATTTGCTTCGGACTCGAACAGGCCCATTGGTTCTACGAGGACTTCTTCCGACCTCTCCACCCCGAGCTGCCCTCGGTCAACTTACGTGCCTTCACAGCTGCACTATTCTCGCATTGCCCTCTGCTCTGGAAATTTAGCGGTCAGCATGAAGCCGCCTTTGATGACTTTCTCAAGTACAAGATTCGGGTGCCCGTGAGAGGCGCAATTATGCTTAATCAGGACATGACCAAGGTTTGTCCTGGTCGCTTTCAGGAACAATTGCAAGCTGACCGTTGCATCAGTGCGTGCTTGTGAAAGGCTGGAAGGCGTCCGCGGGATGGGGATTCCCGAAGGGCAAAATCGACCAAGACGAAGATGACTCAGACTGTGCCATTCGCGAAGTATGTTACTTTCGTCTTACAACAATGTTCGTGCAGAGCTGACACGCAGGTCCGAGAGGAGTGTGGATTCGACATATCAGGCTATATCAAGGACAAGGACTATATAGATATGGTCATGAAGGAACAAAGTGTCCGGCTCTATGTCCTTCGCGGCATTCCACTCGACACCAAATTCGAACCGCAAACGAGAAAGGAGATTAGTGTGAGATCGCTCTCTAACCTCGCACCACAAGTATACTGACCATGTACAGAAAATTGACTGGTTCGACCTCGATACCCTGCCAACATACAAGAAGGATGCATCAAGCGAGGCAAAATCCAATATCCGAAACAACAAGTTTTACATGGTTGCACCATTTCTAGCACCTTTGAGGAGATGGATCAAGCGCAACAAACCCAAAGGAAAGAAGGTACAAGATGCAGCGATTCCCGCAGAGAACGTCACGAAAGCGCCTGAGGGGATTCCCGCCGTTCAGCCCGCTTCTGTTGTGCCCGATAAATACACGCCGGATGCCGCATCTCACGCATTGAAACTGCTTATGGGCATTGTCGATGCGCCTCAAGAGGTTGCTGCAAGTGAGACGACAGTCGAGATTTCTCCGGCATCACAACAACGTGAAGAACACGAGTCTGATCACATTGACTTGGCATCTCTCTTCCACAAATCAGGTGTCCAAGAGCATGATTCATTAAAGCACTCAAGCAATTCGACCAGACGTCCGTCTATGCAGAGCTATCCACTCCCCGCGAATATGCTCAACACCAGTATCGAAGCTTCAATCATGGATCAATTGTTGCCGTCAGCTGGCGTTGCTGGCCCAGGATACCGGAATATGCACATGAATGTCCCTGGTCAGCAGGCGCAATATCAGCATCCTTCTACGAATGCACCTGTGCCTGCGTATCCTCCTCCGTGGATCTCGCAAAACGCAATGCCACCGCCTACAGAGCCACGCTATGCGCCGCCAATGTCTTACCTACCCGTACAAAGTCCATTTATTACCCGTGGCCACATGGCCGCACATCATCCTGGGGTACAGATCCCCATGCGACCTGGACTCGGTCCCCCTGGACTACAAGCTGGAGACCCGTCACACTCTCCGCCACGCAAACTCAATCCCAATGCTCCTTCCTTGTTGGCATTGCTCAAACCACAAGTCCAGGACGGAAATGTGCCTTCACAACCGAACTTCATTAGCCTGCCTCCAGCACAACCAGACGGGTCCACTCGTGCTCGTATGCCGATGAGTCAATCACGTCTAGATTCTACCGCCTCAGCTGGCAACCACAAGCAATCGCTCTTGGCCTTGCTGAAGCCTATGAACGACGTCACGCATCCTGAACGTGCTGCTACTGCATCGCCTATGCCTGACACATTCCAGCGAGAACCGTTACTCGCCACGAATCTGCCAGTAGCTAGCCAAGGCCAGGACCCGACATCAAGCAGGGATGCTTTTCTCCTAAACTACCTTACACAGGCTGTCAATAGTATCAAATAGATAGCATATTACAAACGCCGTCATTGCACTCAGCAGACTCGTCCTTTCACCCTCCTTGCACAGACATCCTCCATGCAGAAGCCAAGTCCCGATAATGCTGCAGATGAACGCATCACAATTTTGTGGTGAATATTTGTGGGTGGAGCTCATCTACCCGTTACAACTGCTGCCGGACATCTCCAAGTTGTACCAGCACGACCACAAGAAACGCTATAGTTATGGAAGACACCACAGACAACTCGGAAGTTGTTTGTCTGTCTTCATGTCGGCCCAGGTATGTCAATCTTGCTCTGTGTAATGGCAAAGTCACTAATTCTCCTTGCAGCTCGGCCCTCCACTGATACAGCTTTTTGCACCACGACCGCCCATACGATATGTCGCTCCATCTGACGTGGCTCCAGAGAAGCGGCGGACGACGAAAATTACCGGCATCGCCGAGTATGTCTCGCTCTTTGGACAGCATGATCAGGATTACAAGGGGTCCGAGACATTCGAAGAAGGGAAGAAGCGGCGACGCGAGGAAAAGAAGCAGAGGCATGCAGATGCCATAAAAAAGGGACTCGAGGAGTATAATCCGAATGAAGATACTCAGGTCAGAGGCGATCCTTACAAGACCCTCTTCGTCTCTCGACTCTCCTATGATGTGACGGAAGAAGACCTGCATCGCGAATTTGGGCGTTATGGCCCAATCGAACGGGTGAGATTGGTCCAAAGCACAAAGGACAAGAAACCAAGGGGCTACGCGTTCCTGGTATTTGAGCGGGAAAAGGACATGAAAGCCGCATACAAGGACACGGACGGCATGAGGATAAAAGAGCGACGTATACTGGTCGACGTGGAGCGGGGACGTACAGTGAAGGGTTGGAAACCCATGAGGCTCGGCGGAGGGCTCGGAGGCAGAAAACAGGGCGACAAATCGCGACAAGCCGCACGACCTGCAGAGTATCGAGCCCCCGCGAGGCCGTACAATGATCGTGGACCATCGTTACCACCAAAGGCGAGCACGTACGGCTCGAGGGACGAAGGCTCGCGCGACAGAAGTGCATCCCGGCATGACAGACACTCTGATCGATATGACCGAAGTGACCGGCATGATCGGGGCGACCGTTCTGACAACAGGTATGACAGGAACGAGAGAAGTGACAGACATGACAGGAGTGATAGAGGCTATGGACAGCCTCCGAGAGCATACGAACCACCGCCGCAAGGCGATCGACCACGGCAGGGTCGTCAAGGAATCGGGTTTGATAGACCGAGCGATCCGCGTGCCGGCAATCCGAGGTCATATGCAGACTCTCATATCGGTTTCAGTCCCGCATCCACAACGACACAACCGCCGCTCGATCCACGAGCTCGACAACCTCCCACGACATACGCGACCGTTCCTTCCGCGCCGAGCGCGCCATGGCTCGCGAATGGACAAGCACCGACTTCCTCCTCGACATCGAGAGAAAGACCGGCTTATGACGATGATCGAGACTCGAAACGACGAAGGTATTGAGTCGTTCTCACTCACACACGAGGTAGGTCGGTATGTAAATCTCTGCGCCCGCCGTGGCCACAAGTATCGTGCCGTCTTCTTGCTGCTACGTCAGGCCTTCTGCGCGTGGTCTACACGAGTCTCGAAAGGGTTTGTGATACTGGACGTGACGTTGTGAGTCTCGCTGACATATGGTGAACGACTTTGTGAGCTCTTGTGATGTCGGTCGATCCATCCATGACAAGTCCTTGTGTCCTGCCAGCATGTAACAGTGAGCATCCGATGATCCTTGCCGACATTGTGCACTACATTCTGGTCTAGAACAATAGGATAGCATTCCTCGGTCGAATGTGCGAATTCCGCTATAGTGCATCGGCACAGAAAGTTTGTACTAGAAGTTGCATCATTCAAGGTTCAGGACATCTCCCAAAGTTGTGTTTGTACGTATCGCGGACCAAAGCTTTGCCACTCTGAAGAATCGAGTGTCCACATCATGAGCTTCGCATGATTTCCGCAACCAATTTGGCAGCCTCGGTCTTTCGCTGCTCGGGACTGAGATCCTGCAGATGTTCTAGGCTATATCAGTTCGCGTCCATGGATGTGCCGGTATCGACATTACCTCTCGCCATCATGACGCGCTGCATCATGCTCTCCAGTTCCTCGACGCTGGCCTCGCTGGGATCAATGTCGTGCTGATTGATGTCGGCATCGAGTAATTTTTCATTGAGTGCGGCGTCCTCCGCCATCATGTCTGCCAGTAACGCTTCCTCTGACGGATCGGCCACCGTGCTGCTCCAGTCGCAGGCCTCGATGGCGTCCAGGGCCCGTTTGACGCCGACGTGCTCGTCGAATGTGTTTTTGCCGTGTGCTTCGAGATCGATGTACTCGAACCCTTCATCGAGACAGAGATCTTCCCATTCAGTATGATCTTCCGTGGCCGCGCCATTCGTAGGAGCGGTCGCGCACTTCTCAAGAACCTCTGCAGGGACAGCTAGGTCCTTTGTGTTGGCTTTGCTCGTGCCGACCGCTAGTAGAATCATTTCTGGCGGACAGAGATCCGCAAACTGCTTGACTGCCTCCAGCAATCGACCGACGCTTCCCGGTCCGTCCGCATGACGAAAGGAGACGATGAGGACGTTGAGCGAGGCACGGACTTCGGCGGCCTCATCGGAGGCATAAGACGTGCAGAACGCATCGAAGCCCTCAGGCTCGAATTCATCGACCCATATACCGATGCTGGCAGAGTAGTATGCATTTTCCACCCGTAATTCATGGGTCACTCCGCCATGAGAATCCGTCTGAATGTCTGGAGGAAGCGTGCCGGTCAGTGCCTTGATCAAAGAGAGCTTGCCCGACCCCTTTTCCCCGACAATGAGAATCTTCTTTAGCGTCGTCATCCAGTACGGTGATATCGGGGCACAACTCTAGCACGGTACAAAAGAACGTCACACAAGGCTCGAGGCGCGTACAAACCGGTAGATGATAGAAGTATGTTATGCACTTGCAGGTTTCTTTTGGACCAGGCCTCTACAGAAATTTTGATCTAGTAAAAGCTTGCCGAGAACAGCCAAAATAAGAGTCATGAACGGATTCGCGATGCCTCTGTCATTACTATCACCGCCATATGCAGACTCGCTTATCATAGAAACTACAGGTACCAATGGCTTCTGATGCGACATCTGCTCCATACACCATGCTTTCATGCTCCTTGAAACTCTTTATGAGTCCAAAGTCAGTGTCACGCACGACTTTGGCACCATCATACATACAACAAACGGCCAATTCACGGTTACACTTTGGTAAGATTCTCCAGACCCCGCCGCCCAGATTGACCTCTTCGATGGGTCTGCCGGGCCTTCTCAGGTCAAATCGGCGGATCCGGTCGTCGTAGGAGCCTGTGATCAGCTCGTGATCAAGGCCGTAAGGCAGGATCGCAGTCACTCCAGCACCGTGACTCTTGCCGTTCTGTAAGACTCGAATGACCTCTTCATCCATGCGCTTCCTCGTGTCCCAGCACTGTAGCATGCCATCATCTGAGCCTGTAAACACGAGCGCCTCGTCCCTGTCCCATGACTGTGTCCACACCTCTAGCTCGGACACTGACCACGAGCATAGCGGACGCAGGGAGTGTGTCCATATCGCAGCTGTTCCATCAGAGTGTGAGGTCAAGACTCCTTTGCCTGATACTGAGAGACTCATGATCAAGACATCAGGGGACAGCACCGTCTCTCGTGTGATGAGGGACAACAGGCTCCTCGAGTCCGAGTCGCAGTCACTGTACTTGTACACGGAGAGACTGCCCGTTGAGTGAGCCACGTACAACGCGTCTTCATACCACTTCATATCCAGCACCGCATCACAGTCAACCTCATCTAAAAGTGCAGCATTGTCCTCGGGCGTGGTGACAGACTCGAGAGATCTCAACTTGTATACGCATATCTTTCCATGACGCTGTCGAGTCGCTTCGTCCAGTAGATAAGTGCCCACCAGAAACACGCGCGGATCAGCTGGGTGGAAGAGAAGTACGTCTGCCGGGTATGGCGCTAGTAAACTGGCTATCAACGTTCCCTGGTCAGGTGAATTGGTCACCGGAGAAGCTCCATCTATTGCCGCTCGCATCGAGTTACGCACCGATCTCGCTGATACATGAACACTGCAGCATAAGGATTCCAGACACCGCTGTACGCTGATATCATTCAAGCAAGAGAATCATTTCAGTGAAGCTGCTCAGTTGCAACCTTTTGCTCTGAACTGATGAACTGATGAACTGCTGATTTTTTGCTGATCACATCCACAGTGGTTCCTCGTATTTCTCGTGTTTGACAATGTCTGTAGTCGCCGCATTCGTGTCTTCCTGCTACAACAAAGTCGCTCGTTCAGGTGTGCTGCTGTCGACTAGTACTTAATCGTACTTTCTAGCAAGAGGCACGTATTCACGCCTACCATCTGTACATTTGCAGAGCGAGTGAGATAATCTACACTCGCCATGGGCGCACTCATCTCGATACCCATCATGGCCGCCGGCTCATGGATAGGACCCATGATCACTTCATGTGCCTGCTCAGGCTTGTTCGCTCTCTTTGGCAAGGCGTGTACGACCTGCCAGTCTTCAATCGCGACTCGTCTGGCATATGCGCTCTTATTCTTGGTCAACTCCATCTTGTCCTGGGTCATGATGTCTGGTTGGGCGGTGAAACAGCTCGAGAAGATCACACTCAATTACATGCAGTTGACTTGTCAAGGTGGCAAGTGCTATGGTGTCCTTGCGGTACATCGTATCAATTTTGCGCTTGGCCTGCTTCATGTTCTACTTGCGATCGCACTGTACGGCGTGCAGTCCACCAGGAATAAGCGGTCAATCATACAGAATGGCATGTGGGGCTTCAAACTGTTCATATGGGCGCTCCTCGTAGTCTTGACCTTCTTCATACCCAACGGCTTCTTTGCAGTCTGGGCAAACTATTTCGCGATGACTGGCTCGATTCTGTTCATCTTGTTCGGGCTGGGACTCTTGGTGGACTTTGCCCACTCATGGGCAGAAACTTGTCTTGAGAATTACGAGGCCACGGAGTCCAAGACGTGGCAGACTCTCTTGGTGGGTTCTACAGTAGGAATGTATGCAGGCGCCATCATACTCACGGGCCTCATGTACGGATTCTTTGCTTCTTCCGGATGCTCAATGAACCAATCCTTCATCACAGTCAACCTCATTCTAATCATCATTTCGACAATCGCATCAATACATCCCTTAGTGCAGGAATACAATCCTCGATCTGGTCTCGCACAAGCTGCGATGGTGTGTATCTACACCTCATATCTCACCATGTCGGCTGTGGCGAATGAGCCCGAGAAGGGCAACAGCCACTGCAACCCTCTGACGCGGGCACGAGGCACACAGACTGCTTCGATCGTGTTTGGAGCACTCTTTACCTTTTTCGCGGTCGCTTGGTCTGCATTCCGCTCGTCTTCTGCCATTGCGTCTGTGACTGGCGTGGACCAAGGTAGAATCCGTCTCGACGACTCTCACATCACGACCGAGCCATCAGAGCGTGCACGAATGAGGCAGGATGCCCTGCTGGCTGCTGTCGAGTCTGGCGCTCTCCCGGCCTCTGCCCTCAACGAGGAAGATGACGAAGAGGCATTCCACGGCCAGGACACTGATGACGAGCGCTCACAGACGCAGTACATCTACTCACTCTTCCACATCATCTTCTTCCTCGCCACCTGCTATACTGCTAGTCTCATCACCAGTTGGCAAGTGATCAAGATTGACGAAGCCACTGGTGGCGACGAGGACGGGGAGATGTTTGCCATCATTGGTCGGGACTTTACTGTCGTTTGGGTCAAGATTTTGAGTTCTTGGGTCTGTCACGCGCTCTACATCCTCTCGTGCATCATGCCTGTCATTCGCAGGGACGGTTGAGCGCTGACGAAGGCATAATGCAGTAGAGATGATCATGAGCTGTACACATAGACAACAACCACCTCTTCATGAAGCCACGTCAGCCATAATTCATTTCAACTCGGGGGACGTAAGCCCATCATGATGTGGCTTACAGAGCTCCTCCACATAATTTTATTTGTGAACAATTGTCTTCGGCTTCGTGATGATAGAAGTCGCGTGCAGCGTAAGCATCCGTTGCTGCCTAATGTCCTTGTATATACAGGTCAATTGCTTATTCTAGTACTCGAGGATCCCTCAAATGTCCTTGGTGGGGTTGCGATCCGTGCTTGGTCTGTCACCGGGCACGTATATTTGTCGGCGATGTGTGTCGACTCTGCGGGAACGGACAGCGATTGCTCGCACCAAGCTGTCCACTTCTGTCGTGAAGCCATTGCCATTTGGTGCTCGGAAGCGAAACGCTCGGAAGATTCTTACGGATGCGGATCAGGCTCCAACGTCAAATGCTGCTCCGGAGTCATCTGACAACATCAGTACCATAACGAAGAGTGCCAAAAGTGCTGGAACATCTGCTAGTGAAGCTACGGACGCCAAAGAGCCGCGTCCCAGGAAACGGCGTAGTACAGTCAACAAGTCTCCAAGAGTGAAGCGGAAGAAAGAGGCGGCTGCTGCTGCTGCTGCTGTAGCTACTGCTGAAAGTACCGAGGCCGATTCGAATCAGGATGCACCGGTCAATGCATTTGGTTCCGCGCCTGCATCCGATGTAGTAGAGATTGAGCCACCGGAGAAGATTGCCGTGCCGCGTCTAGCTCACGGTCTCGACAGGGTGCTGTTCAATCCTGGCGTGTACTATCTCCAGGATCCGCGGAGTCATGTCTACAATTTCGATCCATATCTTCAAGTCATCACACCAGTAAAGGACTTTAATTTTGACGCACTCACGCAGTACATCACCTCGAGCCGTGACTCGACACTCGACGAGCTGGCTCGAGCCCACGGATTACAAGTGGTCGGTTCTACCTCCAGCATGACCGGCGTGCTCTCTCAATTCCACTACTTTGTCTCAAATTGGCGACCTGTCAACCTGCGTCGCCTCTCTTCCGTATTTGTCAAGAAATCCAAACAATTCACCGCGTCTCAGCGGGCTCCTGCTTCCATCTACCTGCGACATAACGATGGAGTGTATGCCATCGATGCTGACAAGTCATTGGACAGTGGTGAAACTGTGCTCTCCTTCCTCGGCAGGTCGATGGAGAAAATGTTGACGCTCGAGCCAGACGAATTTGCAAAGCTGAAGAAAGTCAACAGTCGCGATGCGCCGAAAGAACAATCTCGAGAGGCCTACCACTACAGCAAGATTGGCAGGATACTGATGCGATCACAACTGGATTGTCAGGATCATCGGCTACCGGGCACCGGAACTTTTGATCTCAAAACTAGAGCAGTTTTGCCTGTGCGAATGGATGTCAAGAATGCTCACGAAGGAGCAGGTTACCAGATCTTCCATTCCACTGGTCTACTGGAATCCTTTGAGCGCGAGTATTATGACATGATTCGTGCCGCTTTCCTGAAATACTCCTTACAGGTTAGAATTGGACATATGGAGGGCATCTTCGTGGCGTATCACAACACGGAACGGATCTTTGGATTCCAGTACATATCCCTCGATGAGATGGACGACTGCATACACGGATCATCCGATCAAAACATTGCACAGAGAGAGTACTTGATGAGTCTCAAGCAATTGGACAAAATACTGGAACTTGCCATCGAACGCTACCCGCGACAGTCGATGGCTCTTTCCTTCGAAACGATGGAGGAGAAGAAGGGTCAGATGAGGATCGTGATTGAGCCACTGACGGAGGACGAGATCAAGAGTCGCCAGGAAGGTGAGCTGCTCGAAGCGCTTCGTGCGGCACAGCAGAATGAGCGAATTAAAAAGATGCCGAGTTCGACAAAGTCGACGAACTCAAAGGGCACGTTGGAGACGATGTCGAATACCTTGGAGCAGATGATTATGACCAAGAAGCAGAAGAAGAGCTCGGGCAAGAAGAAGAATGAAGCCACTCAAGCTGCTGCTGTCCAGGACGACGATTCCTCGAAAAACCCTGCTGAAGTCGACGATGACGTCAAAGGGCAAAGTTGCGGTATCAGCAGCAGCAACGGCGAAGAGGGCACTGAAACCGAAGTGCGACCGAAGACAATGTTTACGCTGCAGGGCACCAACGTGATTGACGGCAAGGTGGTTGAGGGCCCGCCTCAACCGAGCGCCGGCTCGACGTGGCAATTCAAGTTCAAAATCAAGGAAAGCACGGACGTGGAGGAAATCGACCGGGCAACGCAACAGATGAGGAATCGACAGGCGCAGGCGTGGACAGACATTTACGAGGACACAAACTCCTCCACGGACCGACATCGCGAGGCGAGCAGGGATCACTTTCGCGACGATCTCAAGCGCATCAGCGACCTGGGACGCATCAAGCTCGCTGAAATCGAGGGCCGGCAGAGTGCCACGCCAGTCGTCTACCGCGAGAGCAGCAGTAAGGATCTCGAACGCGCTTACCGCAAGAATTTCCAGCAACCAAATGCCTGAATATTCCCCATGTTTCAGTTCACTATTACTAGCATCAGTGAAAAGTGAGATCGAGCATTGATTGCATCTAGCGCATGGCCAAGATATAGCATTTTGCATAGTCCTTTACAAGTCCCAATATACTTTCACTCCTTGTCAGACCGAGGTACTAATCTTCGTTGTGATGAAAGTCAAGCTTATAGCCACAGAACCGACATCCACATTCAGAATGATTTATACGTGCTTTGTATTACAGATTTAAATCAAAGAAAAAAGAAAGAGAATCGGTCATTGCAGGTCTTTCGTCGCAGACGACCTTTTACTTCTTGAACGCGTCCGCATTCTCCTTTTGCGCAGTCTCGAATGCTTCCTTGAACTTTGTGGCATTCTCCGGGTTGCCGAATCGGATGGCGAGCGTCTCGGCGGTGGCGGCTCCTTCCGAGACGTCGGCCGTGGTAGCGTAGACCCACGACCTGTCCGAGCCCACGTTGGGTGACAATTGCATGTCTGGCGTGACTATTTTCAGTGTTAGTTTCAGCTTTCGGCCACACAAACTTGAATTGTGAAGGAGGGTCCCTACTGTAGTGGTTGGCACACACTTTGAGAGTCTTATCCCTTCGCATGACCAGTCTCGTCTTTGCCGATTCCTTGTGCTTCAAGAATTTGACATCCCCAGTACCACGCTCCTTCCACTCTGAATTCTCCTTGTCGAACCTGAAGAGCTTGGCACGCATCTTGAAGACTGACTCCTCCGACTCTTCATTCGTGGCCGTCTCTACCGCCTTTTCCAGCTTGATGACGGGCTCAAAGTGAACGTCTGCCTCTTCTTCATCCGCCTTGTCATCATCATCGGCAGTCTTGGCAGCTTCCGTGTGCTAAATCATGTCAATTCGCGTTCAACAAGGCAGTGACCATGATGATACGTACTGGAGCAGTTTCGGCTATTGATTTTGGTGCTGTGCTGTCCTCAGTCGTGCTTGCAGTCGCACTTGTTATGGCTTCCTTCGCGCTACCAAACAAAGCGGCAGCTTCATCTGTTATCTTCGTTGTGGCATCAGAAATGGCAGAACTGATCTGCTCAGTCGTCGTGACTGGCTTCGTCTCCTCAGAACTCATCCTGTTCTGTCTATAAGTCTGGCACGAAGCAGAAGAACACGCTTTCACTCTCTTCTAGATAGAAAACAACCCACTCAACTGCAGGACAATTCGGCGACCTTCTGCCATGAATCGATCACCTTTTCAGAGGAGCTCTTTACGCCTATCTCGTCTTCCGCGTATTCAAATCTCTCATCCGGGATAGAATGAAATTGGGCTGAGATACACTCACGTGACGTCACATGCAGCACTCCGTTGACTTTTTCTGCCCGGTTTCGCTTGCGGCTGGTGAAAGCTGCTGCGCCATAACTGTGATTGACATTGACTTGTCAGTCTCTCTTTAGCTCTTGCTCTTGCTCTTGTCTTGCACAACATCAACGCATTGATAAAGACTATACTTTGCCAATTGATTCCTTCACGCTAAGAAGAATTCGAACATCATGTCCGGATTCATCATGAAATACCTCTTCAAGAGGAATCTTCCGGATCTCAAATTCGGCAACGACCCCTATTTCGAGGCAGACGACACGCATAGGAAAAAGTTTAAGCAGACTCCGCCTGGCCTGTCACAGAAAGACACAAAAGTCCTCAAAAAGGTGAGACGAAGGGCGTATCGATTGGACCAGAGTATTTCGTGTTGTTGTTGTTCATTCAGAATCGGTTGGGCAGCCATCATTGGCATCATTCCAGTCATTGGTGATGTGATTGATGCCCTGCTTGCAATGAGGATTATCAACACTGCAAAGTCAATTGATGGTGGCTTGCCGGAGTCTGTTGTTGCCCAAATGTACGCGAATGTCGTGGTTGATTTTGGCATTGGTCTCATTCCGTTTGTCGGAGATATTGCAGACATGAGTATGTACACAATCTGCTTCACCGAATGTCATTATTGATTGGCTATAGTATACAAGTGCAACACCAGAAATCTGCAAATACTGGAAAAATACCTGCTGAAAAAGTCGGGTCAAGCTACGACTGGAGCTGAGGCAGCGACCACGACGACTACAGGAGCTGTGCCCAACACTGCTGTCAATCCAGCCGCAGGTGTGCATAGTCAGAACCAGAATCACCAGCCACAGGTACAGTCATCGCAAGCTCAACCGCAGCAAGTCATGGGAGTCCGCTAAGTACTGCTCGATGTGGTATTCGTCAACCGGGCAATTCGTCGACCCTTGCGTGGCTCTAACATTCCGTGTACAATAAATATGCTTTTGCCGTCATGCTCTATGTACAGTAATGCCATTATTATCATCATGCAATTAGATAATCCTCTCGTGATTCATTACTGGTCAAACGTCCTTGACGGGCTGCCTTTCGTAGCGCGTGAGTGACCGGGCGGCGTGCAGGTAGACTGCGGGTTTCGGCATGACTCCCTCGGGCCAAGCAAAGAGCGCCTCCCTGAACGTCTTGACGGCCTGCTGGTTGGCGGAGAGGGTGAGCACGCGGCCGTACCAGCAATTCTCGAAGCAGTCTTGCGCGATGGCCGTCTTGTACTGCGTCGTGAACGGCGCGGTGGGTTGATACGTCATTGGGTCGAAGCGGTGCACAATGATGGGCAATCGAATGTCCAGTGGCCATTCGTGGATGGATATATGCGACAATTGCTGTGCCGCCGTCGATTGCTGCTCGCCGCCGGCAATACTAGAAGGACCATTGGCGAAAAGTAGTTGGGCGCGTTGACGCTCGTAAGGAGACCCTAATTCGGCGACAATTTCGCCGAAGCGTCGTTGCGCGATCGGCGAGCAAAGTAAAGGTCGGTTGCCGCGCAGGATGGGGAATAATCGATCCCGGAGGCACGGCACCGTCGCCTCTTCCTGCATTTGAAACGAGAGGTTTGCGTGAGATTGCGTCAGTTGCCCCAGCGGCACGTTTGAAATGTCTGAACACATCCTGCGACGCTCGTCAGTACATCATCTCAATCGTATATTTAGGAGGAAGTGGTAGTCAGACGTACACAAAGAGGGTGGTCAGATCGAGGTGGACGGCCTCGCCGGGTGCAAGGACGAGTTGCTGGGGATTGCCAAAGTCGTCCTTGAGCTGCAGGCCGACATTCAACTCGAAGGAGAGCTGGGGTCCGTGGTCCACGATGGGCGAGACACCCATGCGCTCCAAAAAGTGAAAGAGTCGCTGCACATTCTCGCCGTCTTCCGCGCCGCGACACTCCTCCAACAGTCGGGGGAAGTACATTGTCACCTGAGGCGGCGACCCGAGCTTGTGGTTGTTCCCTGCGCAATCGAGCAGCTTGCGCGCCTGTTCCACCACTTTTAGTTGCGCCATGTTGGCATCACTAAATAGCACGTCATCGTCATCGTCGTCCTCGTCACTTGTCGTCGTCGTGTCGGATTCTAGGCTCATATACGATTCTCCTCGCTCGAACGATGGAGCAGGATTGTTGCTGCCACCGTGTGTATCATTGACGCTATGTCGAACGCGACGGTCTGGCGGGACCGTGATCGGCAGATTTGTGATTTCAGAGATGAGGGCGCGATACTTGATGCTGCTGCGGACGACCCAGGCGTGTCCTTTACGAAAGACCATGTCCACCATCATGGCGTCCGCACGCCGTCGACTCGATCCCTGAAAAGTGGTGTGGAAGCCGTGCAGTGCGGGCAAGGAACGCGCGAGTCGCCACATCCTGATGAGGTCCGGCGTGTTGGTCGATTGCTGTGCATCGTTCGACGACGACGACAGTTGCTCAGACTCCAGGTTGGCTCGCTCCTTTTCGATCCGCTTCGCAATCACGCCGATGTTCTGTACCTGCACGTCCTCGAGCTCCTTCAACCTCGCGCGGTACGCCGAAACTTCCGCGTGCAGTGCACGAATGTCCTGCAGCATCGGCGATGCGTGACCCATCTCCGGCAAAAACTTCCGACCAAGTCGTCAAGTCGAGCCAATGATTGCGCCTTTGCACGAAGAGTATCTGTATGCAATCAAGGCACAAGATAATTGTAAGGACAAGTTACGCAAAGGACAGGACGAGATCTGCCATCTGCACAAAAAAACTTTGGTGGAGCCGGGAATGACTTCATCGGCGGCTGCACGACAAAGTGAAGATTGTGTACCAATCGAGATGGGGGTGATTATATATCTCCGTATGCTGATTATGTATTACGGACCCTGGGGGCCCTATTCAAGAACAGTATAGGTACACGCTCATGCTATTTTGATTTGCTTGACTCGACTCTCTGCGTCTTCGTCCGGCTCTGTATTTAATCGCTTGACTCCGTTCGTCGATCCATTGATCTCGGGCTGCGGACTATTTGGGGTGGGATCCGCTGTACTTTGTGCCGTGGGCGATTGCTCTACTGACTTGATCTCGGCAGTGTCCGGTTCTGTGTTGACGTCAAGCTCTTCTTTATTGGTGTTGGCATTTGAGGTTGCGCCTTTGTCAGCGCGCATCACTACTTTGTCCATAAATTCCCGTGCATAAAGTTTGATCTTGGCCTTCTTGTGGTCCGAGAGCTCAGACAAGTCGGAATGCTCCTTCTTCATCTCTTTGGCCGCGAGAAGCTTCACAATTTCTTTTGCACGCTTCTTGACCTGATCCTTTCCGAGCTTCTCCTGATACTTGGCCACAACGTTCGGCACGAATTTGGCAAGCATGTGTTCGAGTTTCCTGTGAGCTTCAGAAGTGGCTGGACTAGACGTAGCCTTTTCAGTAGTGGGCACGTCCTTCTTCGAGGACGTTGACCCATTGGTACTCCGTTCCTTGTCAGTCTTGTGACTTTTGTGTTGTCGAGACTGCTTCTTCTCAGCCTCTCGTTTCTCCTTGTTCGCCTTGTGCTCCTCATGACGCCGGGCCCGTTCTGCCCGTTTCTTGGCTTCCGCCTCTAGCCTGGTTGCTTCCTCGATGGCGTTCTGCTCCTCCTGAAGCTTGAGCGCAGCCGCCTGTTCTTGTTGCTTTTTTGTGGCTGCATCTATGATGGCTTGTAAATCATGGTTGATGGGGTCAATCTTGACCGGGGTCGGAGGCTGAGAGGAGCTTGCCGGATTACTGCTGCCCGGACGGGCGCTTTGAGGTGTAGATGAGCCATTGTAGCTTCGATTCGTGTCCTTGGGTCTAGGTGGGTAATCGGGTCTGCGCCAGTGTTGTCCTTGACGATATGAAGGGTTGCGTGGACCACGAGGCTTGGTGGGGACATCTCGCGACGGGATAGTCGATTCAGTTCGCTTGCCAGAAGTGTTTTGTGATGATTGTACATCTTTGTCTCGCTCTTTGTCCTTCACAGCACTTTCTGATTGCTCGCTCGTCTCCGTCTTTACAGGTCGTACTCGACGAGGTATACGATAAGCCATCTCCAAAGTCGACCATGTTTCAAGCAATTTCGTAGAGAGTTCCTTGACTTCAGTAGAGACTTGTTCGTCATCAACGAATGCTTTGATATGTGTCTCAATTTTCGAGCTGGAAATCTTGTTCTTTGTGATGGTCGGCCACTTTGAAAGCACTCCGAGAATCAGCATGCTGATTTCCGTATCGTGCTTCCATTTTTCAAGCTTGGAGCCCAATGTCTGGTAGCCGTGCAGCGCCACTATCTTTGACTGGATACTATCATTCGCATTCTCTGAGATGCGCTGCAAAAGTTTTCTCAATAGCCAGCGCTCAGTGGTCTGCAGTAAGGAAGCCATGATCTTTGGCACATCTTTCTCCTTGATTTCTCGGGGAGTCAGCTCATTGACATACTCCTCGTCGTCTTGGCCCTTCTTCCTCCTTCTAGCATTCTTCGGCTTCGCATCGTCCCAGTCATCACCATCATCAATTCCGAGAGCTTCCGCAATAGATTGTGGAAGCTTGTTTGCAGCCTCAGTTTGAGTCTTGCCTCCGATGTATCCGAGACATGTAGGCTCACCACAGTAACAAGGGGTGGCATCACCCCCGTAACGATCCACGTTGTAGTCGAAAGAGAGTTCCTCTCCCTTGATTATCGCTTTCTTGGTGAAGATGCCCATTCGTAATTTATCCCCAACAACCCATTTGTCCACATAACAATTCGGTTCGCAAGAGTGATTGATGAATCGCCCAAAACCTCCTTTTCGTGTCGCATCGATATATTCTCCTTTCTGAAGCATCATAAAATAAAAGTGTTTCTCCTGCTGTTCTTCGTATTCCTTCTGTCGCTGCCGAAACCGTCGCTCGTTGATGACTTCTCCAATGTACTCGTACACAAACATGTCCTTTTCAAGGTCTGCCAAAGCCCGTAGTCCATATCCCTTCTTACCCGCGTGAAAAACGTCGACATCGGCATATTCTCTCAGCTGGAACCTCTGATTTGCACAACGAGCACCGCAATTACATTCATCATCCGTACACTCGATCGAGGTGAGTCTGTTTATACAGTCGGAATCTTCTCCGCAGGCATAGTTTACACCATCAGAACCTTGAGGATTGTATTAGCCTGAACAAGATCTGTGCTTAAAGTACACTTACCTATATCGACCTTGCAGTCACAACCCATGATTTCTTCTTGGCCAGTAGAGCCCAGATGTGCTGCCTGATATATGCAACCCTCCAGTTCTTGGAACGCAAGCGCGGCCTCTCCCCTGGCACTAGGAACATGATTCCAGAGAATGGGTTCACGTTTGATTGCCTTGACAGATGGAAGGCGGGTCAGGATAGGGCGACCTACATCGTCCTCTTTAATCTCGAGGTCACCACCAAGATTCTCCAATTTTACTGCTGCAGTAGCTGTTGCGATAGATGTATCTGACACTGTCCTGTCAAGACTAGGTTTCTCATCCTCTTCCACAAACAGGTCAGCAAGAGGGACAGAGACGGATGGCTCTGAGGGTTGAGTCTCTATAGCACTTTCTCCATTAAGCAAAGCTTGGTCATCTTCTGATGTGGAATCTCCCTGCTTTGCCGACTCTGTTGGTGACAGACTCATACTGTCTGATCCGAGGTCTCTCTTGTAGCTTGATATGGTAGATGTTATACTAGCAAATGTTGATCGCCAAGTCTGCTGCAATAGTAGCGATTGAAGTCCAAGTTCTGGCCCCGCGCAAGCCGGGCTCTAAATCATGCTTTCAGAGTGCAGCTATGACACAGCGAACGGACCAGGTGTTTGGTGGAATATGATATAGCTACAGAGAAGACTGTGTAAATGCCGAGCCGCGAATGCTTAGCCTGTAATTTCTGTGTTGGCGGCGCAATTGTAACTTTGCATTCGCGGTTGCAGCTGCAGTTAATCTTGTCAAGAACCCGCGATGATTCTGCGGCGCACGAAATTTTGAGTTTTCCACCCAGAAATCGCAGCGTCGCTTCCGTCGTGTACCCCATGGGTATGATGCGTAGTATACTGCAACTCGACCTTTAACTGTATTTTGGACTGGTGTCCGAGCAGGCGGCAGGCATCTCGCCTGAAGACAATGCTCTAAAAGTGTTCGGCAATCGTGACATGGTGGTAGAGTAATTCACTGGCAGAAATATCTTGTTCAGCATGGCTCACGCACATAAAATGAGGATCTAATCAGTCACTTTCCCCTAAATACTTCTCAGGCCTGTCAACTGTAAGAAACAAGCTCAAGTGCAAGACTTGTAGAACTTTCAGTAGTGTGCAGCTGAGCCTGTTTGATACTCGCCATAGACAGGAGAAGAAAAGACTCCATCTGCTGTACAATACTTCAGTACACTATCCTGCTAAGAACCTTCTGGACTTGCATGCAACCAGCAAATCAAGGAACTTTACCACTCTCGGACTTACTTACATGATACCTGAGATCAATTTTCTTTCGCTATGGCAGAGCCACTCATATGCTCTACCGATCTGTCTTTGCCAGCCATTTCCGATATTTGGGACCTTGTCAATTGCAGAATCACAAGTGCGTGAACGGAAGGATGAGTCCAATAAAGGTGCCAGATCCAGGTCAAGATCATCGTCGAGAACGCGACCTCGGAAAATGATTACAGCGAATATCACAAGTGTGCTTGGACTGTATCGTCAATTACCAAAGGCGCTCTATCGCATGGTGAAAGCTATGCTTCTTAACGTCGTTGCGGACAGCTTAATGACCATTCCTGTCGAGTACGGTATACAAAACAATTCATGCACATCAATTTCTCGCTTGGCTTTGGACCTGTTGACCTCTGTGGCCATGAGCATCGTAGTGGCTCCAATCCGCTTGCTTCACACAGAGGTTGTGGTCTTTCGTCGTTTCGACTGGCGATCTCTTCAATTGAATTCCAGGATACTGCCGATATTTGCGCCCAATTTGTGCAAGGTTGGTGTCGCCATCAGTATGAATCTTCTTACGCCAATGCTGTCCAGGCGCTGGGATCGCTTCTGTGGACAGCTCGTGAACGGATTACAACTGACCCTCTATCGTACGGGGCTCGACCTCAGTTTCATCCTCGCCCTGTGGCTCATCCTCTATATGACCCAAGTGCTGATAGAGGTCGCCCGTGTCCGTATCGACCTTCTAGTGCTGAATGGCGACAGTTCTCATAGCATCGTCGACCTCGATGAGTCCTTTGAGGGTGGATTCTTAAACGCGGTCACAAGTACCAAGGATTATAGTCTTGTCAACACCATCATCCGCTACCTCAAAATCGCCTCTCTGCCAGAACTTGTAGTTACAACACTGGCAAGGCTCTCTTTTCCCTTGGTCGACATGTCTTTACGGCACTGATGCGCCTTTCGAGCGCAATCAATGTATGCAGCCTACAACAACTGACTCTAATTACCATGTATATATCCTTAAATTCAGCTCAATACTTTGCCACTAGTGATCGCGATGTGTTACTTGTCGCCCAGAACATGGCGGTAAGCAAATGTCGGAGCACTGTCACGAGCTGTCTGCTCGCGATCTCCAGGTGACTTTACACAAAGGATGCATACCCTGTGTAGTGCCTTCTAGAAGTGTTCCATGGTTGCGAAGTGAAGCGGGCAACTGATCGCCTCGATCAGTAGCTCCTTCTCCTTTGGGAGGACCGAGCGCGTCTAGTTTGGGATCGCGTCTCTCCAATTCGGATCATTTCTCGCTCCACCTTTCTTAGCTAGCTGAGCTTGTCTGTCTTGAGACACAGGCACCAAGGGCTCTCCTCAATCGTGAGCACGGAACAAACGGACTTGCAGGTCAACCTGAAATGGTTGCCGTGAGTGGCGACGACTCTTGGGTGGAGGTTCAACACCGAACGTATATTGAATATGGTCGTTCTATACGGTGTGGACGACTAAAGTGATCTAGATTCACTTTATGGTTGAACACTCAATTGGCCAAGAGGCCGGAGATTACTCCTGCGAATGATATAGTTAGTGGATTGAGCGATGGCATCAAGCTTATTCAACTGCTGGTACGATTTGGATCACAATGCTGATGACCGGCTCAATTGACTATGACAGGAGATCATCTCGGACGAGCCACTGGGTAGATTCAACAAGAATCCTCGTTTACGAGTGCAGAAAGCAGAGAATGTCAACGTTGCCCTCGATTTTATCAGATCAAAGCATATTCCGCTCACGAATATTGGTGCAGAGGGTGAGTCCCAGCTGTGCCAGAAAGGCGTTACACAAGCTTACGGAAGATAGATCTCATTGATGGGAACCTCAAGCTCATGTGCGGCCTTCTTTGGACCTTGATCCTGCGTTTCACCATTGCCGACATCAATGTAGACGGTCTTACTGCTAAAGAGGGGCTCTTGCTTTGGTGTCAGCGCAAGACTATGGACTATGCTGATGTGGATGTGCGAAACTTCACGAGCTCCTGGACGGACGGCTTGGCGTTCTGCGCTTTGCTACACAGATATCGTCCTGATTTACTCAATTACCATAGCCTCGACAAGTCAGATCATCGTGGAAACATGAAACTAGCATTTGACCTTGCAGAGGAGCACATCGGTATTTCCAAGCTTCTGGAAGTAGAGGACGTTTGTGATGTCATGAAGCCAGATGAACGATCCGTGATGACATACATCGCACAGTACTTCCATGCCTTTTCTCATCTCGACAAGGTCGAAACAGCAGGCAGACGAATAGAGAAATTTGCCGAGACTATGTGCTCTGCGTGGTCAATGCAAAACGACTATGAAAGCCGCATGAAGAAATTGTACAAGTCAATCAACTCTTTGCGAAGAGCATGGCAAGCAGCTTCTTTCACCGGTGCTTACGATGATGCCAAGGAGCAATCCAACGCTTTCCACGAGTTCAAAAACAATATTAAGAGGTCCTGGACGAGGGAGAAAATGGCACTAGAGTCACTTTTAGGAAACATTCAGACAAAATTGAAAACATATGGTCTCAAGAACTACGTGCCACCCCATGGGTATCAGTTGTCTGATCTCGACTCTTTATGGCAGACCTTGTTGAAGGAAGAGGCTACACGATCGAGGGCCATCAATTCGAAGATCAGAGAGTAAGACTTGTGATGCAGGACTCAGGAATTCACTGATCTGTGTAGCATTAAAGAGGCATTGAGAAGAAGCTTTGCACAGCAAGCGAATGAATTCTCCAAGATGATACAAACCCTTTCTACGGAATTGAGTACCCTGGATGGCGATCTCGAAGATCAACTCGAAACAGCGGCAAACTTGGTCGAACACTTGGAGCCGTTGCAGTATGTGCTGGCGGATCTCCGTGCTGCATCCGATGAATGTTTAGCAGCCAATGTCGAAGAGAATGACCACACCATTCATACATATGAGGACATGGAATTCGAATTCAGGCTGGCTCGTGATTCGATACAAAAGAAGTATAAGTTTATCGAAAATCAAATTATTGCTCGTTCGAAGAGCAATATCACAGCAGGACAGCTGGAGGAGATTGATAGTGTCTTTCGGCATTTTGACAAGTCTGGCATGAACGTGCTGCAGGGTGCAACCGAGTTTCCTGCGGCACTTGCGAGTCTTGGCCTGACTTATGATGACGAGGATTTGAAGCAGATATTATCACGCATTGGACGTCGAGATGAGTCTGTGGACTGGGAGGCATTCCTCAACTTTATGATTGAGGAATTGGAGGATCAGAACACACCTGAACAAGTGCTCAATGCGTTCCGGGACGTCGCTGATGGCAAGCCATACGTCACAGAGCTCGATTTGCGGGAGTCTTTGATACCTGAAACGGCAGCAGAGTTCCTCTTGCGGAATCTGCCTGTTGTCCCCTCCAAGGATCGCGAACCAGGGGATGAAGAACACGGGGACGGGCTCGACTACATCACATATATGGCGGAGAAGATCAATTTCGGTGACTAGGACAGCGGAATCTACAAGGGTGTACATAATTTCGTTCCGGGAGGAGGAGGGTTTCGAGCACATTGGCGTAGCACAGCATAGAGTCAATCATGACGAACAGGACAAACAGGAGGATGGCACTTGCACAGTTGATGACATAGATGGGACGCTTATAGTTTAATCATTCAAGGACACCCCCTTTAATGCGAATCTATGCTCACTCGGCAAAAGTCATTTTGTACTTCCTTGTCAGGTTGTGATGAAGATATGTATATACATTGATTTGAGAATCTGAATGGCTTACACAGCTGAAAAGCATGAAAGGGAAAAGGCAGACAAGTCTAGGACTCAATGTCATCATCTGGCTCACCCATCAGTACATCGTCGTGGTGGCCCTGCTCCCGGACGTCCTCGACTGCTCTAACGGGCGCTGCCTGCCTTTTTGACCTGGGCAGCGCTGGTGCCGGTATTTTACCACGACCACCGCCGCTGGAGGTTGTCTTTTTGGCAAGGACGAGAAGGTCATTCGGAATCTCGCGGAGAATGGCGTCGTACGAGTGTCCGAGCTTGCCTTTATTGGCGAGCAGGAGGTCGATGTACTTGTTGTCCATTTTGCCCGCTGCGATGGCGGCCACTATTTCCCCTGCCACGGCGCAAATCCTGCGTTCCGAAGCGAGTGCTTTTTGGCGTTTTCGTCCTGCGCGTATTCCTTCGTCGCCGGATGCGCCGTCCTCGTCCTCGTCGTCCTCGTCGTCTTCTTCTTCGTCATCGTCGGACGAGGGGGGAACGTCGCGGTCAAAGTTCAGGTTGCGATTGTGGGATTTGCCGTACCGCTTCATTTCCTTCTGCAGTGCCGTGACGATGAGGTTTTGCAGGTTAATGTCCAGTGGTCGACGCACGGCGAGACCGTCGAAATTTTCAATCTCGTAGAGACAGGTAAACATGGCTTCGAACTCGGTCGCCGTAATGGCGGCCGCTTCATTGCCCGCCTCGACCTGTGCGTCGAGAATGTACAGGACATCGTCGCGCTTCGCCAGCAGTCGGTCAATCTCTTTCGGGTCGAGTGCGAAGCGCGTCTCCAGTAGTTGTTTCAAGGCCCACATGAAGTAATTCCTCAGACAATACCTGGAGAGCGCCGCGATCTCTGCGTTTTGGGACTCCAATTGATCCTTGAGTTTGCCAAAGATGGATTCTCCACCGGCCTTTTCGTCATCGAATGACAAGACGCAGTCGTCGATGGACGAGACAATTTCCAGTCTCATGAGTGTCAGGACGAGTTCCTGATCGGATGAAATCTTGGCCAGAAACAAGTCACGAACAGTGTCTTGCAGGTCGAGAAACTTGTCTTTTACCAGCATGCTCAAAGTGTCCACTTGCGAGAGAATCAGCAAGGAAGATCCGATCGCCCGAAGCAGCGTGTGCTGGCTGAAATCAAAGAACATCTTTACCATTGTCTCCAGCAGTGTCTCGAATTGAGCAGTTTTGCGTAGTTTGGAGTATATGGACAGATCGCAGACTGTGAATAGTTGCAGAATGGTCGTTAGCTTCAATGGCTCCTTGAATCTGGCGAGCAGTCGTGGCAAAACATCTATTATGGCCTCTGAGATGGTTGACGTGTCATCGTTCTGCCGGGACCCTTTCTGTTTATTGGAGCTGCTCTCCAGTTCAGCAGAGGCGACAAGCAGCTCAAGTAGCATCTGCTCCTCCTTGACCGAGAGTGCCAAAACCGACTTGAGCACGTCCTCCGGATTTGCCGAAGCCGGCTCGTCCGAAGCATCATTGTCGTACAGGAGATAATTGGAGATGTGCTTGAAATCTATGCCATCTAGTCCCTGCAGGAAACTAGTGGCAGCTATTCTTGTTCGGCCCGGACACAAGACGTCTTGTTCTCTCGCAAGGTCGATAGTGGCGTCGTCCTTTGCCTCGGCAAGCGCTTGAGCACGGTTGACCATGTTGAGAATCGCTACAGTTGCCTTGAGATTAGTCCAACTACTCTTCAGTTCCCCATGATCTTCAACATTTCCATTGAGTGTCTCATCGATGATCTCATTCTCTCGATCAGCCAGGACACTGTGGAATGCAAGCGTAGCGGCATTGCGGACCTTCAATTCGCTATCGTACACACAACCGACCACGACCTCCATGTCTTCGTCCTCCATATAGCCCCTCTCCCGAATCTTGTCCACCAACGTCAAGGCGGCACACCTTATATTGGTCTCCGAATCCTCGAGCACAATCTCAAGGATCCTCTTCTTAAATCTCTCCGTAAAATGTCGTAAACCGCCGGCGTATTCTTCATATCCGTACAAGCGCGTCAAGGCTTTGATCACCTCTAGCCGGGTACTGGCGTTCGTGTCGGACAAGACCCATCCAAGGTACCGTAAATATTGACCATCAAAATACACACTAGGTAGCTTCATCATCCAGACACCGAGCTCCTTGATACTTTCACTGCGAATGTGCGCATCGACATCTCTGTACCTGTGCACAAAAACAGCGTCAAAGTAATTCGTCAGAATCTCACTCAACTTTTCACTTTGTTGAGTCTTGTTTTCAATTGTCTTCTTGATGGTCTTGAGTTTCGCTGCAACAGTCTTGCTTCTCTTCTCCTCGGCGGCTAGCTGTTTGTTTGCTACTGCGAGGTCATTGTGCAAACCTGCAGACAAGTCGACGAGATTCGTCATGATTGTCAAGCACGTTGCTGTCGAGGTGTGTCGGAAGGCTCGCAACGTGGACGAGCTCATGGACACCAGCCAAGCTTCGATTGTGCCCCACAAAGAGCCGGTTTCATCGTCAAAGAGATACTGCTTGTCCGCAGAACGAGTCACCATGAGTCGCCAAAACTCATTCAATTGTTTGCGAAACGACTTGAATGATTTGTGTTTGGATATCAATGGGTATGTATCTGCCGTCACTTTGATCACGTCGTGGTCTTTTCCTGTGAGGTGATCCTGCAGTTGTGTCAATGTCTCGGGTATGGTATCTGTGTCCTCCACATCGAAGGTGGTAATTTCTTGTTTGGTGCCACAGCATCGGAGTATGAAATTGACCAGGTCTTTCAGGGACTCGTTTGCGTTCTCAGCGTAAGAGTCGAGGAAATCTGCGACCAGCGAATCGATGGAAGCCTCGTTATCCATGAGAGCCTCGTATAGAAAATTCTCGACTCGATCTGCATTGTCTTCGTCCTCCTCATCGGCCTCGACTTGGGGTAGATTCTTCTTGCTTGGCTTCGGTCGTTTTACGGGTCTCTTTCTTGCAGGATCTTTTGTCTTGCCGCGCTTGGCAGACACGGTGAAATTGTCGTCAGAACCAGACTCGCTATCCGAGGACAATTCCTCCGAAACTTCTGCGTCGGAGACGTGCGCAGGACTGCTGCGCCTCCTTGTGGACCTTCTCATTGCCAGAGGAGAGGACGGAGCCATTGAAGCGACAAATGAGTGCGTAGTCAGAACGAGAGACGAGGGTGACAGACAAATAGTCTCAGAAGAACGAGTCACTTCACCCAACGAAAGTCGCGTAGTTTCAAATTCACAGAATTCGCGTCGCTCCCGGCTCCGCACCTGACACACGTGACTTACGCGCCACGGGATCATGCTTCTTGAGGAGCTCCATCTGAGATAGCGCAGCTCCACAAACGCGGGACAAACAAGACGCAGCAACTTGCTTCTTGGCACAAACTCGTCTTCTGACCACTTCTTGCTACAAGGTCCAGGCTGCTTCGATTAAGTCTATACAATAAGCGCACCGGACAATCATCACAGAATGTCGACCATTGAAAACGCAATCGAGTCAGCCAAGAGCTATGCAACTGCAGGAATCGAAAAAGCCACTGAATTGGGCCAGCAAGCTATGCACGCCATCCAAGAGCAGATGGGAGATTCTGCTCCATTCGGAGGTGTCACGCGCAAGGAGTCTCATGGACCATTGAGTCCGGCAGAGGAGAAGAAGCTGGAGGATGCTCTTGCTTCGCGACCGACTCAGAAGGAGCTGCAGGACAAGAATATCCTCAAGAGCAGCAAAGTCGCTCCATCGTATGGCTGATGAGATGAATTCGAAAGGGTCTTCAGACTAACAAGGACAGGCTGCAAGCAAAGGAGGAAGAGTTGAAGCAGCAACAGCTCAAGGACTCGCTAGACACAAAATTGGCCATGCGTCCGACCCCCGACGAGCTCACACAAAAGAACATTCTCAAGGAGGAGCCGACTTCCAATATGGAGGGTGGCATTCAGTCTGGTGTGCACGCAGTGGAGATGAAAAAATTAGAGGCGACCCTCGCCGCAAATCTCGAGCATCGTCCAGCACCGGAAGAGCTGATTGAGGAGGGCATCCTGAACAAGGATGAAAACCCAAAGCTTGCTTAGTTTGCGACAAGTCGTTGCAGTCATGCAGTATTTGTTGACTTGATCTTCTGTTTGCTGTGATGATGCGGGATGATGATGATGACACGGATGAGGGAGATAAAATTGATGAGAATTAGTGAGACGTGCAAAATACATCTTGTCCACGCCGACGCTATATACCATGCCTCTTGCTTACGCTACATTCGCTCATGCTTTGCATTTCCCGGTCGTTTCAAGCGGTCAATACGTGGTCCATCGATAGCGGCGCAGAGGATGCCAGATCGAGTCCGGAGATGTCTCCCTCAGACTCGAGTATGTCGCCCTGTACCACGTACCCAGCTTTCAGCTGACCGCCATGATTATTCCTGTCTTCGTCGTCTTCGTCTTCGTCTGCGTCCTCGTCCACGGTCTCGGTGATGTCTGGCGTGCTGTCCACCACCACCTTGCGCATCCCGATGCCAATCTCACTCTCGCGCGGCCGATACTGCAGACCGCGATTCGCGTCGCCGAGAAGTTGTTCCGACAGGAGCAGTGCTCGCTTGATGGAGAGATCGACCACCGTGGCCGCGTGACGCAGTCGTTGTCCGACTTCCAACAAGTCTTCCTCGCCCACATCCTCCTGATTTCCATCCTCACTCCCATCGTTCGAGTCGCCGCCGTCGTCATCGTCAGATATTGGTCCGGCCGCGTGACTTGCTTGTGCGCCTGGTGTCTTGAGCAGGTACGCGATCCGTTTTCGCATCTCCTTCATCTCCGTCGCCTGACGACGCGTCTGCTTCTCGAGATGCGTGTTCACCGCCATCAGACTCGTCGTCCGAATCTCGAGGTCCATCATCTTGCGATTCGTCTGTGCCGGTTGTGACATGGCGTGCTCAAAGTAGTCTGATCGGGGTACCGAACCGGTGCTTGACGCCAGGGACTGTGGTGACGTGAGTATTTGAGATTCACGACCACAATCTGTGGCGGTCGGGCTTATTGGGGGATGTGATTGATTGCCATGGCTGTTTCGCTCCTTTACGGGCGACTTGAGTATCGGTCTTGGCTCGTTTACTTTCTCGACCGGTTTAACAATCTCTACTCCAGCACGCAACGACATTGCTGATCTTTGACGCTGGAGACGATCGGACGGGACGAGCCCGGGTCGTGACGGCGTGTCGCTGGAATCGCCATACTGACCAGCATGCCGTAGTGTTGAGTGTGGTTCTGGTGTCTCCACTCCCGCCCTTGTGGTCGAAGCAGCTTTCAGTCTAGCGGTACTGAACGATTGCGGCCTCGACGGCGACGGATCGCGAAGAGTAGGCGTTCTGGTGGTGTACGTACGCGACTGAGATCTGGTGCGCACCTCCGCCGCTGATTCAGCTCGACGGAGTTCCGGTGTGGTGTGTACAGCTTTTGAGCTGGAAGTGAATGAATTTGCCGTGAAGAAAGCAGGTTTGCGCGCAGCTGCACTCGTCATCGATGACAACGCTTGAGAAGCGTCTGATGCATGAAAGAACTTGTTGTCGGCAGACTCTGCTGGGTTGGAGTCCACGGAGTCACTTGTCACCCCTGATGTTGTTATCGTCCGTCGCACTGGCGACTGTGGTCTACGAGTGGTGATGGTCGACGGTAAGTGATGTATGACTCTTTGCTCTGGTGTCCGTCCTGAGTCCGCGCCTGCGCCGGCCAACCGGAACTGTCTCTTGTCTGTTGGCAAGGGTTTCATCTGAGCAGGAATGACCATTTGCATGCTATACCTCGGTAGAAACAGATCGCAACATATCTCGATAGCCTTGTTGAGCAGTTGCCAATATATTCGAGAGGTGTATGTACCCTTGATCGTGCCGATGCAGCATGATTATACTATTATAGACACGCAAAATTGGTGTAGGTAGCAGCTGCAGTTGTAGATGCTATTTCAGCCATCGAATTGTCAAACCTGGAGATGGTCTTTGTCGTATAGATCGTATACGAATTCCAACCTTCTCCTGGTAGCTAGAAGTCTGAGTTCTTCCAGCAAAGCAGGATTGCAATTGCCATTACTTGACAAGAAAAGTGTCTCTACATCTCGTTGTACTCTGATTGTCTGCGTCTCGTTGAGTTCCGGGATCTAGTGTGTCGTTTAGAGGTCTTGATACGTTAATTGTATTATCTCTCTAGCATTTTCCTTCAATTCGTTGATCAGCGGCACGGTAATTAGCATTGCTCAGTATTCTTGATACGCATACGGCATCTCAATACATGAGTGGACTATTCGCCGTTCACAAGCCATCGGGCATCTCCTCAGCTGGTCTACTGAACGATCTGCAGCATGTCTTGAAAGTCTCACCACTTTTCGAGCAAGAGATCAAAGCACAGCAAGCCAGGAGCAATGCGGGCCGAAAAGGCCGGAAGCAAAAGATGGGAAACAAAATCAAAATGGGACATGGTGGTACCTTGGATCCTTTGGCAAGTGGAGTCTTGGTCGTCGGTACTGGACGTGGCACAAAAGATCTGGGCAAATTCTTGCATTGCAGCAAGGACTATGAGGCTATTGCATTGTTTGGTTGTTCAACTGACACATATGATTCTGAGGGCAAGATCGTACACCGTCGACCTTGGCAGCAAATTACCAAAGCCAAGCTGGAGGCAGCTCTGACACAATTTCGTGGGGACATTATGCAAACACCACCAATCTATTCCGCCCTGAAGATGCAGGGCAAGCCGTTGTACGAATACGCCAGAGAGGGCAAACCATTGCCAGCAGAAATCAAAGCTCGTCCAGCAACAGTCTCTCGATTTGAGATCACAAAGTTGACTACTGATCACGAGTGGAGGTATCCATCAGATGAAGCTTCTACAGAGATAAAGCTCAGTGCTGAAGCACTCGAACAACTACGACCCACGGGTGAGGCAAAGACTGCGAGTCCCACTGATAGTGTGGCGAGGACTGATCTTTCGACAACTGCTTCCTCAAACATGGATCAGTCGGCCAGCATCGGTCCTGACTTGCACGAGGGTAATTCCGAGCCACCTGCCAAACGCCGACGTCAACAAAGTCCCAGTGGAGATGTACAAACTACTGATGTAGAGAATAACGAGGGAAGACCACTTGCAATACACATTAGCATGACTGTCTCTTCTGGGACATACGTGCGTTCTCTGATTCATGATTTGGGTCTAGCTATGGGATCAGCTGCTCACATGGTTGCACTGGTACGCAAGCGAGTTGGTGAATTCACTCTTGAAGATGCAATTCCTTGGAGTTCTTTCGAGCAAGATGCGTGGCAAAAAGCCCTTCAAAGTCGCCTGGATTTCAGCATTGGTAATGACTTCAAATAAGCCGATGCTTGGACTGAGCTCACTGACCCAGACCCAATCGACATGTCCAATGACGAAGACGTGAAGGATGTGACGGATCTCGACTCAAACATACTGACACCAGCTGAAGAGCAGGTAGTGTCCTTCTTGAAGCCTTGCTTACCTTTCAGAAGGACATTGAGTTATGCTCAATCACTCGATGCGAAAGTGTCTGGTCCTGGTTCAAGACCACTGACCATATCTTGTCCAGAAAGTTTCCGAGTGACACACGAATTACGAAGAAGACATGATCTGATTCTGGTTGGGGTAGGAACTGCTGTAAGTGACAACCCAGGCTTGAACGCAAGAGACTCGGCTGGGAAAGCATATCCGCTGGAACAACAGCCGACACCTGTCATACTGGACCCCAGCGGCAGGTTCGAGCTAACGAACGAGTCAAAAATGATCAAAAATGTTCGTGCCAGCACGGGAAGAACCCCATTGCAGCTGGTACATGAAAGTCGTAGAGGTCACTGTAAGACTCTGGCCAGGCTCGTATACATGGAAGACAAAGTCGAGACTACGACCGATGCTATTCGTTTTGCGTGGCCAGACATCTTTCGCGCTCTCGAGCCTTACGGGAAGAGCATCATGATCGAGGGAGGCTCGACAATAATACAAGAAGCACTGCATCTCGGATTCGCAGATCACATCATAATCACGGTTGCACCTACATTCGTGGGGCCAGGTCGTGGCCTGACACTAGACAGTCCAGTCAATCTCGCTAAAGTTCGGAGCGAGACTTTCGGGCGGGATACGGTGCTAGTGGCACGAAGGAGACCCGGTGCGATGTCAGCTGCCGGTCTGGGCACGCCTCAATAGGCGTGCGACCTGCACGAGTTGTCGTGGTAACAACCGATTTAGTCCTTGAACGCGATTGCTTAGCCCATCAGTTCAGGTGACCAAACGTCCTTCCCCACATTTTACAGGATCGCCCGTGTGGCTTACATCAAAGCCGATGTAAATTATGGACGAACGTAGATATACAACAAGACTGGACTGGCTATATGAGACCACTCGTACTGAGCTGCTTCGGACTATTGTCGGATGCAAGATTCGATATCAATGTTGCAAAAAACCAGCGAAGTCGATTGTAGTGCTCGACTTTCGAGGAAGGGTTCAGATTCATGGATGAAAAGCTGTGGCTGTCAGGTGACTTGCTAAACGGCAGCCCTCATTGCCGCACGTCCTTGCATTCGGCGGCTTGAAAAACAAGGTAGAGTTCGATCTACAGCCCACAGTCCACGAGCTGGGATAGGCAGACTCATGGCAGTTCTGCTGCATATCAGCTCGTGACCTCTGGACAACGCGGGGTAAATTGCTATATAAATGTCTTTACGGTCGTGGACGACTGTGACACCAGAACTTCTTCACCTTCAAGTACAGGTACATTGAATCATTAAAGATGTCTGCACACGATGCTGCCATTCGCGAGAAGACTGAGCACCTCACACCAAATGCACCGTTGGACAACACATATTCTAATGATCCAATGGTCAGAGACCATCACTATAAGAATGGGTATAATGATTTGGAGAGCAATAATTTGACACGAACCACGACCGGCATGACGCTCACACCAGAAATGTTCGAGAGAATGTACCTCAACCCCAAGAACAATGTGTAAGTGTTACATCGTGTAATCACAACCAAGGCTGATCGTGTTATAGAGCAGGTTCTCTACGAAAGACCTTCGGAAATCCTACACCTTTGGCGATAGTCGGGTTCCTGCTCTCTCTGACGCCACTGTCTTGCATACTCATGGGATTCCGATCAGCTGCTGGTCCAGCCGTGCTGCTCGGCAGCTACTACTACATGGGCGGAATGTGTATGGTAATCGGAGGTGTCCTGGAGTTTTTCCTTGGCAACACGTTCCCTTTCGTGGTCTTTGTCTCTTTCGGTGGGTTCTGGTTGAGCTTTGCGGCTCTCAATTCCGCATACTATGGCATTGCTGAAGCATATGGCACGACTGCGGCCGCTGGTGCCGCCTCCGCAGGATATGAATCTGGCTTGGCATTTTACTTTGTATTCTGGGGAGTGGTGTGCTTCATCTACTTCATCATCAGTCTGAGGACAAATGTTGTCTTTGCAATCATCTTCATCACCGTCGACATGGCATTCCTGCTGCTCGCGGGGACTTATTGGCAATTGGTCAATGGCAACACGGTCACGGCAGGTCACTTGCAAACCGCTGCAGGAGCTTTCGCCTTTGTTTGCTGCATGGCTGGTTGGTACCTGCTCATAGTCATTCTGCTCGACTCTCTGGACTTCCCGCTGACACTACCTGTGGGAGACCTCAGCAATTTCATCAGGGCCAAGAGTGCTCGGGAAAAGCAGGAAGTCGAGTGATCGCATGCCTCGCGAGGGAAATGCTCATTCTCTTGCAATGATTCCTCTAGCGCTCAAATCGTGGACAGCTTGATGCGAAGCATGACGCAAGCCTCTTTCTTGTACATAGTTCATATCCCTCAAGGAAGAATAATGTATGTGATTCCCAACGACATCAATAGTCCAGCTGTCGAGCCATCGTCGCTCGTGCCGACTACTCCAGCACTTCTGCTGCTCCTTCCCTGTCGAAGTGGATTCGTGGATCGTGATCACATGATCCTCCACTTGAGAGCGAATCACACAAGAAATTGTGGCTGACAATTGGATGAAGCCACGAAATGCTTCGATATCGTATCTCTCGTAGCATGTCATGCCGATAAGCATTTTTGTAGACTCCGGTAAAGTGCCGGGCAAGCATCATTTTGCATATGGGTCAGACATGATATACATCAGACCCTTCTGTACGATAAGCGTCAAGACGGCATCTGATTCCCTCAAAAGAGTTTGAGTCGTTGCGGTCGACAGAGTCATGGCACCCGTGGCGGATACTCAACTATACGACATCCTGGGCATCTCGCCGGAAGCCGGTGCTTCAGACATCAAAAAAGCGTACCATAATCTGGTTCGTCGCGAGCATCCGGACAAGAAACCGGAAGAGGAGCGTGAAGAGGCAGCGCAACGGTTCCGCGAGATTCAGGAAGCATATGATATCCTGAGGGAACCTGATACGCGTGCACAGTACGATGAGATGGGATTGGATGGTATGGCGGGCGGCGGTGCAGGTGCTGGTGGTCACGGTATGCCTGGAGGAATGGACATGGACGACCTGTTTGCGCAAATGTTTGGCGGCGGAGGCGGTGGTATGGGTGGTCCTCCGGGTCGTCATCCACCACGCAGGACACCGCGGAAGCAAAATGTCGAGCACGAGTACCCAGTCACGCTGGAGGACCTCTATCGCGGCAAGAGCACCAAGATGAAGGGCACGCGCAACAAGATTTGTCCACACTGCAGCGGGTCCGGGTGTCGCGCCAAGCACAGCCCGAGCAAGTGTCCCTCGTGCGACGGCAAGGGATCCAAGACGGCGAGCATGATGGTCGGTCCAGGCATGTACTCCCAACAACAGGTCGAGTGCCCCTCGTGCGAAGGGTCCGGCAAGACGATCAGGGATAAAGACCGCTGCCGGAAATGTAAGGGCCGCAAAGTGGTCGATGAAGTCAAAATCTTGGAGGTCTTCATCGACAAGGGCATGGCCGATGGCGAACAAGTCGTGCTCAAGGGTCAGGCGGACGAAGTACCCGGCGGCGAGACGGGCGACGTCGTCATCACCCTCGCGCAACAGAAACCCCACGACGTCTTCACCCGCTTGGGTGCCGACCTCCGCGCCCACCTCGACATCACACTCGCCGAAGCCCTCTGCGGCTTCTCCCGCGTCGTCCTCACACACCTCGATGGCCGACGGCTCAAGTACACCTCCCCACTCGGCACCGTCATGCGGCCCGGCACGACCATCCTCGTCCGAGGGGAAGGTATGCCCCTCGGACACAGACGCGAAGGGTTCGGCGACCTCTACCTCACCTGCCGCATCGCTTTTCCCGACGACAACTTCCTCTCGGAACGCGGCGAGTACGGCCGACTCGCGTCCCTCCTACCCCAGAAACCCATCGTCGTCGCCGCACCGCCCTCATCTTCTGCCGCCGCCGCTGCTAATCCCTCATCACTCGAAGACGTCATTGAGGAGGACATTCAGGGTGTCCCGGGCAATATCGAGGATTTCGGCGGCGACGCGAAGGCGAATGGGTCCGATTGGACGGACGACGAGGAGGACGAGGCCGAGCCTGGCGTGCAGTGCAATCAACAGTAAAATGGTGGTGAATTGTGGGATAGAGGTCAAACCAATCACTGGCAATAACAATGCGTGACTTGATTGTGAATGTGAAAGGAATGTTCAAGAAACTCTACCCACAAAAAAGAATCGTCTAGCAGCACTGGTCATGCTCGCCAACCCATGTAAATCTAAATTATGCTGTGTTTTTGTTGCACCCGCTCTATGATGTCTTTGGCCCATTAATCTCCGCGTGCAACGGCTTGGCATCCAGTACCTCTGGATGAGCCGAAAGCGAATTGCTGATATCTCCCCACCAGGTCTCGCCAAATTGACGATACCATTTCACCGTCAGCTTGAGCCCCTCGGCAAAGCTCGTCTTCTGGGTCCAACCTAGTTGTGAAATCTTGGCGGCATCGACAGCATATCGCATGTCGTTGAATGGTCGATCACGAGTGTGCTCGACCCACTTGTCAAAGTCGGCTCGTGGCAGTTCAAACTCGTCCAGCAAGAGTCCACAGAGGTCCTTGTTGGAAATCTCATCTCGAGAACCAATGTTGTAGATCTGACCGACCGAACCTTTGTGGAAAATTGTGTCAAATGCATCAGCTGCATCGCCGGCAAACAGATATCGCCTCGTGGGCGAACCATCACCGTGTAAAATGGCCTTTCGCCCTCGATTCAGCAGGCACGAGAACTTTGGAATAACCTTCTCGGGGAATTGATGTGGACCGTAGACGTTGTTTGATCGCACAATGATTATTGGCAATTTGTAAGATTTGTAGTATGCATTGACGATCATCTCTGCTGCTGCCTTTGAAGCAGCATATGGATTGGTAGGTGCCAGTAGTGCAGTCTCCAGCAGATCATCGCCATCCGCCTCGACCTCTCCGTAGACCTCATCTGTGGAGATATGGATGAAACGCTTCACACCAGCGTTCTTGGCGCACTCAAGCAAGACGTGCGTACCGAGCACGTTGTTGTGGGTAAAAGTGTAAGAGTTGCCGAAAGATAGATCTACGTGCGATTGTGCCGCGTAGTGCATGATGGTATCGATGTTGTGTTTCTTGAGGACAGCTAGCGTTTGCTGAGGGTCCGTGATGTCTCCTTGCTCAAAGGTGAAGTTGGATTTGCTATCAAGTGCAGCAGTGTTGTTTCGTGAGGCACAGTAGTCCAGTTTATCGTAAGAGACGATGTTGTACTCCGGGTACTGCACGGTGAAGTGTCTGACCACATATGAAGCGATAAAACCCGCACCGCCAGTGATGAGAATGTTCTTCGTGTCGTTCCTCACCTATAAAGCGGAGTCAGCAAGACATTTTGATGGCAACAAGAGTCTATAGGCGATAGATATCTTGGTGCATAGCACTTACCGGAAATTTTGTAGCACCAATGTATAGTGGACTGTCACCCACTGCTGTCGACATGATGAGTGTGGTTCTTCAGCTACACAGCCAGATGTAGATTGAGCGAAGGAAAGTCCCAGCGAGCTGACGAGCTGTCGGTAGTTTTTGGGCTCAAAAAAGATCTGGCTACTAGCCGTTGTACTTAAGAGGTAAGCTGGGAGAATCACGAAAGCCCCGGGGGGTTGGACCGGGCTTGGCTCACTCAACTTGAAGGAGGTCGCCTCCAGCCTTTGCAACGAGAGATTCCAGGTTCTCCTGCTTGTGTGCGGAGCTCGTGGGTTGTGGGACAAGCGCCTCGCCCTGGACGGAGTTGGCCTGCGCGCTGATTGGTGGCACGTCACCGAAGAAACCTCTCACAATTCCCGAGGAGCCGCCGTCACTTTTTGATGAGATCTGCTCGCTCGCTCGCTCGCTCGAGCTGCCTCATTGCAAGCAGCTAACCTAATGTAGCAAAATAGCCAGACAGCCAAACTCAACAGCAGCGCCAAGCCTTGGCTATGGAAGGTTGTCCTATTAAGGATTGTGCCAGGCTGCACGCGCTTCGGATGCCAACATTCGCAGAATATCAGTCTCGAGCTCGTCCTTGACTTCTAAAGGCTCACAAGCGCACTATATCGGTGCAAGGAACTCTTTTCCTTGTGTCTAACGACCGACACGGAATCTCGGAAGCCATGCATATACAAGCAGATAGGCTCAATGGAAGTTTGTGGTGGCTGTTGGAGGAGGACCACTTTATACCAGATCTTGAGGGCAGCACTGCAGACAGCTGATTGTCGTAGAGGCACGACTTCTCATGCAAGGTGGTATAATCTGCGTGCTTGACATGCTAGAGAGTGACATTCACTACCTATGGCTATTGTGAAGTGGGTTGCACCACCTGTCAAATGCACACCGTCAGATCTGAGATGAGTCCAGCTGCTATTGCTATCTGAGCTCAGTGTGTCTGTCAAAAGAGTGAGTGCCTACAGTACTTTCCGGCTCTCGATGCACAATGACTGAGGGTGTACTATGTTGTCATGCAGTCAGTAGCCCATCCCACAGAATTGAGCTAGCGAGCGTGATTATGGGGTCTAGAGTTTAAAATTCTTGTTTCTGCGCTTGCAATTGCATTTGAGCACTCAAAAGCTCCATCAAACTAGTGACTGGCCGGTATCTACCTAGCTTGCTCATGTATTGCTATGCAGTGGAAAAGGGATGTAGTTCTGCATCTCTCTCATTAAGCTCATGCCTACTGCATCCCAACGGCTGTATATGAGCTGCAAGTAACCATAGCGCGAGCTCAAGTACTGCAGATGCCTGAAATGCCCTGCCTGGCTATACTCAGCTGCAGCTGCGGAATACACCCACTTTGGAATCTTCCAAGGTTGGAAGTTCTCCTCGCATTAACCGGACGCGGGCTTGGTCTCCATCGCCAAGCGCAATCCCCTTCAGCCAATAGAATGTCCTGAGCACTTTTGCATACACCACAGGTTATCCCGTGCAGCGATCGCCACAAATTCCGGATAAGTGTTGCCTCACCCTGGCACTGACTCTTCCCTCGCCCCTTTTGGTGATTGGTAATGTTTTGCTGTGCGCTCTAGTCGCGATACTCAAGACCATTTTTGACGCTCCATTTCCTCAAGAACGATCCAAACAGAAAGAGAAAGTCGAAAATGGCAGGCGAGCAAAACAGAATTTTAGTCTTCGGTCCTCGTGGATGGATTGGCAGCACTCTGATCGAGATGCTCAAGGCACAGGGCAAAGAGGTTAAGGGAGCGACATCTAGACTTGAAGACAGGGAGTCGGTCCTGAAGGAGCTCGAAGAGTACAAGCCAACCCATGCTCTCAACTGTGCTGGACAGACCGGTCGACCCAATGTTGACTGGTGCGAGGACAACAAGCAAGCGACCATTCGATCGAACGTGATTGGAACCCTCAACTTGGCAGATGTATGCTGGCTCAAAGGAGTTCATATGACCAACTTCGCGACCGGTTGTATCTTCAAATATGACGATGCCCATCCCATGCGTTCTGGCAAGGGTTTCACGGAGGAGAGTGAGCCAAACTTTGATGAGTCGTTCTACTCGAAGACCAAGGCACAAGTTGAGAAAATCATCGCCAACTACGACAACGTTCTCAACCTTCGTTTGAGAATGCCAGTGTCAGACGATTTGCACTCGCGAAATTTTGTGACCAAGATTTCCAAGTACGAGAGAGTCGTGGACATTCCAAACTCGAACACCCTCCTGCACGATCTGCTTCCGGCTGCCATCGCCATGTTTGAGAACCACGTCACTGGAATCTACAACTTCACCAACCCTGGCGCCATCTCGCACAACGAGGTGCTCACTCTCTACAAGAAGTACATCAAGCCAGACTTTACGTGGAAGAACTTTTCGCTCGAGGAGCAGGCCAAGGTCATCAAGGCTGGTCGATCCAACTGCGAGCTCGACACCACGAAGCTCGAGAAGAAGCTCAAGGAGTTGGGCATCACAATTCCGGAAGTGCACGTCGCATACGACAACCTTTTCCAGAGAATGGCTAAGCTGCCAAACAAGGGAGTCGTGGATGCTTAAACATTTCGTCTTTCATCAATAGTGCTAGTGTCAGGCTATTCTAGTACTATCCTTCATTTGTCTTGGCTAGTCTGTCTATTCACGAGCTCCTTGAACATTGCTTTCCTGCCACTTGCCTCTTCCTGCTGGTCCAAGATGCAGTGCTGTTTCAGATACAGTCAGATGGTGTCTATGAGATCTGGCTTGGTGTTGTCTACTGTGTAAAGAACACCCTTCATGATCACAAAGTCCTATGTTTGGAATTGAGATTGAGATGCTTGACTAGGAGCAAAGGCCACCTTAGCATGGCTCAAGCAAAATGTCTGCCAGCCTACGACTGTGATAGCTATATCCCCGAAGCACAACGAACGTAAACGAGACGTACAAGGTTCAATGTGCAAAGGCAGCGGGACTAGCGGGCGGGCAGGTTGAGCTTACAACCTTTGAAAGTCTCAAGGTTGTCAGATCTAGAATTCGCGGGTTCGGCTTTTGTCTTGCCGCTGCGGAGATCTGCCTGCGCTCCCCCCCGTACGAGTGAGACGTGAGATCCCGTCTCTTGCTTCAACCTAGCGCCGGCCCCATGCGTGTGCGTTGGATCGATTGACATGGATCCCCGTCTCTCGCACTCCCGGGAGCAGTGTGCCGGGTAGGGGGATCTGCCTACTTGTCCCTGTCTTTGGTCTACGAGTCTCCAAGCAATCTCTCGACCCCTCGAACGATGCGCTTGACCCTAGGAGCAGCGTCATACTTCATATAAGGACTATTGAAGGGGTCTGAGCGCAAGGAAAGATTCGCCATGTCACGCAGATGGACTCTTGTGGGTCTGGCAACCCTGGCTGTACTCCTTACCATCTTCTCGCTCGTGCACACTGGAGTGCATGACTCCCTTGCAAGCGCTGCGAACGACCTCAAATCGAGCTTACAGGAAAAGCTGCAAGGATCACAGGAAGTCGAGTCGTCTGAACGCAAACCACACGTGCCATTGGAACAAGTGATTTCTCCTACATTGCCAGGCGTGCCAACAAGTCAAGCTACTGCTAGTCAACCGGGAACTTTCTGCAAATGGCAGTTCTCCCATTACGAGTCTAGCTCGCACGAAGTTTATTGGTTCTCCATCGTGGAGGAAGCTCAAAAACATATATGCCAGACGGTCGCGGAACAGCGCAATGCTTTGGCCAGCAAAGAGATCATGAGAAGGATCATCGCACTACATGACCTGGATGAGAGCATCAAGTTCCGCACATACGATTCAATCCTGCCGACTTCCGATCGTGACGCAGCGGACGGGTACATGTCGCGCATGTACTATTCACGAGTCTGCTACGATGCCACCCAGCAGGAGTTTGTGCCTAGCACGGGTGTAGGTGTACAGCTGATCGAACCGCTCTGGGGTATGTTGCGTGATCCGTACGACTTGTGGTGTGCGGGATCACGACTCGTGGGACTCGCGACCCATAGTGACACTAGTGGTCAGAGCAAGGAGCACATCATGGCCCAGGGATATGCTCCGTACTATTACAGCACGAGTCCGCAAGCTGATCCGGACGCGAGTGACGCACAATGGCACATGCAAGGTCTCCCGCCGTGGCACTCGACCTTTGCTCCGGAACACCACCCTGATCTCGGAACCATCTACACGAAGCCAAAGAATGTGCACCTCGACCTTGGCTCGTCCTACTTTGCTGGTTGGACCAAACAACATGGCGGAGAAAAGAATGCCGCAGCGAGTGGCAAATGGTTTTACGACAACTATCACGCGCGTGGTCAAAAGTTTGACAAGTTTATTGCGGTAGAGGTTGAGGTTCTGAACGATACCTTGGCATATGAGCAGGTGCCGGCGGATCTGGTGGGCGCGTACTCATTGATCAATGTCGGTCTGACCATGGATAACGGGGACTCTCTCGACACGGTAGAGATGATCAAGCGCGTCGTGCGGCCAAACGACTTTTTCGTGCTGAAGCTGGACATTGACGGCGCACCCATCGAGATGCCACTCATCCATAGCCTCCTCTCGGACGATCCGGCGCAGGGCGGAGCCAGTGCACTCATTGACGAACTCATGTTTGAGCACCGTAAGTTTTGCCTCCTGCTTTGACAAGCGATTCAAATGTGACGTAGAATTTTGGCTGACTCCTTGTCTAGATGTGAATTACGAGCCGATGAGCCATCCCTGGAGCGTTGCCGGGACGCCGTTGACCGGGTCGCTGGCGGACTCTTATCGCGTCTTTCGGGACTTGCGGAGACGAGGCATACGTGCGCACAGTTGGCCATGATCCGTCATTCCTTGTTGTCCCGTTGAATTTTAGATGAGCATTATACGAGAGACAAGGTTCTGAGATTTGTGATGACTTTGACTTTGATGCTTGCCTGCTTGCCTGCTTGCCTGCTTGCTTGCTTGCTTGCTTGCTTGCTTGCTTGCTTGCTTGCTTGCTTGCTTTTCTCTACGTTTGTAAAAAATGATACGAGTGATGCAGTGGGAACATCGTGAAAGTCGCGGAAGAAATGGAGGCATAATGACCGCAAAGACAATTGTGGCGCATGCATTACCTTTACAATTGGAATGCCATTCAATGAGTTGCCCGCTCAGGAAAAGGCGAGCGACAAAACACAACAAGATGGAGGAGTGCAAGGAAGACGAAAAAGAAATTTGTGGAGCCGGACATCATCAGCCACCAATTGCGGTGCCATACTCGTATGCGACGGCCGTCGACTTGGCTATGCCGGCGGCTATATAGATGGCGCTGTACGTACATATGCATGCGTAGGTATGGTTGGAGATGGACCAAGGGAAGAAGGGAAATGAGTGACGCGCACGATACGGGATAGTGCCGCCATGCCATGGTTGCCAGAATTTCCAACAAAAAAGTATATTCCGTACAGCGGCAGAACAAGGTAAGGATGGGAGAAAGGAAAGGATTGACATGCGATTTGAAGCGTTGACGATGGCGACGACGATGATAGGCTACCCTGCAAGGTCAGGGAAGATGGATATATATATGTTTAAGATGACAGAATTCGTCTTAGTATCGCGCGCGTGTTGTAAAATCAAACCCTGTTTAGCTTTTTTGTGTTTTTGCTTTTCGCATCGGCTGGTTGGTGTGCTTCCTCCTTCCTTCTTTCTTACAGAGGTCGCTGCCATCCCTGTCGCCCTGGACAACTTTTTCACTTTTCTCTTGTTTTCTACACTTCTCTCGTAATTGCGCCGCATAGTCAGGAAGTAAGGTTGGCAAAGTCAATTGCCTTGTTTTCTCAGCTCCCTTTGTGTTTTTCTTCTTCTTGGCTGCTTACCTGCTTGCTTGCTGCATATAATAATAAAAAAGCAGTACCGTACAAAAGAAAATAAAGGAATAACATCTGTCCCCTGTCGTGCATCATTGGATCGTACATTGCATCCATTTTTCTTTATGGTTGCCCTTTTTTTTTCCACACAAAATCTTCTTTTTCTTCCACCCCGATATTTCTTGATCCCCTCCTCTGTGTTCCACAATTCCTCTTTTGAAGTGGTCAACGCTTGCGTCGGCCGCCTCTGTTGTTTCGTCCCCGACGCCCACTGCTCTCGTCTTCCGTCACACAGTCCTCATTGGCGTCCGCGCATCGTCCACAGGGACGCTGTCGGTCGCAGCCCTTCTTTGACTTTTTGCACCGCGTGCATCGGACGCCCACGCTCGGTCCATTCTTCTTCGCGTTTTCATCCTCGCCGTGCAGATCAGCCTCGACAGACTTGCACTGCATTGAGTCATGGAAGTGAGGCAAGTTTTGTGGCCGCGGAATATCAATCTCCTCCTCGATGTCCGTGTCCTCCTTCATGTACGGTTCTAGCTCGCCCGCAGTAGACGTCAGACTCGCTCGGGACGTCTCGCGCTCAAAGTCGACGTCAACCTTCAGTTGTTCTGGTCGATGGACAAAGGCGCGATGCTGTGGCTGGTCCGGCTCGTCACTGACACTGGCGGGTGGACTCGACGGGTAGTTGACTTCTTGCTTTTCGGAAGCCGACGCGCTCTGGTAGTCCAATCCATCGTGGAGCGCCTTGAGTTGCATTGCCGTCGTCAGATTGGGAATGGGCGAGGACGATTCATCCGAAGGAGCCTTGCACGGGCTGAGGGACGGATCGCCTAGTCTAATGAGCTGCAGGGCGACATCCTCATCGGAAATCGTGGTCGGAGCCGGCGTCGGGATCGAGACTCGTCCCGGTGTCTGTAGGACGGTACCAGTGGTCGATCCGCTGTCGGCTCGTTCGCGTGCGCCCGATTGAGTTCTAGCGTGCCCATTCTGTCTAGATGCACTCGTAGGCGTCGGCAGTGGTAGTAGAGGCAACTCCGATGAAAACTTGTTTCTCTTTCGCCTAGAACCCTCGAGCAGGTTGTCCAGACTGATGTCGCTCGTCATATCGCTGATGCGTCGCTGCAGACCTGGATGCTTTGGCATACCGAGTTCTCGCGAATCCGCCTCTGGTGACTTGTGCGGAGAGCCAAAGCGCTTCTTCGGCGAGACGCCCTTGTCCGAGTCAGGGGTAGAGTAGTACTTCGCTGACGCGAGCAGCGACGGCGCTAGCATCGGCTTGGACGGTGTCCTGCGGGAGAGAACATCGTTCGCAGCGAGGAGCGTGTTGAGATCCAGATCCTAGCGACAATTAGTCTGGCGCACACGGGGAAAAGGTCGCAAAAGAGCCTACGACTGAGTAAACGAGGGTTCTGCGGCGGATTGAAGAGGACCGGCGGTATCACAGGCACGAGCAAGGACCAAGAAAAGACGAGCGTCTGAAGAAGGCAGAAGTGCGAAACGGAGGAGGGGGGAGAGGAAGGGGTGGGAAAGGGAGACCGGGCGGGTTGTGTGTGTGCGTGCGTGCGTGCGTGCGTGCGTGCGTTCGTTCAGTGAGAGTGAGCAGCGAGACGGCGAAACGGGAGAAGCTCGACAGTGAGAAGCGAACCGCGCGAAGTGAGTTGCTTCACTGGGCGGCTTCCATCCAACTGCTCCCCGTCAATCGCGGGCCGCTCTCCTTCATCTGGAGTTCCAGGTTGGTGCTTGGCGAGGGAAGCGAGCAATCTTCCCTCTCAACAACTTCGATCTTGTTATATGGCAGCTGGGCTTCTTCTATAGCTTGCTATCGGTGGATATGCTTTACATGCTCGTGGATTTGTCTTTTGCGTATGCTGCAATGATGACCTCTGCCATGATTCGCACCAGTTATAGAGGTGCCCAAAGGTCACTATGAAGCACGGCTTCTGTCCTATCTAGACCCCGAGGGCAGTCCATCCTCTGGGAAAGAACAGTTGCTCACTGCTTGTCATGGATAACAGGCATCGTAGCACATCTCATCTGCATTGAGCAGTTCTTTGTGCTGTGATGTGCCTGTTTTGGCGCTATCAGTGACACTTGAGCGCGCGCAGCCTCGGGTAGATCGTCGTCATATACCGTATGCACGTCACCGCAGGTCATCCCGCAATTCGCCGGCAGCAGTCTCTCTCGCTTACGTGCTTGCTAAGACAGATTGAGCGTCAAGGACCAAGCGACGAACCTCATGAGTTGTCCTGACACTTCAAATCACCAGAACACCGTCGTGCTTCAGCGGATCCTGCTGTAGAATGCAGCGCTCCGTTATTGACTCGGGCGTGATCGACTTTTGTAGCATTGCGACATGATCATATGTGCTGCTGACATGTCTGGCACGGCTGCAGTCACATATTGCTTTGCAATACTTGCATTGCATATGCAGTCTTATGGTAGGCCCTAGCACTTGTCATGTGCATACACGTCCCCCAACACCAATTCTATGCTATGCGATAGTCCTGTCCAAAGACGTCAATCAGCATGACTTTTTCTACCCGCGGATCAGCATCAACAGATCAGCGCTCGTTGTCATTGAAGAACGAGACTTGTGAAGACTTCTGACTAGACGTGCTACAGGATGCGACAACCGGACAGGAAATGTCCTTTGATTGGCATGCATAATCACGCAGTCCACATATTACATGCATACCGGGGGGTCCCGAAGCACAACTATCACATCCAGCTCGCAAGGAATATGCACGGCGGAAATGAAAGGAGTTTAGACAAAGTGGTCGTTCACGATCTTGCCCGGCGAGAATGTCAAGCATAGTCTGCATATAAGAGGTCGGTGCAAGAACACAACTGCGGTAACGTGAATCACATTCCGAGGACAAGTTTTTCCCCTAGAATTCTTCCTCATGTGGCCAGAAAATTGGGGCCGAATCACGTCTGCGCCATCCCGAAAGTGCTTCCACGCGAACACGCTTCTCTTCCCTTGTATTTGTCCTGCAGGGACTCTATCTTGCATGAGAGATCAACATCCATGTCATTTAGAGAGCTTGACTGCTAGAGCATATCCTTGATATCTCTGCATTGGGCAAACTTTATCACGATGTGCGAAGTTCTGTTGATACTGCAGAATACTGCTAAGAATCGATCTTTGAGAACAACCTTGGAAGTCTCCGTGCCTCTGCTTCGAGCATTCCCCGCGTGCATATAAACTATATGGCTGATCAGCCGTGGCTGAAGATGATTGGCACAGATCACTCATCAGTTGCATTGTATATCGGAAGAAACCAATGAGAATTCTCCAAAGTCGTCAATGGCCGCATTCTGTCGCCGCAACCACCCGCAGCCACACGACGAGGAGGCGGATAAGACACGGGCGCCACCAGACAGGGCAACAACAAAAGCGAGGAATTCATCTCAGAACGCACAAACGGAGGCAGACGGCAACGATGCAGACTCTTAGCCCTCGATGTAGACAGAGGGACATGGTCATGCTGCCAGGCCCAAAGACCACATCACTCTCTGCTATTCTCTTCCCTTTCCTTACCCAGTCATCCTCTTACTTCTTCGTCGTCCTAGTCCTGTCTGGAGACGAACAAGACCCACAGCCCTGCGCTTCACCACACTCTCTGTGTCCAGTTGTACCTGTTCATCAACACCACATTCTCTTAACGTCTTTGAGATCTCGCTGAGAATCTCCCTCACCGTCCTTCGACATCACATCTTACAGCGATCGTATTTCGGTACCAACTACACTACGACATTCCTTTTCAACAACAATAGAACAAACGAATGACTAGTCATGTACGCCCCGCCCAGATTGTAACACTCGATCAGTGTACTGACCATTGCTCACAGGTTCGAAGAAGCAACTCTCTACGGGCAACTCGCAGTCTGGAAAACAATGAAAATGCTCCGGTAGCCAAGTCACAGTCGACCACGGCAGGTCCAACCAAGCTCGTCGGGGTCAAAGCGAGTGCGAACGTGCTCAAGCAGGGTGCCAAGCGACCGGCACTGTCCGATGTATCGAATCGAGCACCTTTGACTGTCACGCACGCAGCAAAGCCAGTCGTCCCAGTCACAAAGAGAAGTTCTCTCGCTCGACCCGCACGCAGGGAGACATCACACTCCGTAATCTCGACCATCCCAGAAGTCCCGATACTCGATGTTGACGTCTTGGAGGATGTTGAGGTGGATGGTGATATGGAAGTGGATGACCTCAATATTGCTTCCCCAGTGTCGGAGATGCATGCTCATCACATACCGCAGGGAGTGCCCGTCACTGAGCCGTCTTATACGAAAGGAGACAAGCTCGAGCTGCAACGAGTTGCCGACGAGTTCGTGGACGAGTGGGACGAATGGGGTGACATCTCAATGGTACAAGAATACGCCGATGACATCTTCACATACATGCACGAGCTCGAGGTAAGTGCCTCTCGTCCTATCGCGATGTTCAAGATCTGATTCTTTAGAACAAATTGATGCCAAATCCTAATTACATGCAGTATCAGAACGATCTTGAGTGGAAGATGCGTGGCATCTTGATTGACTGGCTCGTGCAAGTACATGCTCGTTTTCATCTGCTGCCAGAGACTCTGTTTCTGACGATCAATTACATCGATCGATTTCTGAGCGCTAAGACTGTTTCTCTACAGAAACTTCAACTCGTCGGTGCCACCGCTCTTTTTCTGGCTTCGAAGTACGAGGAGATTCAATGTCCTTCGGTGGCTGAGATTGTGTACATGGTTGACAATGGTTATGCTGCGGACGAAGTGCTCAAGGCAGAGCGATTCATGGTCGGCATGTTGGACTTTGAGCTTGGCTGGCCCGGGCCAATGTCTTTCCTGCGCCGCATCTCAAAGGCGGACGACTATGACATTGATACCAGGACTATTGCTAAGTACATCCTGGAGACTATGCTCATGTCACACTTGTTCATTGCATGTCCACCCAGCTTTGCTGCTGCCATCGCCGATTATGTCGCGCGAGCAATCCTGAACAAGGAAGAGGTTTGGACTGATGCTCATGTCTATTTCTCTACCTATACAGAAGCTCAGATCAAGCCTGCCGTTGACATTCTCATCCTGGAATGTCTGGACAATGGCCGCGAGAAACACGGGGCAATCTTCGACAAGTACTCGGACAAGAAGCACAAGAAGGTCTCCCTGTTCGTTGAGGCATATCTCAACAAGCGTATGCATCTGCCGTGAGCATCACACCTTATGTTGATGTACTCGAGACAACAGTCACAAAGATGACAGGAGCGCATTTAGCGATCAGCAAGAATTACTATCAACCAGAAATTCCACAAATTACAGCGATGCAGCGTTGCAGCGGGTCGAATCATATTTGGCGCAATCAAGCGATTATTTGCACATCCGATGCACACTCTAATAATATTGCAAATACACATCGTAAGTGTGACATGCAGGTCGACCCCACGGTTCTCTTGGCTAATCGGAATTGTAGCCTACAAACTAATACACTAATCACATAATCAAAACACAACAAACAAGTAACGGTGGGACCAATCCGGACCGAGACACAGAGGCAGGAGCTGCAGGGGGTTCAACAAATCAATCTTTTGTACAATTACCATGCAACCGGGCAAGTAGTGGATACTCGAGATAGACACTATCCTGAAATGAAGTGCGGCCCCGTTTGATGTCAGCCTTGCTTGAACCACCAAAAGCGCAACGCACTACTTCTTCCGTGTCCATTGGACATTCGCCGTGACGTTTACCCCAAGTCAGGGACCTTTACGTGTCTGAAATTGTCTCCATTCAAACACAAGTGCAGGGACTGAGGAAACGATTCGCTTGAAAGGGGCCGTTCCCGCGCCAGCTGCAGCTGATGGACACACCGCCCAAGCACGAGTGTCTACGTTGCAGCATAACGGCGGCGCATATATGCTCCTGCGAAAGTGCTCCTCTATTGACCACTAGCGCACCACTATTCACGGACCGAGTCCTTTGCAATCACGCTACTCATTCGCACTTTACTATAAGGAGTGCGGGAGGTGGGAGATGAATTCTTTGAGGGTGTATGGACATATTTATAGTGAAAAATTTCTTTCAAAGACTCAATATCAGAGTGTTTTCCTGCGTATGCTCCCTTGTCTACCATCAAGCGCGGCCATGCTATGTCTTGCAAAATTCAAGGGGAAAAAACGGAGTTGTCGAGAGAAAGCCTCCGAATCATACAGAACCTCTATGGTCTGAGGGTGAAAACATATGAGAAAAGCGAGTGACGGTTCTCCTTTAGAGCACTCAGCCATTCCCATGCCTGACAACGCCATGATTACAGGGTACGGAAGACCACTTGGGCGCAAAGCCATGTGGTTTCGTCAAATATACTGTTTCGCAGCTTGTTTTTGACTTCCCAACAGTCATCAGCTGTCCCAGTATACTCAGCGGGACGCTTGTTTGACCAATTCCGAGGCCCATCGAGCCGTTACCTTGGTAGCGTTCGAGTTGCCAGTTTTCGCTCGTGCTTGTTTCAAGCATTCAGAGATCCAGTCTGCCTGAATGAGTGGCTTCAGCTGTCCATTCGGGAAAGTCTCTGCAAAGTCACTACGATACGGTTAGTCACTTTGGCGCAATCGGAACTTCTCGGCCCACTTACCCAATCAAGCCGAGCATTGCTCTGTTTAAAGTGTCTGTCTTTTCTGGATCATTGTAGACTACCTCCAGAAACGTGAAGACACCAGCCACGTGAGGCCCCAGTTTGTCGGCACTTGGAGTGCCCTTCAGTGCTTGTACAATACCGACATATGCCTCGACAATTCCCTCACGTAGACCATTGACATAGTCTATCTGATCATAACCAGACTCTGCAGTATACGATACGCCTGAGGCTTGGCCAAGGAAACCCATGACCACATCTAGATATTTAGCAAAGTTGTCATTGATCGCCAATGCGATGTCTCCGAAGCACGATAAGATCGCTGGCTTGACCGCACGCTCCAGTGCCGGTGATTGTAGATTTTGCAGCAGCTGTGACATGAAATTGTCGCAATATGGCAATACCTTGTCACCCAGTGCTCGTGAGATGTCTCCGATGAGTCCTATAGCGATTCCACACATGACATGCTCCTGTGGATTGGCAAGAGCAGCATACAAGAAGGGCGCAAAAGAGTCCAAGTAGATGCCGAAATGAGCATCAACTGCCGCACAAAGGGCACCAATCGCCAAGAAAATGTCCTCGTGCACGATTGATTGCTTGGGTTGTGCTTGCTCCAACTCCAATAGAATGGTCATGATCTTGTCCGAGACAGGTCGAATATCACTTCCGCAACGTCGAATGATGCTCGTCAGCACACTGAGTAAGTTCGATTGCAGCTCCTCAAATTGTAGCTTGTCTTCGGTCGAGATGATTTGCGAACGCATGCGACCTGAAGATTGTATGCGCTCAAGTATAACGTTAGTCAAATTAGAGACAAGGGGCAAAACGTCCTGAGAGGAGTGTGCGACCATGGTCGACAGCGCCTCATATGCTGAAGTACGCGAGTTGTTCTCGTTCGTGGGTGCTTCAGCGACACGCATAAGACAAGTGAAGCATTGTTCGTAGTATGGTGACAAGCGAGATGTCGTACTTTCATCATTAGATCCGAGTTGTTCGGACAAATTCATCAGTGCCCAACAACAGTTAGATATGATTCTCGGATTGTCGTTGAGGCCGCCAAGAAGGGCGTGTATCATGGCCGGTAATTGTGTGTCTAAGGCAATGGCTCCCACTACAAGGTCCGATATCCTGCCCAGAGTCCAAGCAGTCGTGTCCTTGACTTGTAGCACAGGATCACTCATCATCGAAGTCAATATTCCCAACGCTTGTGCAACTAACGGCTTCAGCATCTCAGGCTCAGGACCTTCCAGAATTGACCCAAATGCCATGACTCCAGCTTCTCGTTCTTTCCAATTCTCACTCCGAAGGCTCTGCTCGATGAATCCAAGGACTGGCTGCACGATGATGCCTTCTACGCACTGAGCGAACAACTGCAGACAATTACCTGCGCCCATTGATACATTCCATTCGTCTTCTTCGGCGTCCTCATCTTGTTTGCAGAGCAATTGCAAGAGTACCGGCAGCACTTCGGGAAGCGCAACTCGGGCAAACTGGAAACATTCACGCTCTGGCTTTTCGCCAACCTCAAGTGCCTCTTGGTTTTCTAGACCAACTTCGATTTCTTCCTCGCAGACAGTCGACCAAAATTCGACTGCCTGCAAAGATACTCTTTCATCCTCGTTCTTCATGCCCAAGACTGTCAAGCCGAACAGAGCCTTTTCCATGTAGAATCTCATTTTGTCGTAGTACAATTGCATGATACGGACGAGACAACCGAACGAAGCTACTTGTATTGCGACGTCGTTCGCCTGCGTGGCTTCACAAACGACCTGCATAATGTAGTTTCTTTCTCCCTCGCGCTCAAAATTCTCGCGAATGAAGTCCAGGGAGTCATAGAGAGCAGAAATCGCAGCTAAACGGACGGCATTGGATGGTTCGTCCTTGTTAGCACCTTTGACGACTGCAGTCAATATCTGATTGCTCTGACTCGCCAGCACCTCCGGGTCAACAGTCTCGCAGATATAGCCAATGGCTTGCAAGGAGGCTTGTTTGACGTGCTCGGCATTCGACTGGTTGACGTTGTTGACGAGCCGTTCCATGAGCTCTGGCCACTGACCTGTAGGCAGCTCGATAGCAGCAATTGCAGCCATGAATTGTGCAGCAGATTGTCCCGCCTTGCCATCATTGGTGTTGAGTGTAACTAGTGTTGAGTCCTTGATTTGTTGTTTGATATGCGGAGCAAGATTTTGCCATTTCTGTTGATACTCTTCTCGTCTTTGGAGATCCTACACGCGTTAAGTTTCTCAGAACAAGGCATAGTATCTGTGATTCTACCTTTGCAGACAGAGCATTCTTCAACGCCAAACCCGAGGCATTTCGAATGTGTGACGGGGACTGTTCGTTGGCGAGTTGCTGGGACAAGAGGGTCATGTATTGATCAAAGTGATCCCTTGCAGCTGCCTCGAGCTGCTGCGTGGCATTTGCTCGCAGCGTTGCATCTGGCGAAAGTGTATTCGAGAGAAGTTGACCTAGTGAAGATCAGAACAAGACCTGCAGGGACGTGTCAGGCGTCAACGTACCCACATCCATCCCTGAGTACACTCAAGTGAGGTCTGCCAAACTGCTGAGGAACGACTGTGGAGCTATTCAAGCAATGCGAGACCAAAGAGTAAACTTGTTTATACACCGACTCTTCAGGTTTGTGTTCCCAAACCAGAATTAACCATGAGAAGGGGTCAGTTGCGAAGTTCACTTTGAGCTCCGCCAAGCTCAGCATGCCCAACTGGAACTAAACGAGACGTGCACAATCTACTGCAGTCGCCTAGTACTACGTACATTTCGAGCTAGGCAATAGCTGCAGACGAGGCTGAGCTGAACTGCATCTGTTGAGCCTTGGTGTGTGGAACGATTGTCAATCTTGCAAGCAGGGGATCAATTTTCCGAATGTTTTTGTTCTTATCTACTGTTCTTATTGCCTTGCGTGAGGTTTGCCCAAGCTTGCTCAGTACACTTCTTCAGCTCTTTGAAGGAGACGATGATGCAGGTCTGTTCGTCTCTCGAAATCAGGTTGATCCTCTCATCGATGCCAGCGTCCAACTTATTTAGACAGGACAAAACATGACCCAAGTCCACAACGGCATGTCCATGATCATCGACTTGGTGAAACACGTAGTCCCTGAACAATCTAAGCACATGCCGCTCTCCCGTTTCCGACCATGCCGGATCATGATCAAATTCGGGTCTCTCATTGATGAAACCAAACTTGCATAGAAGGCGAACGAGACGTCCATTTTCCGTCTCTCGACCGAGCTCTGATTCGAGTGTATCGTTGTAGCATAGACTTGAGTCTAAGTTTTGCATGCTGTGTCTAGCCAGAGACACGGTAAGTTCATCAACAGTCATCGGCGGACCATCTGCTGGGCCACGAAGCATGTGCTTCAGTACTTGGTTCAACTCGACGGAATAGCCCCTTTGTGTAAGGTCGAACGGGTGGTTGACATCACTCTTGACATTTGCATCGTTCATGGCAATCGACAAAATCACTTCTCCAATTGCAGAGACATCCTGCCTCTGTAGACTTGCTAAATTCGCCGACGGATCGAATGCGACCACATCCATAATGCCACAACCATTGATTCGCAAGCGATTCTTTTCTGTCACCAGGATCTTGGTCAACCCAATGACTCTACACGCCAGTCCCATTTTGTGGATTGCCATGACAGCATTGACCAGCTGGGTCAGATATGACCAGATGAGTCTCTCACCGATGACTGTGTTTGGCGAGAACTTCCTTGTGCTCCGTCCGAAATGAGCATCATACAAGGTACTTGATAACGGATAGTAGTCGTGGACAAACACGATTGAATCATCCGCAAATGATCTGGAAGTGAATGCTTCCTTCACGCCAACCACATTCGCACTGGTCAATTTGCGCCACTTCTCCACCAAACTTATGCTTGCCTCATTGACGAGCTTGAAACCTTCCAGACGTCGCAGGGCATAAATTTGACCGTCCTGCTTGTTATACGCTTTATACACGATGCTAGGGTATCCAAAGACGCGATCACTGCGCTCGGCATGTATGTCCAGGGGCACGAGAGAGTGATAAGAGTATAACGTTGTCGGCAAATTGGAATTTGGAAGTGTCTGCAATGCTGCAGCTTGTTTCTTCTGTAGCGTCTCGCGTAAAGTATCATTCATGAAAAAGTCGTGTGCTGTGCGTTCGTTCTTTGCTAAGGATTTACGGTTCGGAGGTAGAGAGGAGTAGAGATGATATTGTAGAGGCTGGTAGTTCGTTCGTGGTTGAAAGAAGATGTCATTTCCCGACTGGTCGTATGGATTGATTTGGGGAGATGGAAACGCAGAGACATTGTTCAGGTTCGAGGGTCGAGTGCCGTCTAGTGACAAAAAATTGACATGCTGCGGTGACTTGACATATATACCTTGATCTTTTGCTGCCGGCCTCGCCGGAGAACTATACGGGCCTTGTGAGGGATGCTCTGGCATGAAGCTGCTCGGACCAGCTAGAGGGTAAGCAAGTGTTCCAATCCAACCAACATATCCTTACGAGATGAGGTACCACCTCTAGGCACAAACACTGGTGCTCCGGCTGCGATATGAGACGGCGTCGCTGAGACGATACCAGGTGTGAATGCAGCAGCATTCCGGCTTGATGCCATTGACGTCCCACCAGGCATGAATGTCGGAGTGTCCGGTCGTAATTTACCCATGGCAGTCTCGACAGTTTTTGGTTCACCATGATTGAAGCGACAACCTTTATCCGCCCATTTACAGTACCCTTGGCCCATCAGCTAAAGTCAAATATCCAAACTGTTCTTACTCACCATGAATTGTGATGTTTCGACATAGACCAGGATCGAGGGGAATTGATTTTAGACCTGCTCCCGTGGCCGGTCGAGAGCCAGGCTCGGATGACATGCGAGCGGTAGCGATCGCTTCTGCCCGGCGACTATTCCAAGCCTCGTTCAACCTCTTGTAACACAAGCGGCCATCGCTTGACGGTCTGTGAGAGGTTACAAGGGACACAGATGCACAGAGAGGCCTGCCCAGGTGTGTCCAGCCCAGATCCACTTGCAGCCCACTCCAGTTCGTTCACCGTGGTTCACCCGCACTTACTGGAATGGAGCGCTGGAGAGCTCAGATGCGCCATTTGTGAGGATGATCATGATCATGAGCGTGATCACAACTGCGTCCCGTGCTGCACGTGCATTCTGTCCATGATTGGCTTTCTCGGTGGCTGATGGCTTTTGTTCTAGTGGCACAACCCTTTGAGTCGTGATCACGATCAGGTCGTGCTACAAGTTGATTATGATTGATGCTGCTGATGCTGCTAGTCACGACTGCAGCAAATGTACGTAGAGCAAGCCTGATTTCTCGCAGTGGTACAGGAATTCGAGCTCTATACAGGGTTGTTTCTGCCATGAGGACAAGAATTTAAGTGATGTATACACTTCGGGTCCGCGTGAGAACAACAAGTGCAATTGTAATTAAGGAATATGCCCCATTGACTACAGGCACAGCTGAAGAACAACGATTCAGTGTATGATATTAGGTTTCGTACCGCCGCCATCGTGAGGTGTCACACAATTCGACGAGTATCACGGTCGCAAGACGAGTACATTCATGAGCTTCTGTACTGTCAGCGAGAAGAGTCACGCGACTCCACTAAGGACCGCGTTGCTGTCATGGTGTCCGACTATGGATCTCATAGCGATGGTGTCAGATTCGTCGGAAATAATTCTATGTCGTTTGAACGGTCAGCGCGTTTGGTTGGTCATGCCGAGCTTCGGCCGCGAAACGCAGGGCACACCTCTCAGCCTAGCATGGCGTCCAGATGGCAAGATGATAGCGGTCGGATTCGACAACGGTAGTCTTGCTTATCTGGATGTGAACGATGGAAAAGTTATCAATTATTTCTACACCGGGAGCTCATGCACGTCAAGTGATGCTTCACTATTACATTGGTTGGAAGGTTCTACAACCACGCGAACCAAGCATAGTGTAAGTCGTACCTGTTTGTGGAGCCCTGCATGCTGAGATGTTTGACAGCAACGATTGAAGCCCGACATCAGGACACAACTACCTTTCCTTCCTCCCCTTCCAGTCTCTAGCGCGTATGTTTGTGTCGCGTGAGTCGAGGTTTAGCGCTAATGAGTTAGTGAACGCTTATTCACGAGCACTCATGCAATACATAGTCTCATACACGACCGTGAGAAGCAGACAGACACCATTCGCATCCTTGCAGTAGCGTCGCCTCGACGTAACTTTGGGTTGTGGATCGGATCATTCCATCTTGACTTGCTTGCCAGCGAGTCTCCGGAGATACACCCGGACTTTCTGGACCACGCTGCAACCAGCGATTTGGACAGGCATGCACTTGTGATGCACGAGCATGCCAAGTACACAGTTTCGTTATACGATTTGCAGCTATTCGCCAGTCAAGACACGACCACCACAACCATGATCAACACCTTGAACGATCTGGAAAATGTCTCAGCTTATCTTGCAGAAGCTCTGGACTACCTCAAAGAAGAGTATGACACCATTGTTGAGGTGAAAAGACCAGCATTCTCCGAATTAGCAAGAGGTCTCGGCAAGGACTCTGCTTCATCAGCTCTCTTCGCGCTGCTCATGACTGGCGTTCCAATACCCAAGCTCAAAGTTTGGCTTGATGAGCACGTAAATGAAAGAATCATCAAGCGATGGGAAAAGTCGGTGCAGACGTCAATGAACAATATATCGAGGGTATTGGAGGAGTCCTGTATGCAGGCATGCAATCGTCTCGTTATCATGGTCATGATTCTACGAGATATGTCACTGGGAGAGGCCAAGGAGCCCAAAACTAATCTACGAACCAGTGACATAGATGCCGTACTCAAGGCTACGGAACTACTCATTGCACAACTACACGACCTGAAACAGACCATAGCAACCGAACTGCAGCTATTTTCAGCCTTTTGTCAGTGGCTGTTGCATGCGATCGCTCGTATGCCGGAGGACGATGAACATCCTGACGCGCCAATGCCTGTCGAGACGCGCACGGTCGTGAGCTATCTTGATTCGCACTTGTGGACTAGCGACTTTGATGGATTCTTCAAAATAAGTCAGGCCATTGAACTAGAGTCTTTTCTGAGATTGGATCTGAGTTATGATACCTATGAGTCCTTTCCACGACTAGTGGGACCAGACACTCCGACCTTGGCACAAACGTACGAATTCCTACAACGAGCATCAAAGCAGGTCTCTGTTCCTCCAGCCAAACTTCTGGCATCCAAATGGCAGCGCTCAGACACGATTGCTTTGAGTAACAATGACAGAGTGACTGTAAGAACACGCTTCGTTGTCGAAGAAGACACAAATGCCTTGTACATTGCATGGATTGAGCATTTTGAATCGCCGCAGCAAGACTGCCTCTTCGTAATGCGCACGCAGTCACAGCCGCAATCAAATGCAGTATGTAAGCTATCGTTGGAAATGACCGATGTTCCTACGTACGCGGTGCAAGGTATGCAATTCGTCGATGACCAAGAAGTACTTGTGCTGCTTCAAAGTACCGAAGCACAGCACCGAAGCAGTCATTTGGTGGCCTTCAACTACCGCAATCTGCAGTACACGCCGGTGACTATTGTTCCTGGGCGCAGTGTGACTGCGGCAACAGCTGTTGACGTTGTGGTCATACCTTCGAAACATAGAGTCCTGGAGGCAGGAGTCCATCCAGTGGCTCTGGCTGTCAATGGCCGGACAAGCCGACGCACTGGCCTGTATATACAAGCAGATAGACAGCGTTACACGATCTTTGATCTGGACGATCAAGAAGAAGACGTGGAAGAGGATGACGAGTCCGAAGCAGAGGATGAGATCATCATGGATCTGAATTGAGCCGTCTCAACACTTGAAACTCGCCTGTGCTTTACTTGTTTGCCCTTTGATCGTTCTGTGCACTGAAGGCCCAATTTCAGGCGGTCTTGAACTGCTCAACTTTCGCACGGATCTCAGCATTCCTGGAAAGAGCATCAGAGAACATCCCGTCTCACTTTGCACTCGCAAATAGTAGTGATTGCGCACCTCTTTTGATAATCGGCAAATAGTCTCAATATGCTGGACTCCTCTGATCGCTGCGGGGACGACCAGCGGCCGGCTGAGGGCAGCAGCTGACGGCCTTCCGAGGCTGCAGATTGACTCGATGCTTCACTGTTCCTGCCCGATTTGAGATGATCCCACGAGTCTGTCTGCCTTTTTTCGCCCTAACGATTGCGTCAGTCTACATGCCGTACTTTCTACACAAAAGCAAAATCAGGGAGATTTACTTCGCGCTGCAGCATGGCAGATAACAGTGGCGCAAATCAAAATCTTTTAGTCACAATCTTGATAGACCGCAAGCTAGTCGAAAGTCATACGAGGCGTCTCGGACATAGAAGGCTGTAAGTCTTCGGACGATTCCTTGGCGACGCAAGCTAAAGGAAGGATAGTCTTAACAATTGATATCAGCAAGATTTCTAGAAGTATTGTTCAGGTGCGAATTCGTGGCGCAGCCGGAGTGGAGGTGACGAGACTTCAAAGCATTTGGCACACACCGTGTGGCCGGCGAGGTAGCGGTGATTCGTACTTTGAATCTTGTGCATCCTATCTGCGCTAACAACTTGGTCACCGTTCTTGCGAGCCTCGAAGTGCATTGATCGAGAGGCACAATAGACAGATCGACCCTTCTCTGAAAGCGCACGCACAAGCAGCTGGAGCTAGAATCTTCCTGAGAAATGGCCGGCGATACGCAGCAGCCACTTTTGCCACAACAGAACAACCATGGGCCGCCAGTCTACAATCCTCCGTTCTGGGCAGAGGTCAAGTGTTACAGCAAGCACACGCTACCTTTTGCCATTCCCTTCATCCTGATCTTGGGAGTCTTGATCTTTTTCATCTCCAAGAGGTAGCATGAGCATATGTACTGAGCTCAATATCGTATGGGATGATCGGCACGACGAGTAGGCGATGCCGGCTGCCTTAGCTGCTTATACGGACCGATGAGCATCATAATCCCTTGCATCTTGCAGTTGCTGCAGGGGTTCTTGTCAGCAGAGTAAGCAGCAGCAGCGCGGGGTTGAAGGAGCAAAATCCAGGCCGCTTCAGCAAGTTGGAGATGCACTCGGTAAACGCGGGTGGACGGGACGGGCGGGATTTATGGGGTCGAGGGGGAACTTTTAAGAGCGACATGCCGTATGCTGTATGCTGCTGCTGCTGCTGCTGCTGCTGCATGTCACCATGTATTCTAGTACTATACACGCTCGAGTGCTTTGCATTGTTTAGCTATCTCCTACCTTCTTTTGTATACACATTCTTACACGTCCTGTGCTTCCACCAGCTATATATGCAACCGCAGCTGGACTTGCATATCTACGGAGCCGGTCCTGTTTATTGTCGTTGCGCTTAAGCAGGTGGTGATCTAACAGTCTTTCTAGGAGTGGTATCCCGGATATTGTCCACGGCGAGATGTGGGTACAGATATGGCTAGCGTTCCTAACTTCATTTCTGCCTTGTCTCGATGCAATCTATACACAGTCTCATTCGCGAGAAGTGGCCGGCGATCGCTTGCAGCAGTGCACTCCGAGCACTGCTGACGCGCCGTATGGTCTCGAGCTTAGTCGGCACGAACGCATACAGGTCGCTGTGTTTGAACAGTATCATGCTTTGACCAGAGCCGGGTGTTCTGCACAGAATCTCGAAACCTTGGCGAGCTGTGAACCTCCCGACTCGTCAGATCTTGCACGGATTCTTGGTTCCGTATCCATTGATTGCGCGAATGAGCTTGCCAAGACTTCAAAGCTGACACATCGCTTCCTGCTCGAAAATGGCTGTATGGACACTGTGCCATTCACCGAGCAGTTGTTGACCGCCGAAACAGTGTTCAACTTGTTGCAGCAGTCTACGAATTACTCAAAAATCACAACCTGCTATGCGATAGCTACGTCTGGTCGAAGAGCCTTGGCTGACGCATTCTTGCAGCCACCACAGTCAGTGACAACCCAACCACTACCAGACTCGGATGCTACAACCAATTCTATCGACACGACAACAGTTACTACTCCTAGCGATCCGGCGACAGAGACGTCAGGCAATAGTAAGCAAGATACCAGCGCCGGCGGCGTTCCCCCTGTGTGGGTAGCTCTCCTTGCTGGTGCTCTAGCCGGGCTAGCGGTCGATCTGTCTCTCTTTCCTCTGGACACCATCAAGACTCGGCTGCAATCGACATCAGGCTTCCGGGCTTCAGGAGGGTTCCGTGGACTCTATCAAGGAATTGGATCCATCGCCCTTGGGTCCGCTCCGTCCTCTGCCCTGTTCTTCCTGACATATTCCTCCGCTGGCGAGTGGATAACACGGAATATTGGCGAGACTTTCCTGGGACATCTGCTGGCAACCACGATCGCCGAATTGGCATCGAGTGTGATCAGGGTTCCGGCTGATGTCGTCAAGTCTCGACAACAAGTGGAGCACACTGATGGGACGGTGGAGCGTGCCTCCTTGTGGACGGCAATAGCCAGAGTGTACGAAGAGGGCAAACGACCAAACTCACGATCACGGTTCAGTGTCTTCTACACAGGATGGTTGTCGACCATTGTTCGGGAGATTCCGTTTGGCTGCATACAATTTCCACTCTTTTCATATCTAAAGTCTGCCGCAAGTCAGGGCGAGGTCGAGCCTCTGAGCATGCTACGGACAGTTCTTTGTGGTATGGTCGCAGGCTCTTTTGCAGGCTTCCTGACTACTCCGCTCGATGTAGTCAAGACCCGAATCATGCTTGCCGAACACGGGGCTACCGGAATCATTGCAGTCCTCTCAAGCATCCTCAGGCAGGATGGCGTCGCTGGACTGTTCAAGGGTGCACTGCCACGGACACTGTGGATCAGTGCCGGCGGCGCCATCTTCCTCGGTGGTTATGACGGTTTTGTCAGATTGCTCCAACAACCGCAATCCTCGTAGACCTCGGACGAGTAGAACATCTTATGAAGTATAGCAAGAATGTCAGCAAGCATGCAAGCACAGCGTAGAGCAGATATGCATACATATATACATAGAATTGGACTGATGCAACCCTTCCAGGGCGTCCCTATTCTGGAAGGAGCGCCCGCGGCAGATCATTCACCGAGTGGCTTTCTGCCAAGTCCCGCAATTGCCATCCCGCCGAGTCGCTCAGCCTGGTTTTGTTTTTTTGGTCTCTGTGCGACTACTAATATTCTGCGAGTCTTGAGTCCTTTATCCTGGCAAGAGGCACTTGCACTGTTGTCTTAACCTTCGATATATTCAGCGCGGTGACAAGGCCTGGCGCTCGGTAACAGGGGAAATCCGGCTGTGGGGACGGGCGATTTGACGCAGCATGCGTGCATCTTTACGAGTCCGTGTTCTATGCCTCGGACTCGTCATTTTTGTAGTGTTTGCAGCAATACTACAGATTCCATTCGCCAGTGTCATACAACCGACAATCATTCTGCAGGAGGAGGTGCAACATGACATGACCAATGTTCAATTCACGGTACCACCGCCGAACCGTTATCAGCTTGCGAATATGAAGTACAATGGACTCGATACGACGAAAGTGGCAACGATGACTGAGCTCAGGCATGATCCTCAAATTGTGCCGCATCTCTTACACATGATCAGTGTCCTGGACGACGACTGGCCGTTCAGGATATATCACTCGAATGAGAATGCCGACTTGTTCAAGGCCAGGCAATTGAAAAAGTACCTCAAGTCGGGCAAGTTGACCCTCGTGCCCATTAACATCCAGCTCGGCAATCATGCCGCGGTCTCTGACTACATGGCGTACCGCAACCTCTGGGACAACCTGGCTCCCGCAAAGCATGTCCTCATCTTTCAGACCGACAGCATCATCTGCTCGAGGTCGGATGCGCGAGTGGAGGATTTCTTCGAGTACGATTACATTGGCGCTCCCTTTCACGAGCGTCTGCACTGGAACCTCGCAGATAAATTCATGAATGGCGGCTTCTCCCTGCGGAACCGCGAGATGGTCCTGCGAGTCATCGAATCCTTCCCGGCGTTCCGCGACCCGGACACAGAAGTCGATTACGAGGACCAATTCTTCGTCAGCCGCATGCAACAGCTGGGCGCGAACCTGCCGGACCGCGAAGTGGCCATGAACTTCTCCGTCGAATCCGTCTACTACCCGACCCCGCTCGCGGTGCACCAGGCCACGCGATACCTCGACGGCGACGCCGATCGCGAAAATATTCGTGCCTTGTCGAATGACTGGTGCCCCGAAATGCACCTCTTGTACGGCCGCGTCGGACCCGCCGCGTTTGTCTGCGACGTCGAGTCCGAGCACTTTGACGCCGACGCATGTCGCGCATCCGGTGGCGTTGTGCCCTCGCACGATATCAACGTCGAGGCCGACAACGTCCCCGATGATACCGTCGTCGACGCCAAGGACGACAATAATACTTCTTCTCCTCCTCCTGCATCAAAGAGCGACAATATTCAAGATGCCACGCCCAGCCTGGTGTCGACGTACTCTGATCGACTCAAGAACCCTCCCGCATCAACTAAACCCGTGCCCGATCTCGTCGAGGTCGCCGAAGCCGAGGCCGCCGACAGGGACGGTCCATGATGCGCTATGTACTATCGACTTGAGAGAACAGGTCAATTGAGACTCATGATGATGTTGGCCATTGCATAGTTGTAGAGTTTGGAAAATTATTGGAGCATGAGCGAGTATGTATTAGCATATTTAGCGTACCATTTCTCGCTTTGCTTTTGGTAGAATAGAAACACAAATGGTTACGTGTAAATAATAATCGTGCGACTTTGAATTCTCCCTTTTCTCGTCACAGCATACTTGATTGAAGAAAATCAATGCTTTTATATTCAGTCGCCGATATGCTATACTTGTATATAATACAGAAGATACTTACCAGACACGACAAATGCTACCAACCAGATCAGAGACGAAAGGGAAGCAAGGGAGGGACGTCTATAGGGCATTCCTGATTCGCATATTCTCGAGTTTGGCCTTGACTTCAGAGACGTCGCGGTCGAGTTCACCAGCAATGATGCGCTGCTTGTCGAGGGAGAGCCTCACGAACCGCTCGCAGAGGTCGCCGTCGACCACCGCTTTCGGGGGCGCATAGTACCCGCGATACATCAAGTGATCGCGTCCGCCGAGCGGTGGATCTTCGGCGCGCATATGCACCTCCAATTGTGCGAAAAACTCGACGTCCTCGCGCGCCACAAAGGGGATGAGAAGGGAGATGCTGCCCATCAGGCCAGTGACGAGCAGCACGGGCCGGCCGCCGGTCACGAGCGTGCATTTCTGAATGGAGGTCGGCGTGTCGCCCAGGAAATAGTGCGCCACGGTGTCCAGTCGGTGCGCGGTGCCTTGCAGGAAGGACTTTTCATGCACCAATGTGTTGCCCGTGGTGTCATTGTCCGCCAAGTGTGAGACGTTTGCCGGACACCGGACGAGCCAGAGGTTGCCGTACCGGTCACCGCCCGCGACCGTCTCATAGTCCACCATGGTCGTCGCCGTCGTCGCGCGCGATATCGTGTCGTTCGCGAAACAAATGAGTCGATTCTCCGCCTGCTTCCAGACCGCATAATGCACCGACTCGACATTGTCTGCCGCCACCACCCGGTCGCCCTGCGTGTGTAAGCCCACAATGGCATTCTCCGTCACCTGTGTCTCCGACTTGCGCAGACACCGCTTCTTTCCGATATCGTACAGTCGCACCGCACCGCCCACGGCCACCAGCAACCTGCCCTGAAACGCCAGCATCGATAGCGGGATATCGCTCGTCTCCGTGCGATGCACAAACTCGAGCGTCTCGCCGCCCGCGCCCAGACGGTACAGCACAATGTACGCTTGCTCGCATGATTTCGGCATTAATTGGGCGCGCCTCGCCGTGCCCACCGCCAAGTATAGCTCGCCCTCGCGACTGCTGAAGGGCACAACCGCCACACTGAAAGCGGCCTCGTCGTCTTCGAGCTCAATTTTTGCCACGGTCTGTTGTGCTATGGGATCGAAGACCCGGATACAGGAACCCCAGGACCCAGCCTTGGCCCACGGACGGCCGAAATTTATGGGGTCGAGCGCGACTGCATCTCCATTCTGCTTGCCTTCAATCGCATGGGATCGTGCATTGGCAGTCATAACGTGATGGTCGGCCTCGACGATATACAGATACTGGGCTGTCGGGTGTTTGGTGAGCTTTCGTGGAGTGTAGTCCAATGGGTGCGAATCCGCCTTCAATTTGTCGTCCAGTCTATCCACGGTGAAGATGACGAGAGAGGCACCACGAATGGCAACCACACCCTCGGGACACTGATCACTCGAGAAGGAATGAGCGTGCTCCAGCGCGTCGTAGCCAAGTAAGGGATTGAGTTGCATGCTAAAGTTTTGTATGTAGCCAAGCCAGGGTCGTGTGCACAAGGCAAGAACTGCAGTCTGTTCTTGCGCCGTGATGGAGAAGAGTTTGATTGGTGCCGGACCAAGAAACCGTGTGCGAGTATCGACCAATTGTCCGGTCGTCGACTCCAGAACTGTGCGAATATAGGTACCGTTGTGGAGCCCGATGTGTAGGTACAAGGTGGAGGTCATGCCATCGTCCATCGAGATCATCGATAAGGAACTGGCGGGAGCCGTCAGTGCCTGCACACTGAGCGAGTCCAGTGTAGAGTCTGGATCAAGCGAAATGATTCGGACAGTAGAGTCGTCACATGCGACGGCTAGGTAGGGATTTCTTTGTCGTCCTGTAGGAACTGATCCGACGCTGAGAGCAGTTACATTGCCACTCATTTCTTTTTTGTCCTGATATTCGTTCAATTGCCCATCACTGTCCATTTCAAAGTATACCAATTCGCCGGAAGAGAGCGCAACAACAACTTGACGAGCGTTTGTCGTAGCTTGCACGATTGTCCTGTGTTGTGGTGCTTGCCACTCGTTGACACGTTTATCGGCTCGAATATGGCGGATACCCTTGGGATGCACTTGAATGAGAGCATCCTCACCCAGTTGCTGCACGGCAAGGGTCGTGGCAGATGCCAGGAAACCAGTGTCTGTAACCTCTTCGACCGTTTCGCCAATGGACAGCACAAGTGTGCCGTCTGTGAAGGACAAAATGATGTACGAGTCGAATTGGTCTTCCGCCCTCAACTTTGTTGTCCATATGGCGATTGGCTTTCCGGGAAGTTCTGACGCAACTTGTTCCGTGATTTCCAGTCCATGGCGGATCGTCTTGAGCGTCGACCTCGGGCCTCTGCCGCAAGCCGCATAGATTTGCGGTGCATCCTCGTTCGTCAAGTTCATGACGCTCGCGCTTGTCAGTGGGTTAAGGGTCTTGATCTGATCAACCAGCGTCAGATTGACCAGTGGTCTAGGATGGAAATATACAGCTTTTGGATCATCGTCAAGCATATCACACTCGACACTCTGGAATTCGGTTTCGTCGTCGTCCTCGCCCAGCTTTTCGAATTGGTACAGGTTCTGATCACCCAATTCGGTGGATGTATACAAGTAACCAGACTTGAAGATGGTCAGACCTGCTGCCACGGGAACTGTGTCAAAATACTTGATCATCATGGATAACAATTCACCGTCTGCATGCTCGATCGTGATTTTGAAGAGGTCGCCATCGCTCGTTTGCACCAAAAGGAAGAATCCACCGCGAAGACGATGAGTGACACTAGCGACGATAGTGCGCGTGTGAGAGGGATCTTCATACGCACCACGACGTCGAGGGATAGGTAGTCGGTGTGATCTGCGACCTTTGTGCTTGTAAATTATAGAGTCTGGGCAACAGACAAGGACACCACTGGGCCCGTCGTAGCCGCCAGGTACAGGGATGAGAATATTCGACTCGCGCTCGACCAATTCAGTCCACTCTCGCACGACGTGATTCAGTCCAAGATCAAGTTCATAGTAGGTCAGTGTCTTTTGAATGTTGCGATATGCTTCGCCGGATGCATCCTGATCGGCGTCGGCATAATTGACCTCTAGTGACGCAAAGACTGGATTATCGTAGCCGACATCTAAGCCCACAACATGGAAGAGGAGGGAGGACGGCGAAGATGCTTCGAGTGGAGAACTGATGGTGAGGTTTGCAGCGGCATCACGGTTGAGTACATAGACAAGCTTGTTCTTTTCCACAGCCGCAATCATGACTGTCCGGCCTTTCGGGTCGACTGCCATAAATTCGCCAGGGACGACTCGTCTCACACCAGATTTGCCAAAGGTCTCTTGGTGTACCCTGACAAAGTTCTTTGGATCAGGTTGATATTCCAGAACTGTGATTTTACCAGATTCGGTGCCCAACAGGATGTAGTCTTTCGTGGATCCTGTGAGACGGAACTGCGCCAGCGATCTGATAATGCCAAAGATTTCATGACGGTAGAGCTTGACGAACTTGCCAGTGTCCGTGTCAATCTTGTAGACTGTAAGAGCATCGGATGTCGCTACAATGACCTCTTGCTGTTTGGTGCCACCAAATTGACCCACTATGGGATTACAGACCGGTGTGGAAGGCGGCACCAGGCTCAATGAGTAGAAAGCCGACGAGCCATGAGTCGACATCTAGTCGGCGACTAATGACAATCTCGATTGGTCCTACTCACAACCTCCGCGAACACTGGCACCGATCTGAGAGGTTGCGTCTCACGCTCGATGTCCTCGATGATGGTTAGGATCTTTAGACAATAGTTCTCTGGGCAAGATGCTACTATAGGCCGAAGCAATGAGATTATACAGCGAACGAAACGTGCGTACAGGAATATCACACTTGTCAAACTACCTATATCAAGACCACGGAAATGCTAATGCACAATTCATGAGCTGCGCTCAGTGGCCGTGTTCGCACAGATGCGCCAATTCTAATACTTGCCCGCTTTGCTAGAGCTCCGCCCACACTTTTCTTTCTATGCCACAAGCCACAATTTGCGCCACGCAAGAACAAGGTTTGTGTCGCTTCACAGCTAGCTACTCATATATGCTTTGAACGACTTCCATATCGCTTCAAATAGTCTTGCGTAGACCAACTGTAGCATGGAGCCAGCGGCAATCCAGGAACTGCAGCGGCTCTACGCAAAGAAAACTGCACAGGCACAAGACCGTCCCAGGAAGCGTTCAAGAGTGTCCACGGCGAAAGATCTACCGATATCGAGGGTTGAGCAGAACAAGACAAGTAGCAATGATTCAAGCGACCAGGAAGAAAGCGACAGTTCCGATGACGAGAGCTTCACTGCGTTTCCCGACGAGCTAGCGCTTCCGTCGAGCAATGGCGCAAAGCACGACGTGGTAGAGGTGGTGACCTTTGACGGCACTGCTGCGAATCCCACAGGAGACTCGTCTACCACGGGCTATAAATCCTTCATGTCTGGCAAAGTCCCCAAGACCGGCATGGCCAATTCATATCAGAAGTCACGCAAGGACGACGACGCCGCGGACGATAGTGGCTCCGAGAGCGACACGGCAGCGGACCTCAAAAACGATCGAGAATTACAGAAATTGTTGCGCGAATCTCACCTCCTGCACGCACAGGGCAACGGCTCACTCGAGACGGATGGCAAGACGCGACACAAGGCCATGGCCGCACAACTCCTCGCCAACGGCGCACCGAAACCCAAACAGCGCAAGATGCCCATCGGCATGCGTAAAGGCATCGCCGCCGCCGCCACGAAACGCGAGGACGCCGCGGACAAGTATAATCGCGATAACGGCATCGTCACCGCCCGTAAGACTGCCTCTGTCGCCAGCGCCAATGCACCATCAAAGAAGCGTGCCGGTCACGGGGCCAGGACGACTCTACACGAACTCAACCTCGGCAAGTACAAGAATGGGAAACTGTCCATCTCCAGGCGCGAAATCGATCGCGTCAATGGACCAAAGGCAGGCGCGACAGGGAAAGGAGGCAAAAAGAGCAAGAAGCGCGGGTTCCGAGATTTCTCCAACATTGGCTGAAAAAGAATTGCGGGTAAGCGTTATGTGGGTCGTGCGCACGAATAGGACTGATGCAGCACTCATAAGGACATGCCGGCTGCCGTCTTTTCGACCGCCTCGAGCAGGATATCTGCGTGGTGTTGCGTAAACGTCAGGGTCGGTCGCAAGCGTACCGCCGCCGCTCCCGAGCCGCCGCACAGCACGCCGTTCTGCTTCATGGCCATCAAAAAGGCGTCGCGCTCCGCACCACTCGGCAGATCCCACGCGATAAAGGTGCCTCTGTCCTTGCCCCTCAAGGACTGTATGTGCTGCGGGAATCTCTGCTGCAACGCCTCCAATCTCCGGTACAAGTACGCACCAGTCTCTGCGGTCCTTTCGACCAGATTATGTTTCTTGATTTCCTGCACGAGAACTTTCGCCTGCAGAGTCCGCACCGGGTCACCCATCCAGGTGTTGAAAGCTCGACTAGCATGTCAGTCATGCCAAGGGACGAGCAGCCACAAGGGCATAGATTAGCTTACTATGGCAAATTTGGCATCAATTTGTCGTCGTGAAAGTACCACCCTGCCGCCTGAAACTTCTTGCTGAACGTGACCATGTCTGGCGGCGTGCTGAGATTCCAGTGCTCATGCGCCCAGAACTTGCCTGTCGCACCGACTCCTGTCTGCACTTCGTCAATGATGAAGAGAATGTCGTGCTTCTTCAGCAGTCCTTGCAGCTTTTGAAAGAATTCGTTAGAGGCATGGTTGTCTCCTCCTTCACTCTGAATCGGCTCAACGATCAAGGCCGCTACTGGAGCATGATGTGTACGAATTACTCTCTCGACGTCTGCCAAACAACGATCCTCCTCGGCTCTATTGACTTCGACATTGTCTATCAGGGGATACTTTAAGCTCGGAAAGTCCGCTTGTGGCCAATTGAATGCGGGAATGTCCAATTTGTGTATCGACTTCGAGTGAGTGGTGGACAAGGATCCAAAGAGTCTACCATGAAAGCCATAGTTGAAGGACAGGATGGCCAGATCTGGCGAGCCAGGCGCCGCATTCTTCATGCAAGTAGAGAGTTCTTCCGGAGTGAACTCCACATCTTTGCCTCTTGTCTTAGCCTGATGATATATGAATGCAGCTTTATATGCCGTCTCATTAGCGCACGAGCCACACATTGCTGTGTAGACCTTGGTCTGACCAGGCGGACAAGCTGACAAAAGACCTTCATTCAGGGTCTTGGACCAGTCCTTACTGGGAAAGTTACCCAGTGCTGGTCTATTCATCAAGGCCCTAGCAAATTCCGGCGTTTGAGCAGCAGCGAGAAGAGCGGGAGCATTATATCCCAGAGCAAGACTCGCAATCTGTGCATAGACGTCCAACAATGTGTTGCCGTCTGCGTCTACCATGAAGTTACCAAGTGAGCGGTCATAGTCGACCATCATGTTAACTGCTTTGACATCCTGTATCCTTCCCATCGCTTCCTTGGCCTGTAGCGCGGCTGGACCAGGTATCTTTGTTCGAACATCGTGTGTCTTCGGCTCATTCGGAATGTACTGCAGTAATTCTCGTGCTGCTGTCGCGAATGACTGGGTTCGACCTATGGAGTGCCGCGCACGTAGAGTTCTGCGACCGCAACTGCGCAACATAATTGAATCCTTCTTGCCTGATGGAGATTTGACTCGCAAAGCCAATGAGCGAGCTGAGACGCGGGTCTATAGACAACTACAAGGACTGTGAGGGAAGTCAGCCCGTGGGACATGTATATATCTGTATGTGCCAGGCGATAAAAGGTTGAACCGTCAGCCGGGCGATTGTGGAGACAGCCACTCCGGTGTTCAGCCTTGTGCCGCTTCTGCTGAAAGAGGAAGGTCGATTGTGTGCTATTCGGTCTCTGATTTCCAGATTTCTTGTCCAGTCAATGGGTCCTTGGGCGGGTCGGGAAGAGCCTGAATCATCCTAATCTTGGCCTTGCATTCCTCTTCGGAGCGGCCATAGTTCATGTCCCATGGACTGGAGCCCTGTGGATAGGCACCGACCATGCAAAAGCCGTCTCTGTCCGCAACGGCTCTGTGCATGACCCCGGCAGGAATAACCAAGACGTCCCCAGCACGGACAACGAGCTCCACTCCAGGTGCATCTTCGCCGTCAGAGACACCGAAACGGAGTTTCGCGGCACCTGCAAAGACGCCCAGGGCCTCGTGCGTCGTGCCTAAGCCAGTCAGTGGTCTTTGCGTGTCTATACATTGTGTGGTCTACTGTGGTAGTGCCTGAAAAAGTCAGCGAAGCTTGTGCGGCTCAGACTAATGCATACGCCTGCTTGTACATGGGATAGCGCCATTGAGGATTCCATCCGTTCTTCCGAAAGTGTCTTTCGTATTCGTCAGCTGATGGTTGTTCGAAAGCTGCCTTGTAGTGTAGCAGTGCTCGAGTCGAGTTCGGCGACAGTCTCGTGGCTTGAAGAATGTGTTCCTCGAGCTTCATGGTCAGAAACAATATACGGCCAAGCTCTGCAAGCAGATCTAGAGTACCTAGAGGGTCAAGCTGATACTCGCTGCCTTTCCACCAGAAAGATTCACTTCCACCTTCGCAAACTGTGGAGCCGGTCGTTCTGATATCGCGTGGTGCAGCCGAGATAACGGTGAATGCCAAGCACGCGCGCATTTCACTCTACGTCTGACTTGGTGAGTCTCGTTGCGCCGTACTGGTGTTGAGCTTTGCTTTAGACAGTGTTCTCTGATGCAGCAGGCAGCGTAGTATTCCTCCAGGATTTTAGAGTCAGCGGTGAAATTGCCTCTTGTAATCGGCTCTTGCTGTTGTGCATGGGACTCGGCAAGTGGTTACTTGCTTGTGCCGCGCTCGCTGCGGTCGCGCGAGCTAATGAGGTCAAGATAGGCTACAACAATGCACAACAATGCTCCGGTATGTTCTCGAGAGCGTCCGTCGGTGGCACCGTCAATCCATTCATTGAAGTCGCCTTCACGAAACAAGCTGAGCCAGCCAATGTCTCTGTTGTGATCTTTGAGTACAAGGACGTCGACAAGATTGGTGTTCCTATAGCAGGCACGGATGAGAAGCGGCTGATCTGTGACAATGCCGCGCTCATGGATGAGCTCTGTGTCATGGAAGAGCATGGTCAATTCTTGATCGATCCTGTGGCCAGGAACGATTCGAAGCTGACAATCCTCACAAAATCGATCACCCTGGTCGAGCCACTACCCATGCGATTCGACATCAAACACACTTCCTACTACTGCGTTTCCACCTTGTCGTTAGACTCAAATACCTATGCCGGAGTGGTCGAATTCAGGAATAGTTATGGTGAGCTGCCCGCGGCAGAGTATTTCAATCTACCTTTCTATGGAGGCCTTGCTATCGTCTATGTCGTTATTGGCGCGTTGTGGGCCTTTCAATACGTACAGCATAAAGCGGAAATTCTCCCTGTACAAAACTACATTACAGTGCTCATCGGGTTTCTGTCTGCTGAGATGATTGTCATCTGGGGATACTATGATTATGTCAACTTGCATGGCTACAATGTTGGAAGCACGGTCTACATGGTCTTTGTTGCGCTGCTCAACGCCTTTCGCAATTCCTTCTCGTTCTTCATGATCTTGATTGTCAGTATGGGTTACTCAGTCGTCAGGCCGAGTCTCGGTCCAGCCATGGTGCGAGCAAGATTGCTCGCCATCGCTCACTTTGTCTTTGGTGTGGTCTACTCCATCACGAGCATGGCAATTTCTGCAGAAACGGCGTCCCCATGGGTATTCCTCGTCATTCTGCCATTGTCTGGCACCATGACCATACTGTACTTGTGGACGCTCAACTCGCTGCAAGCGACCATCAAGGAACTCAACGAGCGTCTACAGACCCAAAAGGCACTCATGTACAAGCGTCTCTGGGGCGTGGTCCTGTGGTCAATCACCATCATGGTCCTCTTCATATTGCTCAACACCTTCACATTGGCCAATAGGTCACCGGATTTCCTGCCACAACATTGGAAGGATCGCTTCGTGCTCGACGGATGGCTCAACACACTATACCTCACAGTCTTTGGGACGATTGTCTTCTTGTGGCGTCCGACGGCAGATAATAGACGATTCGCCATGAGTGAGGAAGTCCGTCAGGATGATTTTGAGATGGATCTGAACCTCTCGGACGATGGCGGATCTGACGACGAAGCAGCGACCGGCGCAAGTGCCAAGGCCAATCAGCAGACCCGATCGGCTGCAACAGACACCAAAGAAAATATACCGGCGAGGAAGAGATCCTCCTCGTCGTTCTCTGCGGACCACAATAAGCCGGACACGATGCAGGAATCTTCGAGTCGGTCCCGCCCGTCGGCGCAGCAGACATCCGAACAAGAGGATGGCTTGTTTGCCGTGGGTGACGACCCATTCGAGGGCGACGACTGGAATGAATCCGACTCGGACGACGAGCGACCGATGTATAATAAGGAGAGGAAAGAATAGAAACACATTGTTTTGTGCAGCATACATATCTTCATCTACGAGAAATCATATCAAGCATATTACGTCTTGTGCATCACGACAAAGATATCATAGTAAAACATCCACTGAAGGTGTATCTCCCGGTAAATGTGCTGATCGAGGACAAATCAAAAGTTGATTGGAGAAGACTATACAGGAAAAAAAGAACTTGGCTTGGATCATATCGAAGCAATCACATCTATGAGGGAGTACTAAAGCGTATTTGTTATTCGCGCGAAGCTGTATCTCAACATGATATGATTGAATGACGTGTAAAAAGGAAAATTCCTTTCCTTGTTCGCTGTTCCCATAGCTGCTTTGTGCTTGACTGGCGACGACGAAGCAATTAGCGGCCGTGCTGGCGGCAATATTGCGCCTCCCGACAGCTTGGTCAAAGGTGCGTGGCACCATACGTCAATGCCAACTGACCACGATCCAACCACTCATAAAGTCAAGTTTTCCTTGAGACTGCCAAGCAAACTGCCTTGCTTCTGCTTCTGCTGCTGCTTGACGGAGGTGGTCTGCTGCGTCCACGACTGAAAGACGTCCGTGTCGGCACTCACTTCTCGAAAGTCTTCGTTCGCGGTATCCACGTCGTGCCGATTACGCTCCATCTTGGCCTCAATCTGACGCAACCTGGTATCGTCCGCGACGCCCAGTATTCGAACGGCCAGTAAGGCCGCATTGGTAGAGTTTCCGATGGCCACTGTGGCCACCGGCACACCCCTCGGCATCTGGACGATACTCAAGAGTGAGTCCAAACCGTCCAGACTCGTTGCGTTGATGGGCACGCCGATGACGGGCAATGAAGTCTGCGCAGCAATCATGCCCGGCAAATGAGCCGCCCCGCCGGCTGCAGCAATGATGACCTGATAACCCCTGTCGTGAGCCGTCGTAGCCCATTGCCTCAACTTGGCGGGCTGCCGGTGAGCACTAATCACTTCCTTGTGGTAGCCCACACCGAATTCTTTCAATGTATCACAGCAGGCCTGCATGCTTGGACCGTCCGACGTCGAGCCCATACATACCAGAACCTTTACGGGCACGACTACCTTCTCCTCCACCTCACCAAGTAATTGTCGTAAGGAGTGTTTGCATTCAGCCATGGTCGAGCCAGTAATTGTAATGTGTCCCATCTTTCTCTTTGGCCTGGGATCCTTCTTGCCGTAGAGATGTATAGTGGCTCCGGCGATGCTGTCCGCCCGTTCGCAGAGATTGTTGATGTATTGGGGATCATCTGTACCCAGAAGATTGTACATGATCGCGGGACGATTCTGCTTGGTCGGTTGTGGGGGTAATTTACGACCCAAAATTGCTCGAAGATGAGCTTCGTACTGGGAGATTGTGCATGCCTCTATCGTGTAATGCCCGGAATTGTGCGGACGAGGTGCAATCTCATTGAGCATGATTGACCCATCCTGCAGCTGGAATAGCTCAACCCCAAAGATGCCTGCACCAGTGAACGTCTCTTGAATCGCAGTCTCTGCCAAGCGACGTGCTTCATGTGCTTGCTCTAACGAGATATCTGCGGGAGCGAAAACTGTCTTGCATATGTTGTCTTCGTGCACAGTCTCCACACAGGGGTACGAATACACAGATCCATCGCGCGTGCGTAACACCATGACCGCAAGCTCACGCTGGAAATCAACCATTTTTTCGCCGTATAGTGGTCTATCCTTCAAGACCTGTAAGGCTTCTTCCACAGCGTCAGGAGAGCTGACAACAAAATTACCTCGGCCGTCATACGCATCTGTCCGTGATTTCAGAAGGAAAGGAAAGCCTATTTGTTCTCCTAGCTTTCTTATTGATGCTGGATCTGATGCCACAGCTTTTTGTTCGGCGACTGCGGTGTCTCCGAGCACTTTCTTTAAGCGTTCTTTTTGCTGAAATTTGTCCTTAATAAGCGCTATATCTTCCGGATCGGGACATATAACCACCCTTCCTTCCTTTTTAATTTGTTTGAGGACATCTGTATTCACATGCTCAATTTCTATTGTCAAGATGTCGCATCGAGCAGCGAGCTCCTTAACGGCAGTTTCGTCGGTGAACTTTCCAACAACATGCCTTGTGGAAGCGCAGATCTGCTTGGCAGGAGAGTCTTCATCAGGGTCCAGAAACAAAAGATCGATCCCGAGTCGTGATGCAGGTTGTTGGAGCATCCGTCCAAGTTGGCCTCCACCCAGTACGCCAATGATCTGCGTCATTGGACGAGTACACCTCTCAAGCGGCTCCGAGAATGAACAGAAGAGGCTCGTGTGTTATACTTTGTGCTCGAGTGTGACACTAACAATCGTTACTGCTTCGCACAGACATGTACAATATCAAACATAGAAGCGCACAGCGAGATGCTGCAAGAAGATCCAAACTGAATCTTGGTGTGGCTTGGGCCGGGATCACTTGCCCGATGAAGATGAGGACAACCTCAGCTTAGTGGCACAGTTCGGTATCCATTGTAGACTTCCTGGGCTCCAGCCTGTTTATGCACATGTAGCAGACAAGCTTTAGTGCTGCCAGTGCTAACCATGTACAAGTCCGGCACGAGATGTGCACCTGGGATTCAATGATGGTTGTCGTCTGATTATCTCTTTTGACTGCATGAGCTTTTAGCGAACATTACAGCTCAATCATGCATGGCCATCCTCAATTGGAACACAATCGATGTGACCAGTTCTCATCGACCGGTCCTCTTCCCAGACGAGAATATCATCTATGTACAGGACTCCGTTGGCCTATACAGTGGCAAGAGCAAGGTGCACGCCTATCAGAATGGGGTCGTCTATATGACCGATCGGCGAATCTGTTATGTCGATAGTGGCCATCCAACCATCAAGTCCCTAGCACTTGACTTGCAGTATGTGGATAAAATTGAACATCAGGTATGGGCTCAAAAGGAATCATTGACTAATCACTGATGATCCAGGCTGGTTTCCTGAAATCGAGCCCCAAAATAAACATCAGGTATACAAATGAGTCTGATTCCTCTGCCGGAACATCGGGACGATCTACTCCCATACCCGCAGCTCTAATTCAGCACAAGAAGAAACCAACAAGAGACTGGGTCTGCTCTATCTGTACGTTCACGAATGAGCTGCCGCATGACTATGTTGACGGCAGTCCGTTGCCGCCATGCATCAACTGTGGCATGCGACCAAAAAAGAACACTAAGATCTATGATCATATCGTCACCACATTGCCAAACGCAGCAGAAGCAACGCGCTATGCATCTTCGAACGTAGCTACGACAGTACCCACCACGACAACGAGTTCACGTAATGCGACGTTCAAGTGTCCTCGATGCACCTTTGAGAATCACCCGGCCATTGCGACATGCGAGCTGTGTGGCGCGCCGTTGATCTCGCGCAATCTTCCCCCAATGCTACGATCCAATGCTAATGTAGATGAGAGGCGTGATCCAACACATGCTATCCTTACAAATGCACAAGATAATTCTGGTTGTAAGCTATCGTTTCGAGCTGGAGGCGACAAATCATTCCTCGACAAGCTCAGGAAGGCCTTGGGCGATCGTGCATGGACAAGAGATGTTTCAGAGAACATAAACCAACTCTCTTTAGCGGCTCAGAGACCTGTCTTGAAAGGCGCCGGAATCAGTGCATTGCAGAACAGAGGAGAGCATATCCGCTCTACCGATGCCGACACTATGGCCGGCGCTTTCGAGGATCTTGAGGGACTAATGGCGCGTGCCAAGGACATGATTGCCCTGGCCGAATCATTTGCCAGTCGAGTTGCTGCCACGCCACAATTGGCGGGTACGGCAGACGCTCAATCGCTAATCGTAGAGTCTAGCTTGGCACTAAAATTGTCCTCGGCAGTAGTCACAAAAGATTCTTTCGGCCAGACAGGTGTCTATCACGCGGAACTGGCTCGTCAGATTGCCGAATTCTTGGACTCTGGCAGATTGCGACAAGAAGGAGGCTGCATGACATTGGTAGACCTCTATGCAATTTACAACCGAGCACGGAAAGGAGATACTATAAGTCCGAATGACCTTATGGTGGCTTGCCGATTATTCGATGAGCTTAAGCTGCCCGTGATGACGAGGCAATTCAAATCAGGTATCGTTGTTGTCCAAGATCGTGGCCGCAGCGATGAATCGATACAACGAGTCATTGTCCAATGGCTGGCTGCAAGGACTACTGGTATCACTGCCATAGATGCTGCGGACCGCTTTGGCTGGTCAGTCGGCATAGCACAACAAGAGCTCGAGATGGTCGTGGAGACGGGTCGTATTGTGCGCGATGCTGGAATCGAAGGCCTGTGCTTTTACAATAACATACTAACATCATGGGATTTTTCAGCTTGGAGAGAGCATCTAGCCAAGGTTTCTGCGGCAGACTGAACGTGCGGAAGAGACTCTGCAGCAGGTTCCGAAGCACTGAAAAACGATTACGTCAGGCACACGTTCGAAGGACATGCCAGTATCAGGGCAAGGCTGCAGTCACTTGATGATCCCATTGATGTATGTATGCTTAAACGTGGCAAGCACCAAAGCATCAGTCGTGATGCAAAGTCGAACTCTTGAAGCATGGAAAGCGCGCAATTGTCGTGGAAGTACCGAATGCATGTGCCTCCAGTCACGGATAAGCATGGCCGGTCCAGGCTGGCAGAGAGCTGTCGTCATTCATCGAGTCTTTGCCTGTGGCAAGGCACTTTGCTATTTCCAGCGAAGCAGACTGGCATTCAGTCACATGGGACTGCCAGGGCTGTGACAAGCTTTGTGTGACTAATGCAAGAAGAAGGCTGGACGGCCAAGCTGATAGTCGAGCCGCTGCACGACATCGGAGTGGCCATGCCCGAACGATATGCACTGTGCAGATGCTGCTCGTCTGGCTGGCCGTGGCACATCCCACCTGATGGTAAAACACCATGGACGGATACATCTCATTGGACACAGTCAACTGATTCAGAACTTCCAGCATGCACAACACAAAAACTCCAGGCGTGGATCAACCTTCCAAGGTTGCGCCGGTGACAAGCATCGGCTCCGATCCATTCAAGCGTTGCCGCCGCTGCAAACGCCACCGCCACTGAAATATCCAACCACCGCGCCGTGTCTTGCAAGGCTGGTCGAGTGCACGTACTGGCACGATCCCCCGAAACAGGCATGAGTCGTTCCAGGCATAGGACTTTCGATATCTGTCCTTGGATCATGCAACAGAGAATTGCCCGACGACTGCGCTTGCGATCTCGCTATGCGCCGGTTCCGCGACAACCTCTCACGCCATGGAAATTTTCAGGTGGCGCAAGATGTCGACTTGTGTGGCGCGGGTGGATCTGCAGGAAGCATATGGAGCCGATGTCGAGGTGGAAATGCTCGACAAATCTAAAATTGGACTTCCCATCAATGGTCATAATCGGCACGGAGGTTGCACAAAGAGCAGCAATCCGTGTTCCATCATGCTGCAGCTGCGGACGTTGGTAGCATCGCTAAAATTGGAATTTTCGATCAAGCGCACAGAAAAACAGCACGGCAGAAAAGGTATATAAGGTAGTCTCTGGACTCGCAAAGGAGAAGCATCACCGCACCTTCGAAGCTCATCACTAGTCCTTTCCGATGCAATTCACTTCACTCGTGGCTATAGCTATTGCTTCGGCGGCAGCTAGTCCTCTTGCCGCCCGGTATTCGAACGACACTACCGTTGTGGGGTCCAGCAGCTGGTCCTCGGTGCCAGCAACCGTATCTTGGTCGTCCAGCGTCAAGCCGAGTCTGGTGTCGTTGACAACTAGTTCGTCAAGTAGTTCTACGCAGCGCGCCAATGTGACTATCCCTCTTGGTCCGGGCGCGGAACAGCCAGTCCCAACCACTACACAACGACCCACCGCGTCTATTCATCTTGGTCCGGGTCCTGAAAAGCCAGTCCCAACGGTCACTCCTGTAGGGCCGTACGTTTCTGGCAACGGAACCAGCCAGACGATTGTGGGTAAGCCAAATCACAAGACAATCACTGTCTACCAGCCAGAGATCATTGTCACTGTGATCAATCAAATTACCATCATCGCGACAGTCTACAACGTGCCGGTGACGACTGCAGTTGGACCGGTTGTTTACACCTTGACTCCTCAACCACAGATTACCAGCACACGGACTGCCGGTACACAGACTGTTGTTGTCATCCAGGCTGTCACTCAAACGCCGGTTCCGACCATCACATCTACTGTTACGGTGGGAACTGCCGTCTCGACTGTGCTTGTCGTACCTTCTGCAGGTCCAGTATCAATTCACGGCGGGCCGGCGCCGTCCCAAACCGCCGCTGGAACCTACACCTACACTGCTCTCAATAACGTATGCGTATGTCCGTTGCCAACGACTGTAACGCAATACGTCACAGTTCAAACAAGCTCCAAGCCGTCGACAACTGCCACTGCACAAACGACGTCCAGTATTGTTGCCCCTGCCAATTGCGCCGCACCGGCGATAGCCGCCTACCCGACCTTGTTCCCGGGCTTCATCATCCCAGTACAAGCCGCAAATCCAGCGAAAAGCTATGGAACTAAGTACATTGCTAACATTAATGGCTCCCAAGAAGTCGTCTTCCAGTTCAACGTTGCAAAGACTGGAAAATGCTCTCTGAACCTGGCACTACCTCCTAAGGCTCAGCTGACGACTTCTTCGTGGTCCGTCAACGGAGATGGTCTCTTCTCTGTCGCCAAACTGCCAACCTCGGTCGTTGAGTCAGTCAGCTACAACCAATTGCCAGGTGGCCTGTCGTTCAGAGACTTTGCCGTTGTACAAGGTGGTACTGCCGTCATTGGAGACGCCTTTGATTGTGTGGCCGGCACCACTGCCACATTCTTGGTCAAGACCAAGAATGGCGCATCGGTTCAATTCTTCGAGGACTACAACTGTCCTTATGTGGGACTTTCCCTTGTGGAGGCGTAATTCGATGCTGAGTTCGCTGAGAGCAAGACACGAAACTACCTGGTGACGATTACGAAGTATAGAGCTAATTATCGTTTTGCTTAATTGAATGAAATGAACTTACGACATCACAAATTCAGAATCCTGATTGTCAATTGCAAATGGTACATTGCAAATGGTTTCGTGCTGTAATCATGTACTACTGATCGTGCTGAGGACCACTCGCGAGATCAACCCTAACACGGCTAGCATAAGCCCGGGTTAAATATTCCCTCCTGGTTTTGCACTTGAAAAGAAGCCCGTACGCAATCCTTCGCTCTGCTCTCCCTCAACTTTGAGCCTCACTCACTTCCCTGACAACTCCCTTCGTTTGGCCTGGAGGGTCGAGTACAGACGGGACAAGTTACGATGGCATCACGCAGTCCTTTCACAGGCACGTCATTGTTGGTTAGGTGAGGCAGAGTAGCCTTTTTTCGTCAAAAATTCCGTGTTGTTGTGTTTACCAGTCATCACACGGATCAGGCCATGGAGATACATATGTATATCAATCAGATTATGCTAGAATCAATTTTCACCTAATTTGCAACTAGAATCTGCCAGCTCGTGTGACCAATTTACACAAATCGTGATGCTGGTGGGCAGGCGACCGGACTCACGTTCTGTTCTGCGTGGGATGACGGTTTCGCCTGCTGTATTGGGTGACGTTTAGCCGTCGCTTACCCGACATAGCCTCAACAAACCACAACACCGTTGCAAACACTCACCGGGTCATCGGAGCTTGTGCCAATGACACGTCCCTAAATTGTGCTACAGGCGATTTAATGACTGTGGACTAATTCCGATCTCGCCAGTATGAGAGCGGACTACGCCCTCCTCTCTATTGAATAAGTGGTCCAGTTCGTGGCACGGTCCTTGGGGGGAATGCTGAAGCCGCCCAAGCAAGAGTCACTGCCGGCTGAGCTGAAGCGGGTCTCCTCAGCACAATTCAAGGCATTTCAGCAAGGTCTACCTTCGTCGATCAAGGACAGTAGCTTCTGGACAAAGACGATACATATTCGACGCCTCGGTCGTATCAGGATATGGCCACTCGTAGTAATGTTGTCTTGCCTACTCACATTCTTTTCACTCTCAGCCGTCACGAACACCTATAATCCTTTCACGAGGCTCGCCATAGAGAGGCCCCTGAATCAAACGATTGACGCTCCTTTCCTCGAAGGATGTCAGGATCCTGTCAAAGCCGCGGCCGAACATCCTCGCGAGAATGCTGCTTTTGTCGTGTTGGCTCGAAACAAGGAAATCAGTGGCGTCCTGTCTTCCATGTCGTACCTGGAGTCGCATTTCAACCAGTGGTTCAACTACCCGTATGTCTTCCTCAATAACGAGGAGTTTGACAACAACTTCAAGCGCAAAGTGCGCAACGCGACGGATGCCGAAGTCGAATTCGGAGTTGTCGGTGCCGATGCTTGGGGTTTTCCAGACTGGGTGGAAGATCAGGATGAGCTCAAGGAATCTATCGCTCAACAAGGAGATCGTGCCATCATGTATGGTGGACTCGAGACGTATCATCACATGTGCCGATTCTTCTCCGGCTTCTTCTTTAATCATCCTTTATTACTGAAATATGACTGGTACTGGCGCGTCGAGCCGGACGTCAAATTCTTCTGCGACATCACCTACGATCCGTTCCGGTACATGGCGGAGCAGGGCAAGGTGTATGGATTCGTGATCGCCATCAAGGAGCTTGTGGAAACCGTCCCGAATATGTTTAGATATGCATCGGCTTGGAAGCGCAAAAAGAACCTGCGCTCTACAGGTATGTGGGATATGCTTCTTAAACCAAAAGAAGACAAGGCAAGCTCAGATAGTATGGCGGCCGTAAAGCTGCCGAAAGAGATTCTACAGCACGATCCGATAAAAGCGGACGACAAGGCACATCATGTCTCGCCGGACAGTATGGAAGGAGAAGCTTATAATATGTGTCATTTCTGGTCAAATTTTGAGATTGCGAGACTGGACTTCTTTCGGAGCCCGGAGTACATGGACTTCTTTGAAGAGATGGACCTCACGGGCGGATTCTGGAGAGAAAGATGGGGTGATGCACCGATACATTCACTGGGTGCTGGGCTTTTATTGGAACCAGAGCAGGTGCACTACTTTCGCGATATTGGGTATCAGCACACTGACATCTTTCACTGTCCTGCAAATGCGCCAGGGAAACAACTGAAGCGTCCTGCCAACGCGGATGGCTCGAAGAACGACAGGAGCTGGGATCGACCAAAGACGAATGGACCGGGCTGCCGATGCGAATGTCCGACAGACTTGCCCGAGGTCGAGTCCAAGGAAGGCACCTGCATCAACGAGTGGGCAGATGTCATTGGGGGTTGGCTCGACAAGAAGTGATTGAAAACAAATCGAATGAAACAAACATCTGTTTGAAATGTCAATGTACGATTTTTTACTGTATAATGGGCCTGCAAATCATTGCGTCATGCGGCATTCTATGGATTGGGTTTCACTCTTGCATACTTCTAACATGGGAGACATCTCCCACATTAGCTATTACTGCTAACATACTAATATTTTATTCCATACTATGAATATTGCTTCCGATGTCACTATACTATTGCGCGGCACCAGAGTTTGTCTTACCTGGAACGAAGAGCCGTGTGCTGTGCCAGCTGCATATTCAGTTTGCCAGGAGTTGCATTGCTCCGGAAGGTCTACAGCCACTTGCAGCAGCTGCAGGCTTCCGAAAATCTTTAAAGTTCCTGGTGAAGCTTTTTGAGGCGCGGATGAGAGCGCCACAATGATGTTGACTGCGCACGATGAATCTCGAGCATCCACGAGTATTTCACGAAGCTCAAAATGGACTTGACCTTATACCTGAAACCTGGCCCCGTACGTGCTTCCATCATGTCGGTCTGCGATCAAGCTAGGCACTTCTTGATGTCATCATAGTATCTTACTGCACCTTCACATCATCAGCGACAACTGTACCCACCAACAGAGGAGGAGAGAAGCTGGAAGACTGGGCATTGAACGATTTCAAGTACGAGCGCGTCGGCCATGAATTTCTTGAATCATAAACGCAGCTCCATGGCGCTTCCGAAGACGAAACAGAGCGCGAATGGATATCCCAACGGTCTTTGGTCAAATACATTTCTGGCGACAACAGGTATGAGCTTGCGAAAAGAGAGATTCGAGTATGATTGGACACGACTCACAATCTTAGTGATTGAAGCGTTGATAAATATGGGCATAGAAGCTTACATATTCTATGTGTTCTTCAGGCAATTGAATCTCGACAACACGACGGCACGAACCATCCCGACATACCTGGCCATTTACATCTTCGCCTTTGTATTTCAGATATGGTTAGCCATCACGGCGGTTGTGAAGCGTAATACGATTCAAGTCATCGGTCTAGTCATTTTCAATTTCGCCTTTCTGCTGTATAGTGCTTTCCAAATCAAAGAAGCGCATAACGTCGTGTTCGGTGCGAATACGGTACGTCTTCTGACTTGTTCATGATACATTATGGACTAGTTCTTACAATTTGCAGGATTTTGACCAGCATGGAGATGTGTTCAATTCCTCTTCGGATCTTCGAAGTGCGGCGGCGAACCATGTGCAAGCTCGAGGTCACTTCTGGCATCATCTTTTGCCATTTCTCGTCACCGTGCCGTGCGTTATCGCCTTGGCACAAGTATTCTACGTTGTCTGTGCCCTCAAATTGTACCAGGTCTTTGGCTGGGACATCTATCAAAAGCTTGGCGCTTCGACCACAGTCAAGAAATACTTCATGTCGTATCAGATCTTCGTTGTGTTACTGACTTACGACTGGTTCTTCTTTGGTGGCTTCGTGGTCCAGCTGCTCATCCTATACGTCGACTCCACAGAGTGGTAGGTTGCTTTCTTCAGTGTTCTACGATATGATCAACTAAGGCTACAGGTCTTTCTGGGTGACAGTTGCAGCTTTGCCAATCACGTTGGTCGGTTTGCTTGCCGCTGGCTATGCAGTACGACACGAGCTCCGATGGTTGTTGATCGCCTTTGACTTGTGTCTTGGAGCAGCATTGACATACTTTTGCTATGAAGTGAGGCGACTGGTCAAGGTCAGGACACGGCGCTAATTCAATGCAGATTTGGGTAATATACGCCTCGAGACATGCTGGCACATATCAGAACGATCGAATAACACTCGGCATCTTTGCTGGTGTCTCGATCGTTCTGCTTCTCATGACCTTTTGCAATTCTGTTGCGTGTCAGATGTACTTTGGCAAGGCGGATCTGTGGTCACGGACGAGGACGATGGAAGTCGACAACAGCATGCTTCTGAGCGACATGGACATTGAATACAACCAGACGAAGCGCGTCTTGCTGGATTGATAGAGGCCATCGACTCTTTTGTACATATATTCTTGTGTCTAGAACTATCGTGTCGCAAACACGCAGGCAATTTTTTCTCTTGGGTAATTCTCCGACGTTATTCTGCCAGGAGAGCTGCTGGTTCGGGTGTTTTAAAAAGGAAAGGGGTTTACATAACAATTGGATTGCTGATAGTTTCAAACAGGCTTTGACACAGTGTCCCACATAAATTTAATGCCTTGCTTGAGCAACTATTAATTCACTCCAAATTGCAAGTATTGTCCTTGTATAATCAATGCTGACCTCTACCCGGAAGGTTCACCAACAGCTGAAGACTCAGTACAATTTACAAAAGCTCGAGAGAGTTTGACAAGATTTCCTATACTTCCGGACACACAATTCAGACATCGATGCCGTATGCATGACAACCTTAAACTCTAGATCCGGGAGCAATGGGCCCTACACTGCACAGCAGTACTTGCACGGCGCACTGCACGAATTCGCGAACGAAATTAAAGCTCTTCGATGGTGCTGATGCACGTGAATGTACAGCAGCAGCGACAGTGGCGTGTAGACACAGCTGCCATTGGCTGCGAGGCTCCACAATCACTCAATCTCAGCTGCGGGATCACGACGCCACTCGATCAGTTGCGCCCTCCCCGCCAGAAGGGTGCAGCGCTGCGATAGTGGAGAGAGCGGGCTTCCTTTCTCTTCGTCCTTCGTTGTGTGTGCAAGGTTGTCTTGCTCAGCACATTTGCGCTCGTCGTCATTCTGCTGCTTGAGAGGACGTTGACGAGTGTGGTGAGTCTCCAGAGTACTGAGCTATCACCGGTGCTGACGAATATAGTGCAAGCGCTCAAGAATGACTACTGAAGAAGACTTTGAATTTGTGCCGAGTCACAGCCATGATCATGATGACCTCAGCTCGATCACCAGCAATGCGGGCGAGACGGACAACGAGTCCGATGCTGGTGGTATGGACTCGCAGGCTGGCAGCAATATCACGCTGAAGATGCCTCGAGTCGTCGAATCGACCGAGCATGCGACTCAAGTCGGCAGTGCTTCACCCGCAGCAGACAAGGACTCGAGGCACGAGGAGGAGCCGCACGTCCCTGAGATCAGTACTGGTCATTTTGATATCGGACCGCACGAACGGGTGGAATTGCCAGTGCTATACCTTGGTCCAGAAGAGCACAAGGGCAAGATCCTGGGCCAGGTCGCCTCAGCGCTATTGCCAGAGTTCACGGCAGATGTATGGACTTCTTCCACTTACTCCATCTTGCCCGCAGCTGAGATGGACACTGCAGAAGTCTTTCGACAGTCTAGACTGTCCTTTCGGGTTCTGACGGATCCATCTGAGCTCCTGAGCTCAGAGCGTCCATTCCTCGTCATTCGTGTGACCTCTGACAAAGCTGATGCGCACATCCCTGGCATGTCTCCCATGAAGGAGAATGTCTCTGAGATAACCAAGGCTGATTTGCTCTACGCAGATGTGTGCCATGTGTTGCTGACTGATGAATATCAAGAAGACTCCTCAACGTTCCCGAAGGAGCATCATGAGCATGCTGCACCTAAGACACACTGGATAATCGACTCCACTCAAGTTGGCCTGGCGCAAAAACAGCCATTGACGCTAACGGAGTTCCATAAAGTCGATGAGTGGCTCAATAACGGCTACTTGACGGCAAACCTAGTCTTTGGTCTCGACCGTTGGTATGAGTCACAGAGCTCGGTCACAATGCTCGGAAAGCCTCGTGTCAAGACAGACTCGGTTTCCATGTTCAAATTTTTGCCATGGCTGCTCTTCTTCCTCTCGACGGTGCTGCACTTCTCTACAATTGCGAGTACTTCTTTCTATAGGTCTAATGTTCCTGCCAACACCTCCACCTCATCTATCACTTTTCACCAAATCACAGAGACGAATGCGCTCATTGAAGTGCCATTCATGTATCGCGCGCAGCCAGTCAATAAGCTTCCAAAGATGACCGCTGTCGTCACTCGGGATGGCAAGCAGATCCATTCACGTCTGCAGCTCGTTGTAGACAATCTCTATTCCTTGGATTGGGCGGCGACAGAGGCGCATGGAGAGCTCGTCGTCACCGCACAAATGGCTGCTCAGAAGAAGACCTTGGAGGATGCATACATCATTCAATATTCCACCAAGGTACCTTTTATGCACACTCTGATGGACAAGATGCACGATCTCCACAACTTGGGGCATATACCAGACGTCGACTTTGCCAAACGAGTGAACGAGCTGATAAAGCAGGCCGAAGACAGTCGCTCATATGTAGTCAAAGTCTCGCAAGATCGGCTCCGATACATCCGAGACTCTGGTTCAGAGGGCTTCAAGAGACTGTCTCAAGGATATCCCGGCGTACTGCAAGCTTCGAGCGACAGCCTCAAGGGACTGCTTGCCCAGGGATCTGCCATGACGCACAAGATTGGTAAGGAAAGCTACAAGCAAGTGGTAAATGCAGAAGCAGGGTTCCAGAAGCTCAAGCACATGGTCCGCAAGCACAGACCGCTTGTGCGAAAGCACTCCTTGCCTAAGAAGTGGACAGACAAATTACGAAGAAGCCTGCGTTCCGCTCGATAAGGCATTGAAGGCAACTCATGATACTTTTACAGCGCAGCACACGGCAAGGGCAATGATCACAACGACGACGATTATGGGCGCAAATTCGACATACAAGATTGATATTATCCCATTTCAGAATGCTTACCAGAGTTTTTGTTCTCTTTTCTAGCTAGTGTTTAGCGAGTTCCTGATTTAGATCACCGTAGTTTTACTTGAATTGATGATCATTGATTATTGCACGAATATGAGGCTCATTACTTACTTGCTTGCTTGCTATAGATATGCTACCCAGAAATTTTCAGCGCCATAACGCTTCCTATTACTTGATTGAACAATCGACACACTAATTGATGACTGACTTGGAACTTTTCAGCTTTGATTGTTGCGTATTTTGTGTAAATGAGCCCTCAGGACTGGATGTCGGACGACGAAAAACTTCGGGTTTTGAAGAGAAAGGTCCACTACTCTTGCATGAACATCCTGGAAGAGTGGAAAATAATGACATGACGTACATCACCGCCCGTGATGGGTTGAGCCGGCGATGGTGATGGCGGAGGAGACATGTCCTAGGACCATAATGTCCGCATTGCTCGCGAGACAAAAAATAGTAGTAGAGAAGAGGAGAAAAAGGATGGGAGGTTTTCTTTCGTCATGCGAACTGGAGCGTCAATTGTTCCGTATCGCGACGGACTTGTTCCTCCATCGCCCCGAACGACTGTTGCTGCTCCTGCTGCTGTGCCTGCTGCTGTGCCAAAGACTCGACGGGTCCATCATGATGTTGATCATGGTGGTGGTCCACGGCACGAGGCGGATTGAGCAACGTCAAGACGCGGGCGGCGTAGATCTGTAATCCGACGAGTCCCGCGAGCAGTGCCGTGTCGTGAATCAGTGTTGCTTCTTCCTGCTGCTGCTGCTGCTGCTGCTGCTGCTGCTGCTGTTGCCGATACGAGGAATGATGAGGGGTAGAGGAACGACGGAGGAGGGCGGGAAAGAGGCGGTCGTGGACCACGAGCTGTAGACACCGCTGAAAGGCGGGGACTTGACGCGGACGATCGAGGTTGATGAGGAGCAGGACGAGCGTGCATGCGTCCGCGACCGTCATACCGTGCCGGCGACGTCCCTCGTCGTTGTGGTGATGATCCTGAACATTGTCGTTGTTTGCATCGTCATCGCCGCGGTCGTCGGCCTGGTCGTCGTGGGGCAGTGCGTCGGTGTAGAGAAACGTCACTAGGGCTTGCACCACGGCGTGCGGGTACGGCACGTAGAGACTTCTCAGTCGTTCGTCAGCTCGTGCCAGGGTCACGGAGGAGCGGGACGCGGTGGACATGCGATGATATGCCGTCGTGGACGACGACGAGCCGGTGGTGTTTGCGGTATTGCTGGTGCCGTTGCCCATGCCATTCACTGCCATCGATCCACGGCGCGGTGGTTCGATGGCTCGCATCTGGTCGAGGAACCCGGGCCATTTGCGCGCCAATACTTCGGACGAGACATTGATGATGGTCTGCTGCACCGTCACGAGTTCCATGTCGCAAAGCGCGGGATCCGCCATGGCCTGCGCGCCCAATTGACGCGCCAAGGGCGAGAGTTCCGGCCGCGTGGGCTCAAAGATGCCAAAGGCCTCAAGGTCGAGCAGCGTGATGTGGTCGAAATTCGCCTGCCGGTGGTTGTAGTCCTCCACCAAGGAGCGGTCGCGGTGACCGAGGATGAGGAACCGGTCGAGCGCGTCGCAGTAGATGCCTTTATTCCATGACCCGCGCGCGAAGCGCTCGCAAATCTCCACGCGTTGCCAAGTGTTGGTCTTTAGGTCGAGTGCCCAGACCGCAAAGTCCTGCGTCGTGTTTGTGAGGTACGTGCCCGAGATGATAAGGTGGTCGCCCACCATGTTGCCGCTGGGGAAGCGCAGACCGGGCGGCAGGACTTCTGTCGCGAGTGCCTGCGAGTGATCGTGCAATTGAAAGTCGTCCACCGGCGGCGGTATGATGTGCAAGTAACGTTCGACATCGACAAAGTTGAAGTTTGAGTAGAGGTAGATGGGATGAGTTGCATCTCGCATCTGTGGTTTTTCCGGCAGCTCGCCGCTCGGTGCCTCGCCTTTCTTCTTCAGGTTGGGTCGGTGGGGCGTCATTGCCTGCGGCGGCGGCGGCATGGACGACGTGAGTGAGCTTTGCGATACTTGTGACGGGCGCCGCGACGAGGTCGTCTCCAATGTCATGCCGGGCCGAGAATTGCCATTCCACGAACTCCTGGAGGAGACTGGCGAGACGGACGTCGTCAGGTCGGCTTCCTCGACGTGTTCCAATTCCGTCGCGGCATCGACAGGATAAGGCTCCGTGCTCGGGCGGGTCGATGTGACGCTGAGCGAGCGGTATGCTCCGCATTGCTTGCCGAGCGCATAGACACCCTCCCAACGTACTTGCACGAGATTGAAGATCGCGGCGTCCTCGAGATACTCATTCTGCTTGTCCTGACCGCCGAGAATGACGAGCTTGCCCGCGCTTACCGAGCTCAGGTGCGCGTACCGGGGGCGAAGTGGTGGCTCGAGGTCCGCCTGTGGGCCCAGTACCCATTGCTCCGTGATGGTGTCAAAGATGGCCACATCGTTCAGCACGCAAAACCCCTCGCTCTCTGGATTCGTGCTCATGCCGCCAAAAATGACAATCGACGAACCGTGCACGTTGGCAGAGTGAAAGTACCGGGGAGCCGGTCGCGTGGGGTCTGCAACCTCTACGTGCCGCCAAACAAAGGTCTCGAGGTCGAGCGCGTAGATGCTGATGGTCAGCTTTCGTGAGGCCACCAGGCGACCGGCGACGACATAGAGTTTCTTGCCAACGACAGTGATGGTCGAGCCGACAGAGGCCGGCGGTATCTCGCCCGTCGTCTTTCTGACATTTTGAGACAACTCCAAAAGAGACATGTTGTAGTATTCGTGGACTCGAGTCGAAGCCCTGCTGCTATCGTCGACGGACAGCTACCGTGCTCGCGAGCGCAGATTTCAAAAGGTCACCGCAGGCCGAGGAGACCCTGCGAGCTTGACTGAGATTTTCCGCGCTTCAATACTTTATTGTGGACAAGAGGATTCAGGGGCTGTGCCCGTTGATGAGTAATAGTATAGTGTACGTAGACACGAACAGGGCTATAGACAGAGTCGCCCGAGAGATCCAGCACGCTGCGAAGAGGGCGCGATGAAGAAAAAGAGGACCGGTATATGAGGGTCTTCTGGGAGGCCCTGCTTATCGGGGGACCGCAAGTAATGGAGAGGAGTTGTGTCTAGGCGTTGGTGTTGTGAGTGGATGAGATGGAAATGGAATGAACGGCGGCCTCGCGTGAGTTTAATTTCGACGTCAGCACAAATCCAGTAATTCTGAACGAGATGAAGTGGCGCTCAGCCATTGCCGTCTACGGGATAGATTTCCCGATATGGAAAGATCAGTATGTCATCCATGGATCCTCTTGTACAGCTCTACTATATGTAACCACCCTTCTATAGTGTACGACAATAGCTATACACCAATCGTCTCCAATCCTCATTCTGCTTTCACATTTTGTTGGGAAAATTCGATATGGGCAGCTCAGCTTCGAAAGTGACGAGAAAGTTTCCGACCAAGGTACCTGATGCGAGCAAAGTATACAGACCGGTGAAGGACCTCGGCGAATACGCCGCGGAAGCACCCAAACGACAAAACAGACCCCCGCCGCACGTCGTCGAGGGCACGAAGAACCAGGACGTCGAGCAGGACGGACAGGACCCTCAGTTCCTGCAGATGCTGCGACAGGCTGGGCCGGTGCAATATAATGACGCGAGCCAGACGGTGCGCGTCGCGAAAGAGGACGATCCGACGGCAGGCATGTTTGCCGCCCGCTCGAGACTCGAGCGCGCCAACTTGGCGGCCAGCGAAAGTCCCGACGCCGGCGAGGCACTACGCTCGCACCTCGAAATGTCCGACATTGTCGCCCTCCTCGATGCCCGTAAAGCCGGTCTCTCCGACCAGGACCTCCAGCGACGGTTCCGGCTCGATGACTCCGTCCTCATCCGGCTCGGTCACGCCGTCAATACCCCCACCGAGACGGGCGACAAGGACGACCTCGGAAATGTCAAGGCCGAGTGGAGAGACCGTACCTGATCACCCTCGCCAATCAAGCACGCCAGCACTCGCATTTTCTCATATACACGATATGTTTCGCGAAACATATATGGACAGCCAAGTTGACGAACAACGGGAATCATTCATGCCTGCCTACGCTAAAGAAACAATGCTCCACCACCAAACTCCAAGCACGCCCGGACGATTCAAATCTTCAGAGTCTGTACACTCTTGCCATGCGCCGCACACAGTCGATCGCCCTCTGCGCTCCAGCTGATGTTGTTGACCTCGCAATCCGCCGTCCAGGCAAGGACAGGCTCACGACACTTGGCTGATCCCGATGCTTGGTCCGCATTGTTGCAGTCCCAGACGAGTACTTGGCTGTCGTCGGCACAGGTAGCCAGCAAACTTCGCGAATCCGGTGCCCATTCGAGGGCGTTGATCGAGCCTGCGTGCGATTCTAGTTGTAGAATAGCTGAACCCGGTCTCCGTATGTCGAGTATCTGTACAGTGTTGGACTCGGCCGCGAAGGTTGCCAGCAGATTCGCGTCCCGTTCGCAAGCACTTAGTCGTAGCAATGGTGCAGCATTACTCACACTGGGACTATTGCTGTTGTTTGAGACTACCGGTGATGTGGCATTCGGTGAATTGTTTGAGGATGGTGACTCGTAGATGATTGTCGAATGCTCAAGCGCTCTTAGATCAAAGAGACGCACTGATCCATCCGAGCCGACCGATGCAAAGATATCTTTGCTATTTGCCGTAAAAGTGACATCAAAGACCTCCTTGTCATGGGCAATCAGTTGAGTCCGCGCCTGCGCGGTATTAAGATCCCACACTGTGCAGGTCGTGTCTACACTGGCAGTCACAATCATGGCAGGATCGACCTTATTCCAATTAAAGGAAGTCAACGGAGCTGGAAAATCAGCCTTGGTCTAAAGAGAGTTAGTCATGCACATCTCGAGTTAGACGAACAGGTGACATACATTGCCGAGAAGCACTTCCTGGCTTATCTTGCCTGGAAATCTCCCATCGCCTTGATTTACCGAGAACACCCTGAGATAGTCTCCGCAGGTAGCAAGCATATTGGCATCGGCCTTGTCGGTCCTCGGCGGTTCCCACATGACCTTTGTGACTGGATACGGCAAGGTCGCGTCCACATCGGCCACCTTCTGCAGCTCGCCATCATCGCTTTGTTGCAGGACCTGCAGTCGATTTCCCATGTCATCGCTGAAACTACCGAGAGCTATTTTGCCGGATCCACGAGATCCGGAGCGCGGCCAGCGGCTCCAATCTAGTGCATAGACGGGCCATGCACATTCAAAGGTAGACGATCGCTTGGCGGTTCCACGATACGGGTTGGGCGGTGGTGTATTGAAGTAACCCGTGTAAGCAGCTGCCGAGAAACTGTTGCGATGTGCATGGGCATTCATATGCGGTCGTGAGCCATGAGACATGATTGTGCCAAGGCTGTGATCTGTTCAGAACAGGGCCAAGAGCAGATCTGCGACACACTGCCAATTGATACCGAAAGTTTATCTGCACATGTCAAGTCGGACGCGTTGCAGAACAACTATCTCTCACATGTAATTTGTGTGTCACTGTTTACCAAGTCGCGAGGAGTATCATCTTGTGATTCAGTTGGCTCATCCACTCCAATTCAGCAATTGGGCTCCTCCGCGCCTGTTCGTGCTGTCTGCCAGTTGGAATCAGCTGCCGGGCGTAGTATCAGTGATGCAGTTGGGACACGAACACAAGCTACTCCAGCGGATGCACTAGTGCACTATAGAACGGCTTTGTATGAGAGTGAAGTATACATCTATCTACATCGAGTGACCTTCTGCCTCGAACCAGCGAATGACCTCAGCGTCCGCCTCTCGCTTTCTTCGCTACTCGCTTCAATGCTCTGGTCTCTTTCTTCAATCTCTTGTCGACCGATTTGTAAGGACCTTTTACGCCGGACGGTCTGCCTTGTCCTTTGTTCTTGCCAGAGGCTACGATGACTTGTACCTTATTCTTGGGCTTTGACTTTGATGCACGATTCAGCAATCTCGTGATGGACTGAGCCTTCTGTCGCTCCGTGAGGTCTTCTGTCTCGTTGATCACATCCGCCTTCTGATTTATCTTGCCGAGGACACGCAGAGCTCGTTGCTTCTTTCTACCCTTGGCCTCCAGGATCTTCTTGATAGGTCGTGCATTGACAGCTCTCATTTTCTCTCGCAGCGCTTCCGAGGCAGCTTTAGTGATTGGCAAATTGGGCTTATTGTGCACATTTTCATCGTCCAAGAACCATTCTGGTGCGCCATCTTTATCATAGAATGCCAAGCGATTGAAGCCATCGTCAATGATGTCGCTCTTGGATCTCTCCTTGGAAGCAATTTGGTGCGCGAGGGTCATGGCCTCGGCAGTCACGATATCGACAGATGGTTGCCCTTTGGCTCGTGGGTTGTCATCCTCGGATTCTGCGTCGGAATACTCCGTCCTTGGGACTTCCTCGAAAGCGGACTCCTTGATCTTCTTCTTTTTCTCTTTCTTCTCAGTCTTGGGCTTCTTGGTGGCCACCGGAGGCAATGCTTTAGCAGGTTCGGCATCTGGCGAGTTGGACTTAGACAGGACTTCCTCTTCACTAGTGATTGGTTCCAGATCTTTGAAAAGCTCTTGTTCGAAAAATAGAGCTGCCCGTTTGGTTAGACCACCGACTTTGGGCTCGTCTTTCTCTAACGAGGTTGAAAGCTTGAAATCTTCAATCTCCTCGTCACTACTGTCTGAGTCTGACTCAGCATTCTCGATTCTTGCGACTGGCTCTGTATCATCGTCGTCAGATCCAGCCTTCTCATCTTCGATGCCGTGCCATTCATCATCCTCTTTGTCTTTCCTGGCCCGCTTTGCCTTGAATTTAGCATCGGACTCTGCCTTGCGTTCCCTGTACTGATTATACATGAGATCTAGCTGGTCTTCAAGTTCAATCTCTTCTTGGTCACTCTCTTCCGACTCTTCTTCGACCTCAAACTCAGCCCCTTGAGCAATTTTTCCTAGTGCAGCTGCCTTCTCGGTATCCTTAAGAGCAAACATTGCGTCCTCGCCTTGTGCCGCTTGTTCAGAGCCAATATCCATAGCCGAAGTCATGCCCATCTGCATACGGGTGATTTCCTTGATCTTCTTCTCGTTGTTACGACGCTTCTCCCTCCTCAATTTGGCCTTCTGCGCCTCATCAAGGCGTTCGATGTCCTGATCTATTTGTTCGTCCTCGTCCAGTGGCTCCACCTGAACCACTTCCTCTTGTTCTTCCTTCTTTCCTATGCCAATATTCTCTCGTGCGGCTGTCCTCCATCGTAGAAGCGCACGGAAATCTTTCTTTCCAAGTACTTGCAAGTCTGCACAGCAGGCCTTGATTTCGGTTGTTGTGATATCCATCTTCCTGAACTTCTGGTCTTCTTCTCCTGTAAAAGTAAATTCGTGCGTCAGTCCTAGAATTTGGATCGGATCTTGTGCCAAGACAAATTCGGAGATTGGTTTCACATTATGTTGGGTATAGTTTCCTTCCTCATATCCTTCCCTCTGTCTCTTTCTTCGTTCGGGATGGAAGACCTTGGCTTCCTGGTTTTGTGGTACATCAGGTAGATCCTCAAAGACACTCTTGGGATCAAGAAGCTTTGGGTCCAATTTTAGTGGTGCCTTAAAGCCCATACAAACCACGAAGATTTCTGCAGACACGTTTCGCGATGCTTGAGGTTTCGTGGCCTCGACCTTGCTGAAAAGTTGATTGAAAGTATACAGCAGACTGTTGTAATCTTTGGACCTGAAAACCTTTGTGACGAAAGTTCCTCCAGGCATGAGAAATTCGCAAGCCAACTTGAGAGACATAAGCACCAGCTCAGCCTGTGAGTAGGCATCTTGCAACCATGCTGTACCGACATTTGGCGCCCCATCGTGAATCACGCAGTCCGCCTTCCACGTCTTCATGTGCTGTCGCAATTGCGCGCGACATTTATCGCTATTGATATCTTCCGCAAAAGTTATACAATTCGGAATAGGACGAATTGGCACCAAATCCACACCGATAATAAGAGCTCCAGGTTTGCACTGCTTCGAGGCGACCTGTAACCAACCTCCCGGGGCGGCACACAAGTCGATCACTACTTTCGACTTTTCGAGAAATCCATACTTCTTGTTGAGTTGTATAAGCTTGAAGGCAGCACGCGATCGGAAACCCTGTTCTTTTGCAAGCTTGTAGAACTTGTCAAGACGACCTTTTGCAGTCTTCTTCTGGGACCCGGCCATTGTGCGAAGTGAGCCTAGGAAGACGCAAGAGAGCTCTGTGTCGCTGGACCAGAATCAGGCCAAGACTTGAGTCGCCGATGTATGAATTTCTCGGAGCGCAGCTTCTCGGCGAGCAGTCAATTCAAGTCATGTTAAGTACGTGATATCGTTTATACACTAGTACTGTTGCAGCTTACTCTTGCAGGAAAATTCGAGAGGAGCCCGATATATGCGCGGCACCTTTTCCAAGCCACCGCAACCATGGGACGCCGCCCAGGAACGGGGGTTGTTCTGTACACGCCCGCTATATATATACTAGTACTGTCAGCGTATATATACATAGAGCTCTTGAGGACTCTGGAGGGTCCGCGCTTGAACAGACGCTCGACCGTCACATCATGGGTCAGAAGCGTAAAAGAGGTCAGCTCGCCGCCGAAGCACTTGCGGCACAAGCAAGTGAGCAGCCATTGTCGAAATCTGCATTGGCGAAGTCGAAACGAAAGAAGCGCACGAAGCCGGAAGAATATGGCGGCAACACGCCGAAAGGATTCTTGAACCTCATTCACTACAAGGAGAGAACGGAGCAAACAAAGAGGGATAGTGCGCAAGCGGATCAGTGGAAACGAGATGCAGCACTTGCGGAAGAAATGGAGAAGCTCGTGCCAAGGACGGGCGAAAATATGAGCGACTTCAATCGCAGGGTCGACAGTGCACTGCCAATCAAGTACTCAAAGACACGAGACGTCAAGGGCGGTGAGATCGAGGACTTTGCCGAGAAACGTCGTAAGAAACAATCCGCCAGACAAAAGCAGCAAAACGAAGAGCACCTGAACATGCTGCGCAAGAAACACGAGCGAAAGTTCGAGACAACAGATAAAGATTGGGACGACTATGAATTTGCAACACACACAAAGAGCGGTCGAGGGCGGCAGAAATCGCCCGATCCATGGGCTGTCTTGCTCAAGCCCGAGAGACAATACAAGTTCAACGATACGGTTGAAGCTCCCCCAGTCCTGTCACACAGGGGCAAGTTTGTCAAGAAGGCACTACAGAGCAAGGGTTGAGCTTGACTTGTAGTCGTCAGCATTTACTGATTCCTGGTTTGCATGCTAGGGCGCTATAGCAGTTGTTCGACTCGAAGTCAGGATAATCATGGAAAGCTTGTTTTGCATTTATTTGTCCAAACTTTTGTTGGACCTTTTGCACATATTTGTGTCAATCAAGCCAAATTTAATACTGAAAGCCACATGATGCACGCTGCTAACACATTAAACTTTGCCGTCCAATGCACTGTAACAGCGATCCATGCACTTGACGATGACTATCGCAGCTCATATGCACAGCGCTTCTACCTCTATGCAATAGCTCTGTATATGTCAAAGTCAAAAGCCCCGATCTTCGAAAAGCCCGAAGAGCCTGACTTCATCAAGCGACTGAAGAGTACAACGCAGGCGGCAGCTCAGTCACAAGAAGAGCCACTCACCGAAGCGCCAGGCCGTGAAGATGACTTGCCTGCAGTAGAAGGTCCAGTTGATGATGACGATCTCGACAAATTGCGCGAAATGCATGGTTTGCAGACGGTCGCGTCCATTGGTGAGAGATCGACGGATGAAGCTGCAGTCGCAATTGCAGCGCGTCCAGCCGTGAAAAAGATGTCTGTCGGCCTGGGAAGAAGCCAGGACAAGATGTCGAAAAAGAGATTGCAGCGTCTAGAAGCACTCAAGAGTGGTGATAAGAGTGCATCGGATGATCAAGCACTTGATGAGGATGCATCACTGCCAGCCACGACTTCGAAAGTATATGCTAAAAGACCAGCGAACGGACGAAAAAAGATGAAGATACTGGAGCTGTAAGACCGGACGATAACGACCTCTGACTATTTCGCAACACGGCGAAAAAACCCATACAGTCCTGCAGACGATATGATGCGTGACAGCCAGGTGCACGGCCTCGCAATTAAGATGCACGATAACCTGAATCCGATTTAGCGGGTGGATGGATGATTGGGATTGTCCCAGCCTCGGGTTTGCGCTTATTTCGTTCTCCGCGGATCTGATTGGTCAGATGCTCCTGGGCGCATGCCAAATTAGTGCCTTTCACTCCAAGGTTTACAACAGCTCCTGCTGCAGCTGGCTGGATGAATCATGATCGACTGTGGACAGTCCGGCTCTATCGCAAGCACACGAGCTATTGCGGACTACGCGTGCATGGGCAACGACAGCGCGAATAGGAAGGTCTTGTATACTATCTTCAGCAAGCTGCATGACTCCAAACGCCTCATTATGGTGATGGCGATGTAGGTGCTACTTGAGGTATGAAACGCGATACAGAGCCATCAGCGCCAGGCCTCTATCGCAACTGAATTGCGATTGTAGTGAGGAATATGTATGCTTAGGTATGTTCTTGTGTTGATTGATTGCGAGAGCGTTTGAAATCAGTGCACACATGTGTGAGTCGAATTCAAATGACCTGTAAGAACAAAGTGGCGTTTCCACGGCGGCTAATCATCCATCCATATATGGACGGTACTAGTACTATTCTGTTGGCGATTGCGTCAAACTTGCGTATGAAGTCTTATTGAAGGAGCAAGCATATTTACGGATGTTCCCCTTGGATCCACCTTCTAAAGTCGGCTTGGTTTCCATGATATTGTCCCGTTGATGGTGAAGGAATTGGCAGAGAATGCATACATGTTGACGATCTGCTCATGCTGCGCCGTACCGCATTGTCCCTGCTCAAGCGACCTTTATCGACAATATGGCTACGCAATGCTTCCTCCTTGACATTGCGGCCCTACCAACAAGAATGTATACAGAGCTGTCTCGATGCGGTTGCGCAAGGAAAGAAGCGGATCGCGGTGTCCCTGGCGACGGGTGGCGGAAAGACTGTGATATTCAGTCATTTGTCAAGTCAAATAAGTGCCAGCGGACCACGCAATCAGACATTGATCGTGGTGCACCGCAGAGAACTTGTAGAGCAAGCGGCGAATCACTGCAGATCTGCCTGTCCGGAGAGCACGGTCGAGGTCGAAATGAGTCATCACACGGCAAGTGGTCTGGCGGACGTGACCGTATGCTCCCTTCAGTCCCTCGTCAGACGGTTGGACAAGTACGATAGGGACCGCATCAAGTTGATCATTATTGACGAAGCACATCATGCTGCGGCCAAGACATATCTCGAAATACTTGATCGGTTAGCAGCCAATTCTCCGGAAACGGAGACAGTGGTGGTCGGCTTTTCTGCGACACTCTTTAGACGTGACGGGTTACAACTCGCTTCTGTATTTGACCATATCGTCTTTCACAAGGATTACATGTCAATGATGAGAGATGGCTACTTGTGCAATGCCAAGCTCACCACAGTCAGCATGGAGGACATTTCTCTCAAGGGCGTCAAGCTGAATGGACCTGACGGGGACTTTGCTATCGGACAGCTAGCCGCCCGCGTCAACACCACTGCCGCAAATAACGCATCGGTCGGCGCTTGGCTGGATCGCGTCAAGCACAGAAAGAGCACAATTGTGTTTGCTGTAGATATTCAACACACTGTCGATCTGGCAAATTGCTTCAGACAGCATGGTATCGATGCGCGGGCTGTATCGTCAAACAACACGAAAGTCGAGCGAACTGAGCTGATCTCTGCTTTCAGGCGAGGCGACTTTCCGGTGCTTGTTAATTGTGGCATTTTGACGGAAGGATTTGATAGTCCTCAGATCGATTGTGTCTTGTTGTGCAGACCGACCAAATCAGTAGGGCTCTTGGTACAAATGATTGGTCGTGGTCTGAGACTGGCACCTAACAAAACGGACTGTCATATACTCGACATGACTTCATGTCTAGATGTCGGAGTGGCGTCCATACCATCTCTCTTTGGTCTCGATCCTTCGGAGTTGGCAGACAAAGAGGCATCCTTTGAGCAGCTAGCGGCGCAAGCGCAGAGCGCTGCTGATGCTGTAGCAGCAGAAACGGTCCAGGAGTCCCCGGCCATCGAGCTCAACAGTCCACCGTTGGCCGTATCATATATCGACTATGATGACGTGCAAGACCTCATGAGTGACCATGAAGTGCGAGGCTCCAGACACATCTCGCAGCTGAGTCCTCTCAATTGGCTGCAGACTGACACTCACAAATATATCTTGTCCATGGGCTCACAAGGATTCATCACGATTATTCGAAACGAGGACGATGAGGACGAGTCTTGGAGTGGCACATACACGATGAAGTTACCACCGGGGACGGCCGCTATCCTGGCACGTCCCAGAGTTCTTTTTGAGCGCGTCATTTCACTAGAACGGGCAGTCGCGGCGGCCGACACCAAAGCCATCAACATTGGTCAACGGAACGTCATGCTCCGTAACGCACCATGGAGATTGGCAGAGGCGTCACCGGCGCAAAAAGAGTTTATGACCAAGCTCGGCAGTAAAGATGCTCGCAACAGATCAGTGACGCGAGGACAGGCACACGACTTCATCACGCGCTTCACTCACGGCGCCAAGTCATTTGTTGACAGGGCCAACCGTAGTGTCAAAGCTAAACATAAGCAGGAAGTCAGGGACTACAAGACACAAGAAAGTAGAGCCTTCAGGGCCGCAAAAGAGGCCGAGAAGGCGGAGAAGCGGAATCGTGTCTACCAGCCAGCTATACAAGTCGGACCACTGGGCACATAAGGATGGTGTAGAGTTTGGGAAGGTAGCGTTGGCGAAGGTTTTTGTGTTGTTTCATGATCGATGATGATCCGCTCTATGCATGCCTTAGTGTATACCAGATATGTTGTACTCCTGTAGTGCCCGTCCGAGTTTGTCTCCCCATTTTCAAGCGACATCAATTCCTGCCCTCCAAGAAACGTCCCATGAAAGTGTCGGGTATTTGCCTGGCTGATTGTGGTTCGTCCTCCATGGTGAAGTATCTTGATCATTAGCAGTTTGACATGGATGGGCAGTATGCATGGACATACTTCATGACATGACTTTGTTGCTTCCAAAAATTGACCGTTTCTTGGTACTCTACCTGACCTTTGAAGAGCAGCACATCGATCGTGGGGAGGTCGGACACATATCGGTTTCGCTCAAACTCTTGACGAATCTTGGACCTGACTGTAGAGACTGGCAACTCCATTTCGTATAGATTGACCATATCTGGTACCTATATCGAGGATAAGCATTTCCTTAGCTGTCAAAAGTCGAGGAGCTGCCTACACATCGCTGGTAGTCTCGATACATCTTGATCGCCCTTTTACGCGCGATGGCATGCGTCGCCGACGTCGCAGTCTTCATGGCAAGAAAGGTGGGATTAGTATAAGACATGGCGTATGTGCCCTATGAGCGACCAGTCAATACAAAACAAGCTGTTATAGCTCTATCACTGCTTCACTCGAGGCCATCTTCGTCCATAGACTTTGGCTCTACTACGCCAAGCGGAACCCTAAGTCGAAAAGACGCCAACCCATAGCGGCAATCACGCAACGCTCCACAATGATGCCGGAGTCAAGAATTCACTCTATTCAGTGGTATATGAGTCTGCAACTTTGCGACACTTTACCGGACATAGTGTGCACAAATCTTGCGATCGAGTCCAAGGATACTGTACTGAACGGTCCGCTCACCAGATTGCAATGTTTGGCAGGACTCGTCCTTCGCTGCAGCCTGGATTCCTTTGCATCGGGCATAGATTCTATGCGACTGCATCTTCCGACACTGTCAAGCTTGCTTACAAGCTATACTCACCAGCAAAAGAATCAACAAATTCTCCCCTCGTCATACTGCATGGTCTCTTTGGCTCAAAGTCAAATTGGCAATCTCTGTAAAAACAACATATACACACGCATCGGCATAAGGCTGATACAGCACTAGATCAAAAGGATTCGCGAGAGATCTAAATCGTCCAGTATATGCTCTCGATGCACGTAATCATGGCGAGTCGCCGCAGAATCCAGAACACAACTATACGGTCATGGCCGATGATGTCAAGCAATTCATCCTTGACCATGAACTGAGGAATCCGATTGTCATAGGTTTGTCAAGCTCTGATCTTACCATAGAAGCTGTCCCTGATGGTGTCAAGGTCATTCCATGGGAGCAAAGATTGCTATGACGCTTGCGTTGCGTCACTCCTCACTGGTCAGATTGCTTGTATCGGTCGACAATGCGCCCGTGGACGCGACACTCTCATCAGAATTCCCTCGTTATGTACGGTGCATGAAGGAAATCGAAAATGCAGGACTATCGAAGCAAAGTGAAGCTGACGCAATGCTGCAAGCAGTAGAAGAAGATGTGTCTATACGTCAATTCCTCTTGACCAATCTCATAAGAGATCCGACGACTAAATTGTTCAAGTGGCGAGTTCCGTTAAACATCATTGCCAAGTCACTGGATTTTATGGGCGACTTTCCATACCTGCCCAATCAAGCTCGATTCAAGAAACCTACGCTATTCATCCGAGGAAAATACTCAAAATATGTGACAGATGAAATGATACCGCTGATCGGGCGCTTCTTCCCTCGTTTTCAGGTGAAGGACATTGATGCGGGTCATTGGGTTCAGGCAGAGAAACCTGAAGAATTCAAACAAGTTCTCACACAGTTCATAGTCGACGAGGAAGTGAGAAATCACCAATGCCATTTTGCGAATCCGGCACTAACATTCTAGGAGAAATTGCTCGAACAAGAAGACTCTAGCGAATCACCAAGCACCAGATATACCTCACAAAAGTCTCTCGGATCGTCATCTGTTTCTCCTCCTTCTCCTTTATCCGCGCGCGCCTTTTCGACAACGCGATCAGTACACTACAAGCACGAGCCGACGACGCTGACTGATCACGGGTACTTCAAACTGGCAGACTCGAGTCTCAACCTGATCCTGCTCGAACTGGAAGAGGTGGCCGATCGTAACGCGAGACTGGATGTCGAGTACAGCGACGGCGTCATGAACGTCAGTATCGACGACGTCGGCACGTACGTCATCAACAGACAACCACCGAGTAAACAGATCTGGCTGAGTTCGCCCATATCCGGTCCCAAGCGCTTCGATTTTGTAGATGGGGTCGGGTGGGTCTACAAGGACGGCACGAAACTCAAGGAACTCCTGGAGAGCGAGTGGCACGAAAATGATGTGGCCGCGAACCTCGAAGGACTTGGTCTGAGAGACGACGTGGCATTGCCTTGAGGGAAAGAGTGATGTACATGAAAAAGTATGAATCATGATACGCTAAAGCCTGTCGCTAAGCATCAAGAAGTTTTGACCCATGATATTGACTCATGGTCAGCAGCACTCAGGTTTACGCTCAGACCTGACAAAATAAAGGTCTTCTCTTGCGAACGGGCCAGTCCGACTCCTTGGGGAAACAGGTTCGCGCTTGATGTTGCGATCCGGCATTTCGATCTTACACGAGTGCAAGGATGAGTCGGACAACGTCAGCCCCTCCAACAGGTGGACTGGACTACCGTGCGAGCTCGAGAGTCAATAAAAGTCCTGATCTCCATCGGAAAAGTCATCACTGAAGAGAGCCTGGGGTTGAGGCAGATTGCTTGGCCTGCTGGATCCCGGCACTATGATTGGTGGAGAATATTCCTCTGCACGATCATGGGGATTTGACGATCCGTTCATCGCAGAATCTGGCGCACTTGTCGTGGTACTGGTGGTAGGATCCGTAGATGAATCCATATTACTAGGTGCATTTTCATGATTATCGGAGGGTGTACTCGATTGAACCTCCATTTGTACATTGTCATTAGCGTGCCCAGCAGGCATCGGTGGGTTCGATACACTTGCAGGCTCAATTGATTGTGAAGTTGAATCGATTGATTGCCCTTCTATTGATGGTCCATGATTATTGTTGAGATTGTGATCATCTCGTGAGAGGGGAGGATGGTCGCTAGTCACCGGCGCTTGTGACATTCTAGGTATTCGAGTATCGAAAAATCGTTGTTGTGGTGGCTCAGGCATTCGCCATGGAGGAATTCTCTCTTGTATAGAGGAAGGATGCCTGAAGCCGTTCGTAGGCTCACTTGTGCGTGGTTGCGTTCGTTCACCATGATGGATTGCGGGGAATGCGTGTGCTGAAGATGGCAGCTCGGGCAGAGATGCCCTTTGGGCTGTAGGAGTTACAGCTGAGTGCACAGGCAGCACCATACTATCACTGTGCTTGACCCTCTTCGGTGGCTCAATGTCGTCGTCGCTATCCTCTGTCAAATCGATGCATACAGGTGAGGCTTTCCTCTTGGTCGGTCGTGTGGCCGTTGTAGGTGTCGCGGACCGGGAGTCTGGTTCCTGCTTCATACGAGGAGCTTTTGCCGTGGATAGTTTCGGCCCTTCGTCCTCATCCTCGGTGTCTTGTAGGTCGAGGATTTCGTGCGCTCTGTCGTCAGCGTCGTTGTGCTTCTTGGGTTTCACATCTTGCGCCTCGTTTTCAGCACCAGGTATTTTCCATAGACCTTGTGGATCGACGAGTATGGAATCAACATCTTGCCCAACTTGGTCCAGAATGTCTTGAAAGTAACCATCAACAGCGATAGATGACAGCCCGTTAATCGCAACATGACAAATAGGACAAGTCCACTGAGGTGTCTGTTCATTGATGCTTAAGAACGCCATGGCATCCCAACATTGGTTATGCTTACAGAATGTTGATCGGCATGGCACAGTGATGCGCATGTATGATAGTGGATCTTTGAGCGTGAGATCGAACGAAGCCAACTCTATGTCGTCGTCTTCCGGTTTGCGCAGCTTGGCGAGGACAGATTCTTTTGTGAAGCGATTGCCGCCTTTTATTCTTTCGACTAATTCATCCACGGAATGAGTTTTCAATAGGACAACCTGCACACCGTATTTCTTGTTGGCATCCGCCCCGCAGCTATATGTGATATCAACTCTATTAGCAAGCCTCGGTGTCCGGTCTATGTAGTTGGTGATATCTGCAGGTGGTATTGTACCTGGTCGATTCTTCATGCCTTTGAGATTAGCATGGATCCTTCGTGTATTTACCAGCACTTCAGCCGGGGTCGGGAATTCCAGGAGAAGTTGTCTATTGGGGTTGTAGGCATAAGTGCTATCTGCACACATGATTGCGACCTTGTACCTTGAGGTTCCTTGATGCAACAAGTCTAAAGCATTCATAGAACAAACGAACGATAGAGATACCGTGTTACGACTCGAGACTAAGATGTCAGACAGGTAATGTGGCCGCGACCCAGTGCTTACAAGGCAATGTGGCAGTATTGGACAGTCGCTCAACAATTTCGTAGAATGGACTGGGTCTGAAGTTCAATGTCGATTGTTGCTGAGATATCTGTCCATGTGGCCTCCAATTGTTTCCAGCAAATTGACTGTACGGCATCCCATTCGATGGTGGACGATAATCGCTCGCGGCTGCTACTGGGATGTTCGAACGAACAGGAAGTCCACGAGCCATCGGTATCGACATTGATGGAGAACCACAGCGCAAGATGCGATTTTTGAGACTTGTGTAGCGTGCCACATCATTTGCGGACTTGAGCAAGCTAAGATGACTAGCCACTCGGTCTATCAGTGGCCTTTTGTTTCCAGAAGTACTTAGGTGGACTACGTTCTATCAATACCGAGTTTCCAGTGTTCTGCAGGAGACCCACGTTCTTTCAGGATGTCCTTCAAGTCGGCGACGAGCAGCCGAGTCTCGAGGTGTCGCAGAATCGATGGATAATCGACGAAAGGACTGGCCATGCGGCAGGCTTCTGCAGGCCTTGCCGGCTAGGACTGTCGCTCTACGCTGTAAGATAGACGGTGGTTGATACGCTTATCATTGAGCTCATTGGCACTAAAAGCATGGTCGAGGCGTTTACTTGCGCTTACACTCTTGTCTGGCCTGTATCTCGAGCTCAGCTGTATGTCTGATTGATCATGTCTCTGAGTTTGAATCGGTGTGGCTTTGCCGACGGGTACGACAAAAATCTGCAGCGGCAGGCAATAAAGTTTCTTGCCCTTGAAGTCATATCAGCATCTTCATAAAGGTAGGTACTCTGCTGTGGTTCTGGTTATGGCAAAGTCAATCCGCAGCGCAATCAAAAAGAGGTTCAGGAGTCAGAAGCGGAGTGATCGAATTTCAGTCGAAGATCAGAGGCTAGCGCGTCTTTCGGCGAGACTTGAAGCTCGACAAAAAGCACAATCAGTCGTCGGACAGACTGCGGAAGGAGATCTTGAGACCACCACACCGACGGCAGCACGAGACGATGACGCGCAGCATGCAGAGCCTATGGACGTGGAAATGAAGAAAATCAGCACCTCTGGATCTCGAGGAAGTGCTCGAGAGACGTGGAAGGGAGGCAAGCACTTGGCCAAGAAGAGAGCAAAGTCCGTCATAAGTGACAGACAACGAAAGAAGAAGAAGTGATGAGTTTTGATTACTCTTGCTATCACTCGAAATGCGTTCGGGTCGCATAGACTGCCCTTCAGCATGCAATCTGCAAATCAGGGAGCATCCTTGCAACGATGGGCTGCCGCAGCGATCGCACTTTTAGATTCCGGTGCATAGTTACAACGACAAGCAGATGAGCGGGCGGCAGCGAAGCTGCATTTCTTACAAGGGCTGATACGAACGTGGATGAGACGTACCATAGTCACTAAGAAACATTCGTCATCCGAAGCGCGCTTGCCATAGGCAACGTGCATGCATATGCCTCTGTCCATACGCTCATACGGTCCTAGCGTATAGCTATCCACACTAGCATAAATCCAGGTACCACACTAGATATGATTCGACTGGACGCCCTGAGCATGCTCTCATGACTTGACCATTAGACAGCGTGCATGGCCAGCACGCCGATTGGTGCTCGCTATCTTAATTGACCCGTACTATCGGGTTGAACTCAACCGGCTCTTGTCAGCTGGAAGATCACCTGCCAAATATCAACCGGCTGCTGACGTGCTGCGATCGCGTCTTGTACTGACGACATGTCCCACCACTTCGTAGCTCGCAAGACACTTTTCCTTCTCGTGCTGAAAAGGCGTCCAATCACAGCTTATCTCTTCATCTGCCACTTGTCTGCCAAGCTTAAGCTTCCGAACACCTGTGGCTCGCTCTTTCAGACATCTGCAGTACAGCAGAGATCGACCGCAACTCGTTCGTTGCAACAATGAAACCGCATTCCAGGAAGTGCGCAGTACTAGTAGTCATCAGAGAATCAGGTTGCGCGCTGCAACATTCGGAAGTGGTATGTGTGCAGTAGCTGATGATATGCCACGACTTGAACTGATCAGCTGCAGCTTCAGCAGCCCGTGCTTTCAGATTGTGGAAAAGCAGCTGCTGGCTCGACAGCAGCACAACCCGCTCCACTCACAGAGCCACAGGCTGCCTCATCGTCAGCTCAGAAAGGTAGACTGCCCAGGTGATATTGTAAACCTTGGAAGTCAAGGGCAGTCGAGCCGAGCCGAGCCGCCTACCAATCTTCCAAGGTTGGAACCTGGGAACCCGGGCAGTGGCCAGCCCCAGCCGTGGAAGCTCCCAGGTCTCGCGGTTTGGTTGGAAGGTTGTGCTTGTCTTGGCAGCCGGCTGCGAAGGCACAAGCAAGCCTCCCCAGACAGCTGCCGGGTAGGAAGAGATCGCGCCCTGCAGCTGGTCTCTTGTTGTTGCGTTGCGCTTTTCCTCTTCAGCTAGGCTCCTCAGCCATCTCCATCTCACCCTTTCCCGCACAACGAGATCCACTGGGCAGCCTGCCCAAGTATCTCCTACCCACGCTGACGATCAGGCTTCTCTTCCTCGACAAGGTCGCTCTTTCCTTCCTTACTGCTCTACCTATAGAGACCCTTGCCTCTCGTCCGCCTGACGGATCGACCTGAGGTGTCTGCACTTTCTCTAAAAAGCACATTCTCTTGCTCACGTCCCAAATCATAGCCGCTAGGCATTGTGCGCCGTAGTGGGTCAATGGACCAGGATGCAGTCGTCCCTGGCGAGAAGCTGCTTTACAAGGCTGACAAGGTCATATGCAACCGTCAGCGCACTTCTGCGAAGCCCTCAAAGCTGCCTGGACGAGCACTGTATCTCATCACTCTCTTTGCCATCGCATTCATCCTTCTCGTTCGATACTCCTTCGATGCAAAACAAAAAGACAACAAGGTCTGTAACATGTCGTTCATGTATCCCTCCTACAGGCATCTGCAGGGTTTCGACCACGAGCATACCAGATTCGCATCAAAATACTCACTCTATCTATACCGCGAATTGACCATTGACCTGAGCGACGAGCCACAAGGAATCCCAGTCTTGTTTGTACCCGGAAACGCTGGCAGCTACAAGCAGATTCGCCCAATCGCCGCTGAAGCGGCTGCACAGTTTCAACAGACTCTGAAAGATGATCCTGAGGTCTTGCGAAACGGGAAAAGGAGCCTGGACTTCTTCACAGTCGATTTCAACGAGGATTTCTCGGCGTTTCATGGCCAAACAATGCTGGACCAGGCAGAATACCTCAATTCAGCCATCACATATATATTATCTTTGTACACAGATGCTCGAAAGAGTCCTTCTTTTCGATCTCTTCCAGATCCGACAAGCGTCATCATAATAGGGCATTCCATGGGCGGTTTGGTTGCCAGACTAACCCAGATCATGCCAAACTATCTTCCGAAAAGCATCAATACCATCGTCACGATGTCGACGCCCCATGCTATTCCTCCGGCTCCATTTGACCCTCGTATTCAAGGCATTTATGAGGATATCAATCAGTTCTGGCATCAGTCATTTTCCGGTCCTGCAGAATCCAATCCTCTGAGGGATGTCGCCCTTGTTTCTATCGCCGGCGGAGGTCTGGATACCATTGTTGCCTCTGACTACTCTTCTGTGAGGATGATTGCTCCTGCTTCGAATGCATTCACCGTTTTTACAAGCACCATACCCGATGTATGGATCAGTGCAGACCATCAAGCTATCCTCTGGTGCGATCAATTCCGCAAAGTGGTTGCTCGAGCTCTTTTGGAGTGTGTAGATGCACGAATGGCAAGTCAAACGAGCGATCTGACACACAGGATGGACACATTCTCGCGCCACTTTCTCTCTCAGCTTGACAAGAAGTCACAGTCCAGAGCACAGCGACCCAGTGTCTCCGTCTTGGATAGTATTGATGAGCATATTGTCAATCATGCCTCTAATAATGACACCATCTTTCGACGATCCTTCTCACTTCTCGCTGAGGACATGGACATTTTGTCGATTGCGCCAGCGACCAATGCATTGGTGCAGGTCTTGACCAACATCGAACAGCGTTTAGATCTGGAGCAATCCACAATAGCAATATATATGTGTACGAAACAAGGAGGCACAGCCAGATGGGAGCTCGATCACGTCGTGCCTGGCTTGACGTGTCTTGACCTTACTCCCGATCTGGCAGTTCTGCCAAGTAGAGACGACTTGACTCAAAACGGCTCTGATCGACGGGCATATTTCATGGAATATCAAGCAGCTGCTGTGCCATCACAACGATACCTGGTGGTGAAAAGCAGCAGTGGACGGAAGGATAGTTTCGTTGCTGCACAAGTGAGAAAGTCATCAACAGATATGGAGATCATGGTATCGATGGATATGTTCAGTCTCTTCTTTGGAGGCTTCAGAATTATATTTGGCTCATCCCAGCTTTTGATGTCAACAATCCGAATAAGCGGTCTGATCAACAGTCTCATCACGTATAAGTTACACATTGCACCACGGTCTTGTGAGACTCGCTTGATGGAGACCGTGACTCGACAGCACATGGCGGCCACTTATGAATCTAAGTATCACGTCGAAAGTGATGTTATAGACATAAGTCTACACGGTCAAGCGCCTTTTTTCCCGCCCTATATCGCTGCTGATCAGGGACTTGTTATTCAGCATTGGTCAGATCCTGCGTGTAGTGGGCCTTTGGACATCTCTCTATCGGTCGACTATATCGGTTCTCTGGGAAAGCTGGTCATGCGGTTTAGAGTCGTTCTCATCGTCTATCCACTCGCAGTGGCACTCCTTGTTGTGTGGCTACAGACCGCTGTGTACAACAATACGGGTACTTTCTTGTCATTCCAGCAGAGTCTGCGGATGTTGGTCAGCCGTGGCCTGGCCACAATGTTGTGTATCGTTTCAGCTGTTTCGTTATGCCTGACCCATATGCAACAGAACTCCATGCAGCCACTGGAAGAGTTCTTTACACCCTCAAGCAAACCACACGACAACGGAAAGTATGTGATGTTTATGAATGACAAGTTACTAGGATTGCAAGATCCATTTCTATGGTGGCTTGCACCACTATTCCTACTCGTCTCGGTTGGTATGCTGAACGCAGCTTCAAGCTTTTTACATGTCATCATCAAATTAGTCGCTGTTGCAGTCGATACAATTAAGGGAAGTTCCAGCATTGCCACCGAACAAGCTGAAAGAAGCTTTTCAAGGCGTTTGACAACGACGGCAATACTCCTCGGCCTTGTTTCATTCCTGATACCATATCAATTTGCATATCTCGTGGCATGCATCGTGCAGCTCGCGACTTGTGTCCGGTTGTTGCGGTCAACAGACACACAGACCACGCTCAAGGCTTTCAACATGAATTTCGGCATTCTGGTACTCATGATCTGTGTCCTGCCAATCAACATTCCGATTCTTGTCGTCTGGATCCGCAACATATCCGTCCAATGGTTCACGCCCTTCTCCTCTCATCACAATGTCCTCAGCGTGGCCCCGATCATGCTGCTGGTCGAATCCCTCACGAATGGCTGGACCGCGCCGCCCGTTCGTTCTCCACTCGGAAAAGTCCTCGGTCTAATCATCCTCGGCATGTCGTGCACCATTCTGCTGTACGGCGTCATGTATACTTATCTATTGCATCATATCCTTAATGTCCTGGCCGGTTGTCTCTTCCTCTACCAGCATTTTTCCTCCTATACTATATCGAGGCAGACGGATGCGGGTAAAAAATAATATTTTCTTGTATGTACAGTTTATTTTCAGGTAATCAAAAAAGGGGCCCTGGTGTGATGGGCTCACTGGGTGACGTGGTATAATAGAAATAACCTTAATTATTACTACTCAATACACGAATCGATATAGCTTGTGTCAAGCGGCCTAATTGCATGATTCTCATTCCTTTGCCCTCTGCGACCTCAATGTTCCTGATCACTTTCAGATGGTGCCTCTTTCCCGGAGTGCGTGGTGGAGGCAAAGGACGGCACGGAGACTTGCCGATCGACTCGTAGCAAGCCAGAGTTCTCGGGGACTGCGAGCGGTTTGTGATCGGTGTGGTGCGCGGTATTGGTATTGGAGGTGGTCCAGGATGGAACGGATGAGTAGAGTGATGCTTCGCTGGTGAATCGTGCGATGCGGAGGGTCAGTGCGGATGCGGCGGTGAGGTACTTGTCGTCCCCTATCCTCATGCTGACATCATCCGTGCTCATTCTACTCTTCTTCCTCGTCGTTAACGTCGTTGGCGTCTGCCTGTCATCGTGTAGATTCGATGTATCTGACGCTTCTACCTCGACTCGGTCCGTGGGATTATCTGTATGACTGTCTGACGATGCCGAACGCATGCCCACGTCTCGTGCATCATTATTGACGCTGTGATCGACCACTGAGAAATCTCGGTATGCTACAGGCGTATTTGGTGAAGACTGCTTGGTGTCCTTTCGAGACAGGAATCGGTAGACTCGAGTTGATTTGACCTTGAGATGTGATTTGCACGATTCCAACCGAGACTTCTTATGAGTCGCCTGATTCGTCTTTGCTTCTTGACTCATCAGTCGGACCTGCAAATTTACAGTTGAGCAGTGACCAAGAGTGAAGAAAATGAATGATATTGCTCATGAACTTGTGTACTGTATTCATGTTTAATTGACTTGGCCATTGGCTTTGCTAACTACTCTGAGTGCTCATGACAGATCTTCTGATCATTGCTTCCCTCACATTGCTTCAGAAGTGTATAGAGCTCTGAAGCTCACATGGAAGAGAAGCCCGGCTCACAGCCTGTACTTGCTAATCAATTCATCGCAAAGTTCTGTGAATTGACGACAGAGCTGAGGATTCTGGGCAATGACATTCGGTGGACGGCTCTCCATATTGGTCCAGTATTGACCAGATTCACGTACATCTGGCGAAGAAGCAAGATAGACTTGTGTTGCCGCGCCCTGTTCGAGAGGACGACCAATCAGACTATACAGGACTGGGAATACGTATTTTCGCATGGCAAGTGGATATCTGTCGCCAAACTCGGTCTTCACAGTACCAGGATGACAACTATGCACAACAACATTTTTGCCTTGTTCTCGTTCGGCCAGCCCGGAAGCAAGCAGGGTAGCCATGAGTTTCGAAATACCGTAGTATGCATTCGAGGATAGTTTCTGCGAGTTACTGTATACATTGACATCAAACGAGAAGACAAATTTGGAGGCCAGCGACGAAAGAAGAATAACACGACTGGGCCTCTGCTTGGAGCCAGACTTTTGCAGAAGAGGAAGTAGGTTCGTGACTAGAAGATGGTGCCCCAAATTGTTTCCTTGGAACATCTCGTCAAAACCATCCTGCGTCTTCCTAGCGCTTTGCGGCAGGCTACCGAGTCCAGCGTTGCACATCAGAACATTCAAGTTCTTTTCTGTGTCCAGAATTTTGCGGGAAAGCTTGTTAACACTGTCCATGGAACACAGATCAAGATGCTCAACCACGACATTCTTGAAGCCTGTAGCATTGATAATTTCGTTCTTCGCTCTTTCGCCCTTGTCAAGGGTCCTGGCAGCGAGAATAATTTTGGCAGGCTTCATGAGAGCCAATTGCCTGGCACTCTCCTTTCCCAAGCCAGCATTGCCTCCAGTGATAAGAATGACTTCACCAGACAGATCTTGAATGGGAGCTTTAAGATTTGTGTGAACGAATGTCTCTTGATAAAAGTCCCTCAGAATATCGTACACTCTCCATGGAATCGACATGTCACCTGACACTGGTCAGAATACTTGTGAACAGATGAGTCAGACACTGATTCTAACGAAGACAAGAAGTCAAGCAGACAGCACACCAGCTATAGTAGGCAGCATGAGACGAGTACCTAACCATGGGCATGAGCAAGGTGTGGAGAAGGAACGCATCAGCCTTGCAACTTGCGGCCACGAAGAGCCGCCAAGCTGAGCTCCAACGGCACAAACGAAATCAGTCGGGACTGAGAATTTCAAGCATATCACGCGATGACGATTCTACTCATACATAACTGGCTCTTGTCAGTCTGCTACAAGTTACAAAAAAATGCCACCAAAGAAGAACAAGGGCGCTAAGATCTCTCTCGCGGAGTTCAATGAGAGCGCCGGGGGCGGAAGCAATTGGGCAGATGAGATGGACGACATGCCATCAGCACAACCAGGTTTCGCGTCCGCCCAGCCGGGTTTCGCTTCGCAATCTGGTGGATATGGTGCATCTTCTGGAAGTGGCGGGGGCTACGGAGGCAGCGAAAGACGAACGTACGAAAGCTCCACCCCACGAGACCCAATCTTTGCGACAAACAGCCGTGGAGCGGATATGGAACGGGCAGGCTGGACCACACGAGCAGAGGTGCCCATGCCCGACAGACCACCATATACAGCACATATTGGTAACCTGACATTCGATGCTTCAGAGGCAGAGATTAGCGACTTTTTCTCCGGCGCAGGAGCCAAGGTCAAGAGTGTACGATTGATGCGTGATCGGGAGACCGACCGACCTCGAGGCTTTGGATATGTCGAATTTGAGGATCTGGACTCACTAAAAGCTGCTCTACCATTGTCCGGCTCGCCACTGGCTGGTCGCGACGTTCGAGTCACCGTTGCAGAAGCTCCCAAGCAAGGATTTGGTGATCGTGAGCCTGAGCGAGATCTTGACTGGGGATCTGCCCGTGGCGCAAAAGGTCCTTTAGCTCCTCTGGAGCGACCGTCGCGTGGTTATGAGTCGAGGGGTGGTGGCTACGAGAGTCGTGGGGGTGGAAGTGCGTTTGACCGTGAATCTCGAGGAGGTGGTTATGAGTCGGCTCGTCGCGAATACGAGCCTCGTGAAGCTCGAGCACCTAGAGAGCCTGAGCGCGATCTGGACTGGGGTGCCGCACGAACAAGGGGACCTTTGCCAGCACTTGAGACGTCCCACAGAGACGGTGGCTATCAGTCTAGACCTTCTTATGGCGAGAAGCGTGATTCTGAGCGACGACCCCACGGCGGAGAACGACGCGATTCCGAGAGACGGGAACGAGACAGTGGACCTGACTTGGACTGGGGTGCTCGCAGAGGTCCTCTGAGCCCTTCGGCTGATGGTAGTGCTTCCGGTCCAGCCGAACGTCGGAAGCTTTCTCTTGCACCAAGGTCTGCTGCGGATGGGGCAAGCACCCCTGCTAGTCTAGCTTCACCAGTATCCACAAGGGCATCTCCCTTTGGAGCTGCTCGTGCTGTTGATACTTCTGCTGCTGAGAGGAAAGCAGAGGAGAAGCGACAACAATTGGCTAGGGAGCGAGAGGCTGCTAACGCTGCTCGCGAGGAGAAGAAGAAGGAGAGAAAGTTTGACTCTCGCACGGACAAACCATTCGATATCCTGCGACGTACTGATGACTTGAGCCTCGAAGACGACAAGGAAGCACAAAACGTCGATGCGAAGGCTGACGCCGAACTCGCCGCTATTGAGAAGAACGAGAACAATGCAACAACGACCCAAGCAGTCCCGGAGAGTGATGGATGGACTTCCATAAACAAGAACAAAAAGTGATCACTTCAATCTTCTCTTGCATCTTAGCGTAATGTCAATCAAAATTCCATTCTTTGCAAAGGCTAGGCTGTCCTCATGCGTGCACTTGAACTCTCTATCTAGAGCAAATCGCACTCATGCGCATACATATCACGCATCACACCTTGTACGTGCAGACAACGAGCTCTCAAGATATTGCCAATTGTGACAATTGAAGGCCGAGGAAGAATGAGCCGATGACTGCAGGTCGCTGCCAAGCATGCGAAGGTATTTGACGCTGCAGCTGCCAACCTTGCAGGGTGCAAGTCCAGCAGATTCCGCAGCCGCCCACGTCATTCACTGTCCAGCGATCGATTCGCGCACCCGCAGTTCCGCCGGTGTTTGCCAACGACCTCGAGAGTTTGCTCACTCAACAACCACACGATTGACGTGTATATCACTATTCAACCAGCTTGGACACATCTAACAGCGTGGAATAGTGACGATAACATGTCTCATCATAACGACGGTAACCTTGGAAACACAGTGGAGAGCGCAGCTGGCAGTTCTCGAGCCGAAGCAGCTCCGGGTGGTACGTCTTCGAGGACAACAATCGTCTGATACTAACTCTTACAGATGGAAGAGATCCTACAGCTGGTCTGACTTCAGGCAAGACTGCTGGCACCAGTTCTCATGCACAATCCGATGTGCCTGCTCCAGGAAACACCAACTTAGGCAAAGGTGGTGCTACTTCGATGTCTGGCACGGACAATGCCCATCCAGGATCGCAGGCTACACCGGCAGGCGGTGCCGGTGGTGTCGGAGGTGCTGGAGCTGGTATGGCCCACTCCGACACACCAAAGGACCAGAGCGCCAAGCAGGGCTCAGGCAACCCAGAAGTGGACCCGAAAGACTCCAAGTCGACAAAAGGCACTGAAGACTCGTCGAAGAACAAGACACCTGAGCAGGCGAACGCTTCTGGTGATGGTACTTTCGGAGACGGCAAGTTCGACGCTGCCGCTCCTGGTGCCGCAGCCAAAGCGATGCAGTTGGAAGCCAAGGCACGAACCGACGTAGGCGAAGAGGGCAAAATTAATGTCAAGATACCATAATTTATACTTACGAAGAATATGAACATCATCAATGAAAAACTCAATTTTCTCACCTCGTGTCCGGTAGTCTTTGGTGACGAAGTGAAAGCTGACCTGCAGGACAGTCTGACAGAAAACAGTGCCGACATTGCTTCATGGTTTTGTCGTATGTCATCAGATGGCAATGCCATTCTACTACAAATTGGGCCCGGAACTTGTCAGTAGTGGATAAAGGTAACCCTTTCAATGTGAAACCTTTCATCTTTTCCATCCTGACAAGAACAGAAATGTTATAACACGGTGGAGTCTGAACAATCAACTGTGCTGATAATAGGTCTCTGTAATATCCGAGCTCGTCTGCGCTTGCTAAGATGGTCAGAGTTCTTGCAGAGTGACAGTAGCCTGTCTCGCCCCCGAAACCCAGAATTCACAGACGGCTATAAATACAGGCTATCAACAGGAGTCTAGATCTCAACTTGCCATATCCTGAGAAAAGTCCGATCCTTTCTGGGTCGAATAGGGGTTTGCAGCACGGTCCCATCACCAAACCTCATATTCAACTTGACACGCTGTCATTTCTGGAAGAGCAGGGGAATCGCCATGCTTGACAAATGCTATGTGGACATATCGAGGCAATGGAATGACCACTGGCCACGTCCTGCCTCAGATCATGATCAGACCAATCAGCACTCTTAGCCACACGTACTGCAGCAGTGTATAGGTAATGCATATATATCGGGCAATTTCTACTGATACAAACTGGCGTCTTTCACAGTATGAGAACTCACCTCGCATCAGGAGTACTCAAGCTAACGTTTCCATCTGATGCGAAAAGTCTGCCAAAGCAGAAGTATAAATATGTATTTTCGTCAAGCGCAGCGAAAACGAATGCGACGATAATCAAGCGCCTTCGTCAAAGTCACATCACATCCAGATTTCATGCACAACAAAGCTATGGAACTGCTGAACTCACAGGTTTGAGACTAACACGATGAGTTGATTTGAGCTTAAAGGTCTGTATTGGAACACGTTGATATATTCTTCCAGTGCGACGTCTAGGCACACTCTGAGGTTTGCTGGTTTGATCATAGGCTGGTCCGGTGATCAATTCACGTTTGATGTCGATATGTTACAAAATTGATTTTGCAAAAGGGATAATCACGGAATCCTCTGACACATCCAATTTGGTTGATGGCCATCTTCATGGCATGTCTCGACATCCGAAACAGACGACCGGATCAATTGACGGTGTAGATCATATTATCAAGACTGTTACACCAACCTGCAGCAAACCTGTCAACAAGCTAGATCCTCACGAGCCGCCAATACGAATCTCACAACCAACATTCATGGCCGAATCGTGGTGCCTCTAGGCTAGCTCTGCAAGAGAAATTATAGAAAGAAATATCCTAACCGATTACCTCGCAGCTTGCACCCTCATCGAGAAGATGAAGACTATCAACAATGTAAATGGCGGGCTAGATTCCTCCTTATATGAATAACTTCGCAGCCTACTGACTAAGAACCACGCACTAGAACACATCAAAGCGCACACCGAGCATGATTACAAGTCGCAATTGAACAGCCACGCAGACCTACTAGCCAAGGCCGTCATGTCAACGCGCAGCAGTTCCGCCGATGAACTGGACCCTCACGAGTTGCCTATACAGATTTTGCAGCCGACATTCATGACCAAGGCATGGTGCCTTTACGATAGCTCTGCGAGAGAGATCGTAGAGAGAAACACGTACAGGTTGGTGCTAGGCATATTGGAGAAAGACGGGGATGAACAACTGCCGATGGGTATGGCCAACAATCCGCTGTACGAGGCCACATCCCAAAAGGTCCTTGGTAGGGACTGCACCTCAAACCACGCAAAGAAAGTGCGAGCTCAGATCAATTGCTGTACTCTCCCTAAAGCTGCTACTAAGGACATTCCCTAGGACGACGATTAAGAAATGTCTCTTGTGCTGAAATCGACCGATTCGTTGCACCACATTTTGTCTTATGCCCGTAGTGGGCATAAGACAAAAGATGAGGCATACGATGAAGATAGCAGTGAAAAGATGGTTAACAATGACAAATGCAGATGCGCTCGGATCTCATCAAGGCAGCAATGACTGCTGTGTGGTTTGCTAGATCCAGCCAAGCTGACTGCAGATGAGACACGAAGCCGCAAGCTGAACAATTAGGGATCGCTGCCAGACAGCACAAGCTACTCGTGCAAGTGGAGCGCAGTACAAGATTACATCTCTGCTGAGTGTCTGCCCTACGAAAATGATCAGTGAGGAATTTAGGAGGAATGGAGGCTAATTCGAGGGAGAAAACAAGAACCACAACGTAAATCTAGGACTGTGGAGCAGGGCCAAGTCCAGGCAAATTGATCACCAGCCACAGTCAGCCACTGAAACAGTGCGAAGTCAGTCAAGAAACAACCCCAAAACAGTATGACGATTTTGTGCAAGCCCAAAACAATATGAAAACCAGCCGTTGCCCTTCGGGTGCCAAGACCAATGCGAATACAAGTCATCAATGCAGCATGTATGCATCGTGTGTCGCAAGCTTAAGTGTTAGATTATATATTAGCATATGCACACATATAATCAGGCCACGCTCAGGGTTCTGTACGCTTTTGCAATCCAGTGGCGAGAGATTTGGCGAGTTCGTGCTCCACCCCTAGCAGTTGGTCTTACCAGAGCAGTCTGCCTAGTTTCGATCAGTCCAATTGGGCCGGTTATCTCACATACATCAATCAACATCATAGTGTTAGCCGCCGGCCGTGTTCCAGTCACCTCAAAACGCTCGAAACCACTGCGAGTATCCTGTTGCACATCAAAGACCTTGACGAGTGCTAGCGATGATACTCTATCATTGTGAGCATGATTGAAGAACGAATAGATGCGGCCATATGCTGTGATGCTGTTACCATCAGAATCGATGTCATTGAATGCTGCACAATCCCGGGCACGCGTTATGCCTGAATTGTGCACAGTGGTAGACAATGTGAAGTCATTTGCAGAACCAACTGCGATGAATCGACAGAATTTTGACCATTCATCACACTCCGCATCAAGCTCTTCAGCTCTACAGGTCTGCCCAATTCCAGTAGCCATAACGTAGCTGTTGTAGAAACCACACAACATATTGCGTACATGCGCACTGAGTCGCTTATGGCGCTTCGAACCAGTAAAGTACCCAACATCTCGACCATCTGTATCCTGTAGCTCCGCACGAGACCCTCGATGAACTCTTTCCGTGTACAATGTTTTGCGAGTCAGCCTGTAGAGTATGTTTGTGTACTTGAGATGTTCCAATATTTCGATGCTATTGTGCATGGAGACATCCATCTGAGACTTCGAGGCGGCCATGCCTTCCAAGAGGCCAACATATCGTTCCAAACCAAACTGCCAAAAGACAAAAGATGGTCCCAGTGCTCTAAGCGATTGGGCGAGATGCAATAGGCCATGCATCTGAGAAGTGCAACATTGAAGGCGGCTTTCTTGGTTTTGATAGTAAATTCGTTCTACACCAGTCACAAACTGGCGAAGTTTGGAGTCTAAGGTCTGTATTTCTTCTTCGGACAATTGCACCTTTACAGCCAACAGCAGCGCCTGTACAAAGAAGAGCCAATTCTCTAGAACGTGATCAGGCAGCACATCAGTGAGAAGAGGTACGGAGTATATCATGGTGAATTCAAACCATTCAGTTGCTTTGAACGAGGTCCAATGCTTGGAAATATCTCGTGGAGTTCGCGTAACAGATACTGGGACCTTTTGACGACTCGCCACCATCTGCTTCCCTATATTGGCTTGTGATGCGGGGCTAAGTATGAAGGACTCCTCGGGATTTGCAAAGTGTAGCTCAGGCAGCATATTCTTTGTCCAGATCCGCCACATCATTTTCGCCACATTGCTGAACAAATGCATGATATCCAGGCCGAATGAATCTGGCCATTGTAAGGTAGGAATGTTCATGAACCACGAGTCTCCGTTGATCCCACGAGCTTTGCGTATTGCATCATCATTCGCGGCATTGACTAAGCGTATCTCATTTCTCAAGTCTGTTCGTAATTGTATAACACTTGCCGAGGATGCTTGACGACTATTGGACACAAAGGACCGATCATCCAAAGGATAGTAATAGTGACGCGTGGATTGCTGATAGAGACCTCGGATATGACAAAATCTACAAGGTACAATTGCATTGGCACCACGAAGTCCCATAAATTTCGAAATTGCGGGTGTGTCGCCTGTGATCACACAAAGATGTGCCTTGAGTTGAAAGAAACGACCTTCATCTGTTTTCTCTAGACTTCCATCAACAGCCGGCACTCCCTTGGATATCTTGTCAAAGTCCTGAAGAAGCCTTACGCAAAAAGAGCCCATGTTCACGGGCTCTCGTGGACCAGGAATCAGAAGTACAATCATCATCTGTCGAAATCGTAACTCCGGCGGATAATTGTTGTTAGTAAGACAGAACGGCCAGACAGTATGGTTTCGCTGGCGAGTAATGTTAACTCCATCCCCTCCTAAGGTCCACGAAACAGTACGCTCGTCCTCGAAGAGTTCTTGATTCGCTTTAAAGACATTTGATTGCCAGAAATCGTTGAGAACATAGCCGTGCCCACCTCGTGCAGCACTCACGTAGTTCTTCATCTCCTTAGCCAGTTCATCATCGGCCCACTCAATGAGTAGGCGGGGAATAGGATTGAGATAGAAGGCGTACTTTCGAGGACGTGTGACTGTGCCGGTGGCTAATGTTGTTGTTTCGTAGATTGCTTCACCGCAATGTGGACAGGTTTGCTCAGCATCATAGAATGCTGCACATACATTGATGCAGCAGACTATCTTTTCAGGTGCCAAACCACTGAGTCTCTTCACAGCCTGCTTTGTGAGATGTAATGAGTAATCGCAGCCAGATTGAGCACCTTGTGGTCGATTCTCGAATGCAACATCAGAGACTCGATATTGCAGCTTCCAAGATAGCCACTGAATTGCGCTTGCAAGGTTGTCATCGTCAAGCTGCCAATCGGCTAGATTGTCGAGGTTGGTAAGGCTTAGCTGAGTGTAGACTGAAACGTCATCGTCAGATTCGGTGCTACTGTTGGATTGTATGGATGAGTTGTCGCTTGTCGACGCCAGATCTTCCCTAATACGTCTGTGCACCCGTCCGGATACATCATCCCCATGTGAGTCATCATTCTCTGTGTCAACTAGCATGGAGACCAAGTGGTCGTCGTGCTCAGACTCTGGTGAGTTTGCCAAGGTATTTGACCTATCATTCGTCGGAACATGGTTGCCATTTGCAATAGCCAGCTCTGTCTGAGCTACATGCTGATTTCTGACACGAACCGAGACCCTTTTGCCTTCACAGACCGAGCAATAGCATTTGACTCTTGCATTTCTCACCATGTGTATATATTCGTGCGGTAAGTTCGTGGGGAACAGTTCAATTGAGGTCGGGTGAATTTCGGCTGCGCACTGGCGATCAATTGAACAGTGTGTTGCACAAGCTTTCAACATCCACAAATAACGTTCTTCGAAGAGCTGACGTGGGATACACTGAAGGCCTATGCCATAGACCATGGAGTATTGTCAAGATTTCTCGTCCCAGCAAATGCAGGCCGCTTTGCGAAATCCCGATTTCCTGAAATTCGCAATGGCACGGTTTGCCGAAATGCCTGAGCTCAATTCCCAACTGAACAACTCACAGGACGTCCTTGCATCGCTAGGTCAATCTCAGGAAGCGAGCCATGCTTATGAGGATGTAGACGACACCAGGATCGATCCAGCGCTACCGTCCCTCGAAGACTCAGACGACGAGAGTGACAATATCGATAGTTTGTTGAACGAGCAGACACTAGCGATGCCTCCTTGCCAGGATGTTACAGAAGATGCAAGCGACACGGAGTCAGACACTGGTATGACAGAGCAGGATCAATACCCGGCAGATGCGCGTGCAGAGCGTGATCCTGTGGAGGACGAGAATGGTCGCAAACTTGAACCTTTGGTGACAAAAAAGAAGTCAAAAGGCGGACGTATCTACTATCCCGAGCACAGCAAGTTAACAGTCATGCAACGACTTGATCTGTCTCCAGCAAAGTGGCACCAAATTCGTGGCTACACTCGACAACTTTGCAAGAACCACCGTCTTGATCAAAAGGATAAGAAAACTGGAAAATTGGTTGGTTGGTCCAAGCAAAGACCAGAGTATGCAAGTTCACATATACGAACATTCTCTGATGAGGTAGGGACAAGAAGGCTGCCATGAGGGAGCTGGAAAAGGAATTTGTTGAGGTTCGCAACGTTGTAGCCCATTGGGCAGCTGACTTCTTTTTCCGAAGCAGTTCAGTCAACCAAAGAACAACTAATGATCCCCCGGTGGGTTATGCTCAATGGTTTTTGTGTTCTAGACTGATATTTCAGACACAGAAAAGTCAGGGTCGTGTGACTGCACAACCAAAGAGATCAGCATCGCAGACCCTTGTACAGGCCTCTCAACCCAAGAAATCACGCCAAGATAGCCTAAATTCGTTGAAGACGGACATGAGCCTCGATGCTGTGCATAAGAGAGAGCTTGAATTGAAGAAAGAGCTACACAGACTGCGATGTCTCAGAGAGGGAGGCACCGCCTCGATGCATGAAGACGACCTTGATGTGAGTGTTGATGATGGTGAGCACACTGACTTAAGTCCAGTCTTAAATCCAGAATTCCCTCTCCCAAATGTACCAGGACTAGCTCTGGCAGTGGAGCCAACTTATAGATCGGCCTCGAACTCTCCTGCTTCCAGCAGTCCACAGGTAATGGCTGGTACAAGCCCCGCAATCAACATAGAGCCAGAGTTGCCGGCGCCGGTCACCACGAAGAGAAAATTAGGGACCGGTCGACCGAGAAATGTAATACCCATATCACGACTTGTCCTTGCCTGATGTCCTCAACTGATACCTGCTAGAAAACGACTGCTGCTCCAGTCAGTCCACAGAATTCATTCCTGCAGGTGTGGGCTAACCTGCTTGCAGCAGCCAAGCACTCGGACTTCCAGGGCCAAGCAGAAGACACCCAAAGTCATTCAGGCCGAGAAGGAAGTAGTGGCCAAAGCAAAATCTCGCACCGCCAAAGCGGCAAGCAAAGACATCGGGGCCAAAGCATGTCAGGCAGCAGCTCAACTGTCGCAGATGCCTTGAACGTACGTATACAACAGCGGCCAAGAACACCCAAAACTCCAAAAACGACCAGGGCAACCAGACCCACATCTCCATGGTCATGGCAAGATCCTACGACTCCAAGAAATATATGACTATTACTATCGTTCACCGCCACCTCGCTGGCAATCTACTCGAGCAGCCACGGCATGACTGCGAATGGCAATGTATCCTTATCTTCACGCTTGATGGCAATGATAAACCTATATAATTATCACTTTTACCACAAAAGGCAGAGGTGCTCCGGGCTTGTGAAACATGATCAAAGATCCTTGTTTTAGACGTGCATAACGCAGACACTTCATGCTGTTTAATCGTTGTTCTCACCTTGCCTTTGCCCTGTTATGCAGCTCAGAAACAATGCTGTTCTCGTGTCTATTCAGCGGGTCGTTTCCTACCTGTTTTCCGAGTGTAGGATCAGGGCGAAATCAATGAGAAAACAATCCTCTCACGTGTCCGTAGGGCTGTCGCAGCCTGCAGCTGCTAAGCTTGTATACCTACTTTCTAGTAGCAATCTAGGCAGCGCAATTACCTGTGGCACGAGATGCACGTATTCGCAAATATATGGTGGCTGCACACAACATGAATTCAGGCGTGAGTTACACTGATCTGATTGCGAAACTACAGAAAAACCTTTTTTCCCTGAATTCCTATAAGAGTTTCCGCAACCCTACAACCGATATATTTTGCCACTCTTGCTTGCTCAAGTTCTAGTCCCTAAAGAGGACTCTCAAAATTTATGTTATCGCGTTACATCTAGTCTGAGAATA